>OZ023315.1:51151755-51214255 GCA_964007375.1 Ophion obscuratus
GACCATTTTTAATCATCGACAGCGCTCAAAAGTGGCCACACTTTGAATGAAGCAGTGAGTTCACATATCTCTCTGGCAAGACTTTTCAACTCGTTAATATGGAGAACAACAATAAACCATCAGAAGAAGAAATCTTGTACAACCCAGCCGCGCTCTTAAGTTCGATCGATGACTTTGCTGTGTGGGAGATACAGATCGTCGAGTCTATCGAACTACTGAAGACGCAAAGCCGAATTAAGCGCCAACGATTATCAATTAAACATCAAAAGTCATTGATAGGCCAAATACCGCATCTGGAAGGATTGAAGTATTCCATGTACAGGCATTTTATATGCATCGGTGCAGGACACAGCGGTGATGGGTTAATGTGGCGAGAACTCGACTTGAACGCGTGATGGTCTATACTCTAACCCCTGCTCGATGAATTTCAACAACGTGGAAGCTTTGCGAACAATACGTAATCTTACAATAAATGTAAATAAGTATAAATCAATACGCGTTGAATGTTATATCTCATTGCCACGGGAAATAATAATTATGAGGGCTACGATTAATGTGCAATCAAGAGATAATACATGTTTCGCATGGGTGACAGTCACAGCTTTATACCCAGCTGAACGAAACAGTGACCGCGGATCTTCTTACATGCATTATTCAATAGTATTGAATATATCGAATATTGGATTCCCCATAACTATAGGGCAAATTTAAAAAAAAATGGTGCTTCAAAACAATTGATCCATTAATGTGTGTACCACCGAAGAAGACATTGCTCCGATACGCGTGGCTCAACATAAGAAGAAGAAAATCATATCAATTTGCTATACATACAAGATACCGAAGATAACAATGTATGACATATTTCATAGATAAAGAACCTGTCAAGCCTCGTGAGCGCAGAACAGAGGCAACCACTAAAAAATATATATATGCCATCAGTGTGTAAAGTTAACATAATTACTATGTCGTTATATGCGCTAAACGAATTAAACAACAATCCATTATTTCGCAGGTGTCTGCATTACTTTAGATCAAAGGAATAACTGCAATCACATGAGATCGATTTTGGAGCACTAAAGCACTGCCCCTTCCGACTAACAAATAATATCAATAAGTGGCACCAAATCATCAACTCCAGTCGGAAAGCACAACATCCATTCATTGAAAATGCCTATTTGGAGTGTTTTTGACTAACGATAGGGAGAAGATGAGAGTGTGCAAAGACTGATGAGAAGAACGTAGCAGAGGATATGTATAAATATCATGAAGTATTTAGTATTAATAACCACATGTGCTTTTCATATGACGAATCGCTATCATAGTATCAATCACATCACAGTGCTGATTCCATATCATGGTTTGTGGTAGAACTGGAAAAACTAGCGCTGTGCATAAAATACATTTTCTACGAAAATTAATGCTCATCAAGAGTTAATTCCAATACTTTTACGCTATGGCAACAATTGTGCATTCAGTCATCATCAACCAATGGAGGTAGAAGTTGAATTACTCAAGATACAACGGCGTATGCCTCACACAATATTAGATAAGAACAATAAATTATCATTACTTTGAACATTGGGAAGTGGGCGATACTTGAATATGAGTTTTTACTCTTGGGATCTATACGAATGTCCATCGCTTCAAAGCACAACGAAACATTCATGGACCGTAAAAGCTGCCCCCCAACTAGAGAAACCAATATATGTAATTGGTGCGGCACAGACTGGTAAAAAAGATAATCGATGGCAAAGGGCATTGTATTATTGACCGACTGCAAACTCACAAGTGTTAAACTTTATCTCAATTCAGCATTCTTTTCTCAGGAGGACTCGCATTTGGACATCAAAAAAGTTTCGGCATTTTGTTCAATATGTACTCGATTTCGTAAATACCATTACGATTACAATAGTGATCGTTCTTTACGAACCATCGCCAAGTCTTAATGTAACGGCCCTCTCGCGGATAATGATTGATCGCATCAGAACGAGCCTGTAAAAAATGCTGCCGTAGATGTGTGAATAGAGTTTAAATGCAAAGAAGATTCACCACCGAATACGACTGCTTATTGTTTTAATCTTACACGATCGCGTTGTTGGATATTGTTCATTGACTGATATTATGGGTAAAATTGTATACATCAGCAAAATTCGGAGAGATACGAAGCATCGTGGTTGATTTGCAATGGTCTAAAGTGGGCCTATGGAAACGTTCCATATCGCGTGACTGAAGGTTTAATAACAGCTGCAGTTGAAGGTTTAACGGAAGACGACATGTGTCCAATCGTATATCTTGAGGGATATGAAAAAATGAATGGATAGCTAATATACTAAATATGAAAAATGAGCGATTTATTGAGTAGTTGAATATAGGCTTTGACGATATGGATGTCTCAAGTAAATTAGATGGATGTTCTACTCTACGATGTGAAAAGCATACAAACAATTGTGCCCTACAAAATATATTTAAAATCTTTAATTGGTGGTTGAATCATAAAGATTCGTGCAAATAAAAGAAATGTAACATTATGTACTTTTTATTCTCCTCACCCCGTACTTAGTTATGTCAGCATCATCTGACATCGGATTGTGCACCTGAATGAAATATTATTTTCAAATGGGAAACTCATTTTTTTTTGTATGGAATTTGATTGAAAATAAAGTAATATAATCGCGCAATGATGATCGAATACATTCATCGGTATACGGTCGATAGATGTTCGTGAGCCGTTTATTGGAAGTTTGCGAGGCATTTGAAAGTTTTCAACAGTCTTTCGTGAGACGTTCCAGAGACTTCCGAAGACATTCATAAGACGTTCGAAGACATTCAAGAGACGTTCGAAAACATTCATAACACGTTGAAGACATGCATGAGGGGTTCAAAGAGTTCGAAAAGATTTCCACGACGTTCATGAGACGTTTGAAGGCGTTCGTGAGACGTTCAAGAGACTTTCGAAAACGTTCATAAGACGTTTGAAGACATTCATGAGAGGTTCGAAGACATTCAAGAGATCTGTGACAATATCATAATATATTTGAAGACATCGATGAGGGGTTCGAAGACGTTTAAGAGACTTTCAAAGACATTCACGAGTGATTTGAAGACGTTCAAATAACTTTCGAATTCTTTTAAGAGAGTTTTGACGACATTCATAATACGTTTGAAGACATTCATGAGGTGTTTGAAGACGCTTGGGAGAGACTTTCAAAGACATTGACGAGAAGTTTGTCCGAAGACATTCATAAGACGTTTGACAACAGTCAAGCGACGTTCGAAAACATTCATAAGGTGTTTGAAGACATGCATGAGGGGTTCGAAGAGTTTCAAGAGACTTTCTACGACGCTCATGAGACGTTTGAAGATGTTCGTGAGACATTCAAGAGACTTTCGAATACGTTCATACGACGATTGAAGACATTCATCAGAGGTGCGAAGACCTTCAAAGACTTTCGAAGACATTCAAGAGATCTTTGACGATATTCATAATACGTTTGAAGACATCGATGGGTGGTTCGACGACGTTTCAGAGACTTTCAAAAACATTCACGAGGGGTTTGAAGACGTTCAAGAAACTTTCGAATATGTTCGAGAGACTTTCGACGACATTCATAATACGTTTGGAGATATTCATGAAGGGTTCGAAGACGCTTAAGAGACTTTCAAAGGCATTCACGAGAGGTGTGAAGACGTTCAGAGACTTTTGAAGACATTCAAGAGATCTCTGATAATATTCATATTACGTTTGAAGACATCGACGAGGGGTTCGATGACGTTTTAGAGACTTTCAAAGACATTCACGAGGGGTTTGAACACGTTCAAGAAACTTTCGAATACGTTCAAGAGACTTTCGACAGGTCGGGGTGTAACGAGAGCAAAAAATAAAAATAATTTTTTTTTTAATTAAAAAAATAAAATAAATAAAAATAAAATGCAAAAAAATATAAGTTGTAATAAATACCTCGTTTTCGTATATGTGTTTTGGATAACCAAGACATTACTTGAGCGGAATGTTATTTTTTCAAAATGTTCCCTATGCTCGGAGGGTGGCTTCGAACGTCGACGAACAAAAAAAATTGCCTTAAGTATATGGCTGATTCGGTAAGAACTGTATAGCCTCAAGTGTCACTTGTATAGGTTTGATGATGCTCTGCGAAGAGTCCTATGATTCGTGACAGGCTGCACTTCATACATACTGGAACACGTGGCAATAGAAAATAAAAACTCCAAGATGCTCTTTATAATACGCCAGTTCAGTCTCCATGAACTAGACGCTGTTCTGTAGAGATCGCGATAGTCAATGATTGGCAAGCCTGGCCAGCTTTCACCTCCACAAGTGCACACTTTTCTGGACAACAGATGCCTACCCCCACAAGGATAGTTAAAGAAAAAAACTTTTCTTTTATCCCCTGGCCACGATGCACGATCTTGCAAGATTTTTTTTCTACAAGTGCCAACTAATGTTGAAAACTATTTACACATCCTGTTGGTCATCCTCCACCCCACTATAAGCCTATGAGGATCCAAAAATTGAAATCCGAAGAAGGATGGGAACAGCAGTTTTCGCCATTCCAGTGTTCAAACTGCAAGGTATCATTGTGGAAGAGTCGGAGAACGGAAAATCAGTTAAGAAAAATGTCGAACCAAATAGAAGTGAGCGATCTCGTCGATGATGAGATGGAGGTTGTTGTGAATATCGCCGATGACGACGAAGTGGACGTTGGGGTAGACGAAGACGTTATTGATATCGTCAATGATGACGATGATGAGTGGGGGGGCATTGAAGTGCTTACACATGATGACTTGGAACTTGGACTTGGAACTATTATGAGCACGAAATCATAGTGGACCAGCAGCAAATGAATCGGTTGAACCGGGGAATCATGGGCTGTGTGATCTACGAATGTCTCACCGAAAATGATCGGGCGAAATTTTGCGTGTTATGCTATTTGATATGCAGGGCGCGGTTGATCAACTAATTCAAAGATGTGGCCACTTCAGCGAACGGTTTAACAACATCCAGGGGATATTTTGTACCAACTGCGGCGGGCCGACCCACCAAGTTTCAATGCGCGACACGTGCCCCACCTGACTGAACTTATACTGGGTCGATGGTTCTTATTATCTTTAGGATGATTCAAAATATGATTATGTTTGACAGGTTAATAAGATGCATGATTTGTTATGTTCCAGCATAACGGATCCGCTGCGGATATTCAAAATAAAATAATTTTAAGCAATGAAAAAACAGGCCAACACGCACACACAGCAAAGATTTTATGTACAATATATACTATGGAAGGTCATTGTTCAATTTAATTATTAATAGACTATTGTTTTATTGTCATTTAATTCGAACCATTCTTTTTGCCCCCTCCCCCTTTCTTCCACACAACACACACACACACACACACACACACACACACACACACACACACACACACACACACACACACACACACACACACACACACACACACACACGCACAAAACTCATCGACGCCGGCTTCCCCCTCCCGCCAAACGCTTCACGGACCACATGGCCGCCCCTCCACAGAGGCCCCTCTGTGACGTTACACGCGCCCGGCGACCCCACCCCCCTCCGCCGTACCGCCGCACTAGGCTTCCTCGCGCTGGAGCCCCCCACCCCGCTCCCCTCTGAGATCAAAAATGCTCCGCTTACATCTATAATGTTGATAGTAAATTATCAGATTTTATGGGTTTTCAAGGACCCGCGACTCTATGTTGCCCTCCTCCCCCACAGAGTCGACAGCGGCTTCCCCCTCTCGCCAGCGGGTCCAGCTATCGCCTGGAAGACATCGTCACCAAAAACTAGCCTCCCCACTCTCTAACACCCCTCCCCCCCTTTCCCTCCGCCGCAACCCCGCCTCGGCTGCCGCATACAGGATCCCCCCTCCCACACACACACACACACACACACACACACACACACACACACACACACACACACACACACACACACACACAATTAAAAATAAAAAGTGATTGTTATAATAACAAAAAGTGTGTTTCATTAACCCCTCTCCCTTCTGCCCCTCGCCCGCGGGTCCAGCTATCGCCTGGAAGACATCGTCACCAAAAACTAGCCTCCCCACTCTCTAACACCACCCCCCCCCCCCTCCCCCCTCCGCCAAGCATACAGCGGCTTCCCCGCGCTCGACTCCCCCCTCCCCCCTCCACCATGCATTCCCCGGCTTCCCCGCGCTCGACTCCCCCGCCCCGCTCCCCCCTGAGATCCCTGGGTTAGAATCGGCCTAGTTCCTCTACTGAAGGACGTGTGCGATCACAGATACTTATACTTTAAAAAAATGCAATAAAATAAATCGACTTTTTCAAAATCACAAGGGAGGTAACCCCTTAAGAATTTGCCCGGCAAAATAATTAAAACGGCGCTTGCATGGATATTTGTGAATCTTAATCTATGATTGTGAAATTGTTTTAGTCGAGTAACGTCAGTTGTTCTTAGAATAATTGAGAGAGTTTTCAAGCTAATAAGCTGCTTAACGGAAAGATTGTAACGCTAATAAGTTGCTTATTGACGGCACAAAAAACGCGGGCTTGCGAAGTGCACAAAGGAATCACGAAATATGGTGGCTGCGTCGATTTAAGGGAACATCGCAGTGTTTCAAAAAAAAATTTCTTCTCAGAGTTTCAAATTTTCAAAAAATCGAATTATTCCGGTTGGTACAGATTTTTTCAGAAAAAGGGATTCGACCAGCTGCGTGAGACCTGGCACGGACGGACGCTTTTTTCTCGAAACGTCGTTTTTCAAAACGGTGTACACTCTCAAAGGAAGAGTTCTCAAGCTATTCGGATAGCTTGAAAACTCTCTCAGAATTTCTTGAAAACTCTCTCAAAACTCTTGAAAACTCTCTCGAAACTCTCTCTGTGTCAAAATTTGAGAGGCCGTCTCAGCACTCTTCACGCCATTCTTTATCTTCCTATAGCAGCTTTTTTTAAAACTTCATATATTTTGTAACGAAAAACTGTCGAAAAAATAGGCTAAATTCGATGCGTTTTTTGAAACCACCGCCATTTTGTCAATTTGAATGTTAACAAACTTCCATAGCATAATAACGGCTTTCAAACTGATTAATAATCTTTGTACAATTTTTTTTCAGATAATATGTTTAAAAAAATAAAATGTTTAAAAAAATAAAAATAGATGGTTAAAGATTCATTTTTTGTTCTTCATAAGTGCTTTGATTTCACATAGAAAAATCGGACTGATTAGCGCATTTTAATCGTCGAAAAAAATCACGAAAACCAGCTATTTTGCGACCTGTTACACTGTGATGATCCCTTGAGGATATATTGACCGTACATTCCCTACCAAACGTAAATTTCGGTGAGAATTTTGAGTACTTTGCGATAACATTAAAATCTGAAAAAAAAAAAATCAACTGTATTCAAGATGCTAAGAACATTAGTTGTGAATAATATGAATGCCAAAAATTTATAAATAAATTGGTTAAACAAATATTTGTTCTAAAAATCTCCGGTAAACTTGTTTTTTGTGACATTAAATGAATTATGATGTTTTTCTGAATGCATGTGATTTTTTAAAGAATTTTCACTCTATTTCGAAAATGCCGTTTTTGGAAATTTTTCAAAGGCTGTACCTATGACACTGTTCGTTCAATACGCCGGACACTTCTTGGATTTAATATGAAACATTGATCTTCGTCCATTTTTTTATAATTAAAAAAATTAAAATAATAATAGAATGGAAATTCTAAAAAAAATCACACTTCTTCAGAAAAATATACGAATTCATTTTATAATATTAAAAAAACAGTTCACCGGACATTTGATGGACAATTTTTTTTCCAATAATTTACTTATAACTTTTTTGCATTATTATTACCGAAAATTAATGTTTTTAGCATCTTCAATGTGATTGTTTTTTTTTTTCAATTTTAATCATCGCAAAGCACTCAAAATTATCGCCGAAACTCACTTTTCATAGGAAATGTACGGGCAATACGTCCTTAATTCTTGTTATTATTGGACTCAGCTGTCGCTAACTCCAGAAATAACATTTCTGCTTGGAGAAGAGCAGTATCGTGACCCGATTCCTAAATTAGCGAAGAAGTACTTGTGCAAAATTAATTCGCATGTTCGGGCATTGGTACACAGAAAAACGCTGTTGTACTAAAAACCGATCATGTGTCGTGTGCCCTTGGATTCTACTTGACAGTCGAAAAATTTAAAAAAAAAACTTTTTCGCAACGAACTACGTTTTTGACGTTTTTGATGCTTATGATGAGTGATCGTCACTGCGTGGTTCGTTTCAAGACAATTTTTCGGCAAGTAAGCACGAGAAAGAAACACGAAAATAAAAATAAAGGAACCTAAATAAATATGTACCCAATACAGCATATATTGTTATATATTGCTATATAATATTATAATATATATTGCTATATAATATGGCTACATAACCCAGGTAGAAATTGTGTTTGGAATCCTATAGGATTCCCCTACTTCTCCCTACTCCCTGATAGGGATCCAACGGGACACCCCATTGGATCCCTATCAGGAAACGTCACGCTCGTACATTGGATTCCAAGAGGGACTCCCCATCGGGATCCAAAAGGGATTCCCATCGGGATCCAAAAGGGATTCCCATCGGGATCCAGTAGGGATTCCTATCGGGATTCCATAGGGATTCCATAGGGATTCCCTATTAGGATCCAATAGGGAATTCCCATCGGAATCCAATGTAAGAATCTTAAAGCTTCCCCACAGTATTGAACGGAATCCGATACGATGCTTGATCGATCATATCGCATTCTGTAAGCCCAAAATGCTACAAAAAATAAAAGCATCGATACACTAAAGAGATCAATTTATTGTTTACAAAGGAGTACATATCGAATACCACAATATACTTATTTTGTTTTTTTTTTAATTGTTTACCCATACTGAATATTTATAGTGCTTTGTATAGTATTCTTCGAATACTTATATCTTATATCTATATCTTCGAGTACTTTTTATAGTTTATGAACTTTTTAAAAATACTTTAAATACTTTTTATGCTGTAACGTAGTTTTTATACACTTTTTATACTATTATTAAGCAAAAATACTTGTGCAGTTATGGGCGGGATATTCTTTGAATACTTTTCATACGATATAAAATTTAAACACTTTAATAAGGTTGATGCTTGCATCATTGGAATGCAACAAACATTAATGCGTGTTTGGAGTAAATAAATTTTACGTTCGCGATTGCGCAGTAACTCGATCGTCGTGCGCTTTTCAACGACGACACGAATATATATGTACCCTGCGCCGCTTATGTTCTATCGCCCGACGTCTTTCTTTTGTCGGAAGCGATTTTCTGAATCCTTATTGGATCCCGATAGGGAATTCCTATTGGCTCCCGACAAGGAATCCCTGTTAGATCCCGATGGGGAATCCCTATTGGATCCCGATGAAATCCACCGGGTCGGGTGGAAATTGCTGTTACAGGCTACAAACTTAAGCGAATGTGTAATATATATCATGTTTATAAAAATATGATTTCATACTTACATTTAATTTTCTTTTAAAACCTCATTTAAGCCGCTCTAACAAAACTCCACACCCACAGCGATAAACCGCAGACGCAATCGTAACCCGATTGCCGTCACGTCCAAAACAAATTTTTATGCGCACAAGTATTAAAAATTCAAAAAGTGTGCATATTAAAATTTATAACAAGTTTTTTTATTCGTATAAAAAAAAATAGCCCATAACAAACTATAAATATACAATATGGGTAAGCACTAAAGTAAAGAAGTTACTAAAGAATATAATTATATATTGTAGTATTCAATATCCTAACAAATTCCTAGAAACACGTTGGTGCATCTTGAAACTCCCAAGCAAATCTGTGCACGGGACCATCAAAGAATAATTGTTTACAGAGCGTCGCGAAATCCCATTTTATATAATTTCTAGTAAAAAATTCTCAAACCACGTTAATCTGGAAACAGCCCAGGATCCATTTGGATTCCAATGTGGTCTCCCTACCTGGGGTATCCATATCAAATCCCCATAAGGATCTGGTAGAACCTAGGGAGTCACGAACAAATACATTTGGATTCCAATGTGGACTCCCTACCTGGGCCGTCCCTATCAAATCCCCATAAGGATCTGGTAGAATCTGGGGAATCCCCAACAAATCTATTTGGATTCCAGTGTGGACTCCTTACTTGGGGCGTCCCTATCAAATCCCCATAGGGATCTGGTAGGATCTGGGGAGTCCCCAAAAAATTTCTGCATGGGAATATCTATATACCGGGTGCCCCTCTTATCTCTGTCACCCGAAATAGCTCGGTAATTATCGACGTCACAAAAAAATGTTCCAGGCAAAAGTTGTACGGTTTGAATGGGGCCATCAAATGCGAAATTTTTTTTTTTATTTCGGTGGAGGTGCTGACGCACAGTGAAGGTGACCTCTACTTTTTAAAATGAAATGGTACATTTTTTTAACCATCTTGTGGAGCACCTCGACCCGCATAAAAAACATTAGGGGGTCAAAGTCGTTCAAGGTCATTCAAGGTCAGTGTCGACGATAGAAATGTAAATATCTAGTTCTGACCAATCAAAGTTCGGAATTTCAACCCGGCCCCATCTTGAATTTCGGAACATCTAAATTCGCAATTTCAACCGGGCCCCAAATTTTGCAGTCAATTTTAAACATCTCGATGAGATTATGACGGAGACATGTGGCAAATTTCAGGTTTATGAAAACCTGAAATTTGAAAAACCTAGTCACTAATGCACTGTTCTTTTTTATTTTTTCCCTTTCACCGAACTATATTTCATTTCTTTATAGATTTTTTTCACAACTTTTTCCTCCTTTTATCTCACCCAACAAACAAACTTAACTCTTCAATCCAAAACCTGTTGCAAACTGTTAAATATTATGTATATTATTTAAATATATACAATGTCTATTTATACAGGGTGATCCAGAATAGGTGTATCAGCGGGAAATGCCGGGTTCGGCAGGTTACTCCGAAGATTTCTACCAAGCCGTTCTCTTTTTTTCGCCTCCGTCATCAAATGGGAAGCATTAGAAAATAGGCATTCGATCTTCGAAATTAACGCTCGAATCCGCCATGTTGGACGACCGAAAAGGGCAGAAGAGTAGACGAAGGGCCACGAAGTCGTAGCCGACGTCAAGAAGGTTCTGCGAAACAGCAGCGTTTGACAAATGCCAGCGCGCATGATCTGACGTTTAGCGAATCATTCGCTGCGTTGCCTGTCAACCTATTCGGCCCAGAATTGTGACACACGATTTGACGTTTCACCTGTCGTCTGCTATCGCTCGGCGTATTGCGTGCCAAAGCGTGAAGCGCGCCGCAATTAATGACATTTACGAATTTTGCCGCGATTATCCATCGAGAGCGCCTGTTCTTTTTGCTTCCTTAAGAAATAAAAATTAACAAAACCAAAGAATTGTCAATGATTATCGACTTTCGATATACCGAGCGATTTTTCTTGCGTATTGAAAAAAAATCAATACGTAAGTTTTTATTAACAAACTCTCAATAACTTGACGCTACATTTTCGAGAATTGGATGTTTTCGGGATTCCATTTCTCATTCGACCACTCCGTTCAGTATCATAGTCGGATTGATCTCCAAAAATACATTTTTCTGTACGAATATCATCTCAAAGTGTGTTCGAGCTGGGTTAGGGAACATGAAGAGAAGATTTCCATTTCCTCATTAGGGGAGACGAAATCTGTTGGTTCCGGCAGACGAAAATCGATACGACGTTTTTTTAGGATTGACAATAGATGAGAAGATCTTCTGCACCGCCTGAGATACAATTTTTCACGTACCGATACGGGTTGATTCTGGAAATCCCAAAGCGTTGCGACTCTGTTTGCGGTTTCTCTTAAGGGGTAACACCACTCGAGCAGCAGAAAATTAGGCCTAACTGTGACAATTTATTTTGGCAGTATGAAAAAACGAATAGGATTTCTTATGAGAGAGTTTATGTATGACCTATTAAAGTATGTAAAAATTATTGTAATTTTCATACAAAATAGTGACGATAGAGCCCATCTTGAAAAACTTGTTTTTCAAACTAGGAGGCCGGAATACGAGAACCCTTTGCATGAATCGATTTGAATTTTGATCGCAGCTTCATAATTACATTCTCTATGGGCGTACGTAGCCCCTTTTTACATTAAATGTAAACTTTTTCTTTATAAACAATTTATCGCTTATCTTTTGGCCAAAAAATCGATTTATTTCTTTCAATGTCCGCCATTTTTTTCAAAATTTGATCGAAAAATCCCTACGTCGTCCCATAGAGAATGTAATTGTGAAGCTACTATCAACATTTCAAATCGATCCGTTGCAAAGGTGTTCGTGTACTCTGTTCTCCTAGTTTTAAAAAACATGTTTTTCAGGATGGGCTCTGTCGCCGCCATTTTGCATGAAAATTATAATACATTTTTTTATCCTTTAGTATGTGTTAAATAAACCCTCTAAAAAGAAATCCTATCCTTTTATCAAACTCCCAAAATAAATTGTCAAAGTTAGGCCTTATTTTCTGCCGCTAGAGTGGTGTTACCCCTTAAGAATATTAGAACACCAGCGATATGTAAAGGGTCAACATTTGTGCTGCTTTATAATAAAATGTTATTTATTTATTCATTTCACTTGTGATCAGAGCAAATGGACAATTCATGCGGTGCTGCAAGTTGCAAGTAGGACGTATTGTTTACGTAATAAAGATGAAATCAACATAGCCCTTGACGTTTCCGTGCAACTTCCAATGTTGTTCGACCATCCCCGTAATGGCATTTGTCGAATTCATCTTCGATCAAGTCAAGGATTCCGGAGACGGGCAAATTGACCCGCAGCTCGAGTGTCTAATAGCTTCGATAAACCAAGCAAAGATTAAATCGATGCTTTGATTCCTTTTCGGAGCATCTATCGGACATTCCTGAAATGCTCCATTCAAAATGGTTTTCGATTTCATCTTATTTCCGGCCAGAGCTAGTGGGCAATTCAGGCACTGCTGTGAACTGCGGGTATGACGCATTATTTACTCGATAAAGATGAAATCAACATTGCCCTCAACGTTTCCGTGCAACTGTCAACGTCGTTTGACAAACGAATTGATTTCATCTCCAATCGCGATCGGGAACGAGATGAATTTATCTCGTTTCAATATCATCGGAAAGGAGATGAAATCAATAGCGAACTCGTCGTGACGGCTTCAAGTATGTCATCTCTGAAATCATCTCATTGCGACATTATCGGAATGGAGATGAAATCAACCGCGAACTCGTTGTGGAGTTGTCGAGTATGTCCTATGGATAATGCACGAATCGTTGTTCGAATTGATTTCATCTACTATCGCGATCGGAAACGAGATGAATTTATCTCGTTTCGATATCATCGGAAAGGAGATGAAATCAATGGCGAACTCGTCGTGACGTTGTCGAGTGTATCCTATGGATACTGCACGATTCACTGACAGAATTTATTTCATCACCGTTCGCGATCGGGAACGAGATGAATTCATCTCGTTCCGATATAATCGGAAACGAGATGAAATCAAAGGCAAACTCGTCGTGACAGCTTCGAGTATGTCCTACGGACACTAGAAGAATCATTGACAGAATTGATTTCATCTCCGTTCGCGATCGGGAGCGACATGAAATCATCTCTTTCCGATATTATCGGAATGGAGATGAAATCAACCGCGAACTCGGTGTGACGTTGTCGAGTATGTCCTATGGATAATGCACGAATCGTTGTCCGAATTGATTTCATCTCCTATCGCGATCGGGAACGGGATGAATTTATCTCGTTTCAATATCATCGGAAAGGAGATGAAATCAATGGCGAACTCGTCGTGACGGCTTCGAGTATGTCCTACGGACACTAGAAGAATCATTGACAGAATTGATTTCATCTCCGTTCGCGATCGGGAACGAGATGAAATCATCACGTTGCGATATTATCGGAATGGAGATGAAATCAACCGCGAACTCGTTGTGACGTTATCGAGTATGTCCTACGGACACTAGAAGAATCATTGACAGAATTGATTTCATCTCCGTTCGCGATCGGGAACGACATGAAATCATCTCTTTGCGATATTATCGGAATGGAGATGAAATCAACCGCGAACTCGGTGTGACGTTGTCGAGTATGTCCTATGGATAATGCACGGATCGTTGTCCGAATTGATTTCATCTCCTATCGCGATCGGGAACGAGATGAATTTATCTCATTTCAATATCACCGGAAAGGAGATGAAATCAATGGTGAATTCGTCGTGACGTTGTCAAGTGTATCCTTTGGATACTGCACGAATCACTGACAGAATTGATTTCATCTCCGTTCGCGATCGGGAACGAAATGAATTCATCTCGTCGCGATATTATCGAATAGGAGATGAAATCAACGGCGAACTCGACGTGACGTTGTCGCGTGCATCCTATGGATACTCCACGAACCACTGACAGAATTGATTTTATCTCCGTTCGCGATTGGGAACTAGATGGATTCATCTCGTTCCGATATAATCGGAAATGCGATGAAATCAAAGGCAAACTCGTCGTGACGGCTTCGAGTATGTCTTACGGACACTAGAAAAATCATTGACAGAATTGATTTCATCTCCGTTCGCGATTGGGAACGAGATGAAATCATCTAGTTGCGATATTATCGGAATGGAGATGGAATCAACCGCGAACTCGTTGCGACCTTGTCGAGTATGTCGTATGGATAACGCACGAATCGTTGTCCGAATTGATTTCATCTCCTATCGCGATCGGGAACGAGATGAATTTATCTTGTTTCAATATAATCGGAAAGGAGATGAAATCAAGGGCGAACTCGTCGTGACGGCTTCGAGTATGTCCTACGGACACTAGAAGAATCATTGACAGAATTGATTTCATCTCCTTTCGCGATTGGGAACGAGATGAAATCATCTCTTTGCGATATTATCGGAATGGAGATGAAATGAACCGCGAACTCGTTGCGACCTTGTCGAGTATGTCGTATGGATAATGCATGAATCGTTGTCCGAAGTGATTCCATCTCCTATCGCGATCGGGAACGAGATGAATTTATCTTGTTTCCATAACATCGGAGAGGAGATGAAATCAATAGCGAACTCGTCGTGACGGCTTCGAGTGTGTCCTACGGACACTAGAAGAATCATTGACAAAATTGATTTCATCTCCGTTTGCGATCGGGAATGAGATGAAATCATCTCTTTGCAATATTATCGGAATGGAGATGAAATCAACCGCGAACTCGTTGTGACGTTGTCGAGTATGTCCTATGGATAATGCACGAATCGTTGTCCGAATTGATTTCATCTCCTATCGCGATCGGGAACGAAATGAATTTATCTTGTTTCAATATCATCGGAAAGGAGATGAAATAAATGGCGAACTCGTCGTGACGGCTTCGAGTATGTCCTACGGACACTAGAAGAATCATTGACAGAATTGATTTCATCTCCGTTCGCGATCGGGAACGACATGAAATCATCTCTTTGCGATATTATCGGAATGGAGATGAAATCAACCGCGAACTCGGTGTGACGTTGTCGAGTATGTCCTATGGATAATGCACGGATCGTTGTCCGACTTGATTTCATCTCCTATCGCGATCGGGAACGAGATGAATTTATCTCGTTTCAATATCACCGGAAAGGAGATGAAATCAATGGTGAATTCGTCGTGACGTTGTCAAGTGTATCCTTTGGATACTGCACGAATCACTGACAGAATTGATTTCATCTCCGTTCGCGATCGGGAACGAAATGAATTCATCTCGTCGCGATATTATCGAATAGGAGATGAAATCAACCGCGAACTCGGTGTGACCTTGTCGAGTATGTCGTATGGATAACGCACGAATCGTTGTCCGAATTGATTTCATCTCCTATCGCGATCGGGAACGAGATGAATTTATCTTGTTTCAATATAATCGGAAAGGAGATGAAATCAAGGGCGAACTCGTCGTGACGGCTTCGAGTATGTCCTACGGACACTAGAAGAATCATTGACAGAATTGATTTCATCTCCTTTCGCGATTGGTAACGAGATGAAATCATCTCTTTGCGACATTATCGGAATGGAGATGAAATCAACCGCGAACTCGTTGTGACGTTGTCGAGTATGTCCTATGGATAATGCACGAATCGTTGTCCGAATTGATTTCATCCCCTATCGCGATCGGGAACGAGATGAATTTATCTCGTTTCAATATCATCGGAAAGGAGATGAAATCAATGGTGAACTCGTCGTGACGTTGTCGAGTGTATCCTATGGAAACTGCACGAATCACTGACAGAATTGATTTCATCTCCGTTCGCGATGGGGAATGAAATGAATTCATCTCATCGCGATATTATCGTAAAGGAAATGAAATCAATGGCAAACTCGTCGTGACGTTGACGAGTGTATCCTATGGATACTCCACGAATCTCTGACAGAATTGATTTTATCTCCGTTCGCGATCGGGAACGAGATGAACTTATCTTGTTTCAATATAATCGGAAAGGAGATGAAATCAATGGCGAACTCGTCGTGACGGCTTCGAGTATGTCCTACGGACACTAGAAGAATCATTGACAGAATTGATTTCATCTCCGTTCGCGATCGGCAACGAGATGAAATGATCTCCTTGCGATATTATCGGAATGGAGACGAAATCAATCACGAACTCGTTGTGACGTTGTCGAGTATGTCCTATGGATAATGCACGATTCGTTGTCCGAATTGATTTCATCTCCTATCGTGATCGGGAACGAGATGAATTTATCTCCTTTCAATATCATCGGAAAGGAGATGAAATCAATGGCGAACTCGTCGTGACGGCTTCGAGTATGTCCTACGGACACTAGAAGAATCATTGACAGAATTAATTTCATCTCCGTTCGCGATCGGCAACGAGATGAAATCATCTCTTTGCGATATTATCGGAATGGAGATGAAATCAACCGCGAACTCGTTGTGACGTTGTCGAGTATGTCCTATGGATAATGCACGAATCGTTGTCCGAACTGCGGAGCTCCTATCGCGATCGGGAACGAGATGAATTTATCTCGTTTCAATATCATCGGAAAGGAGATGAAATCAATGGTGAACTCGTCGTGTCGTTGTCGAGTGTATCCTATGGATACTGCATGATCCACTGACAGAATTGATTTCATCTCCGTTTGCGATCGGGAACGAAATGAATTCATCTCGTCGCGATATTATTGAAAAGGAGATGAAATCAATGGCGAACTCGTCATGACGTTGTCGAGTGTATCCTATGGATACTCCACGAATCACTGACAGAATTGATTTTATCTCCGTTCGCGATCGGGAACGAGATGGATTCATCTCGTTCCGATATAATCGGAAACAAGATGAAATCAAAGGCAAACTCGTCGTGACGGCTTCGAGTATATCTTACGGACACTAGAAAAATCATTGACAGAATTGATTTCATCTCCGTTCGCGATTGGGAACGAGATGAAATCATCTCTTTGCGATATTATCGGAATGGAGATGAAATCAACCGCGAACTCGTTGTGACGATGTCGAGTATGTCCTATGGATAATGCACGAATCGTTGTCCGAATTGATTTCATCTCCTATCGCGATCGGGAACGAGATGAATTTATCTCGTTTCAATATCATCGGAAAGGAGATGAAATCAATGGTGAACTCGTCGTGACGTTGTCGAGTGTATCCTATGGAAACTGCACGAATCACTGACAGAATTGATTTCATCTCCGTTCGCGATCGGGAATGAAATGAATTCATCTCGTCGCGATATTATCGAAAAGGAGATGAAATCAATGGCAAACTCGTCGTGACGTTGACGAGTGTATCCTATGGATACTCCACGAATCTCTGACAGAATTGATTTTATCTCCGTTCGCGATCGGCAACGAGATGAAACGATCTCCTTGCGATATTATCGAAATGGAGACGAAATCAACCACGAACTCGTTGTGACGTTGTCGAGTATGTCCTATGGATAATGCACGATTCGTTGTCCGAATTGATTTCATCTCCTATCGTGATCGGGAACGAGATGAATTTATCTCGTTTCAATATCATCGGAAAGGAGATGAAATCAATGGCGAACTCGTCGTGACGGCTTCGAGTATGTCCTACGGACACTAGAAGAATCATAGACAAAATTAATTTCATCTCCGTTCGCGATCGGCAACGAGATGAAATCATCTCTTTGCGATATTATCGGAATGGAGATGAAATCAACCGCGAACTCGTTGTGACGTTGTCGAGTATGTCTTATGGATAATGCACGAATCGTTGTCCGAATTGATTTCAGCTCCTATCGCGATCGGGAACGAGATGAATTTATCTCCTTTCAATATCATCGGAAAGGAGATGAAATCAATGGTGAACTCGTCGTGACCTTGTCGAGTGTATCCTATGGATACTGCACGATCCACTGACAGAATTGATTTCATCTCCGTTCGCGATCGGGAACGAAATGAATTCATCTCGTCGCGATATTATTGAAAAGGAGATGAAATCAATGGCGAACTGGCCGTGACGTTGTCGAGTGTATCCTATGGATACTCCACGAATCACTGACAGAATTGATTTTATCTCCGTTCGCGATCGGGAACTAGATGGATTCATCTCATTCCGATATAATCGGAAACAAGATGAAATCAAAGGCAAACTCGTCGTGACGGCTTCGAGTATATCTTACGGACACTAGAAAAATCATTGACAGAATTGATTTCATCTCCGTTCGCGATTGGGAACGAGATGAAATCATCTCTTTGCGACATTATCGGACTGGAGATGAAATCAACCGCGAACTCGTTGCGACCTTGTCGAGTATGTCGTATGGATAATGCACGAATCGTTGTCCGAATTGATTCCATCTCCTATCGCGATCGGGAAGGAGATGAATTTATCTTGTTTCAATATCATCGGAAAGGAGATGAAATCAATAACGAACTCGTCATGACGACTTCGAGTATGTCCGACGGACACTAAAAGAATCATGGACAGAATTGATTTCATCTCCATTGGCGATCGGGAACGGAATGAAAACATCCCTTTGCGGTATTATCGGAATGGAGATGAAATCAATTATTATTATATTCTGATAATAATAATAATTCTTTGGTTTTGTTAATTTTTATTTCTTAAGGAAGCAAAAAGAACAGGCGCTCTCGATGGATAATCGCGGCAAAATTCGTAAATGTCATTAATTGCGGCGCGCTTCACGCTTTGGCACGCAATACGCCGAGCGATAGCAGACGACAGGTGAAACGTCAAATCGTGTGTCACGATTCTCGGGCCGAATAGGTTGACAGGCAACGCAGCGAATGATTCGCTAAACGTCAGATCATGCGCGCTGGCATTTGTCAAACGCTGCTGTTTCGCAGAACCTTCTTGACGTCGGCTACGACTTCGTGGCCCTTCGTCTACTCTTCTGCCCTTTTCGGTCATCCAACATGGCGGATTCGAGTGTTAATTTCGAAGATCGAATGCCTATTTTCTTATGCTTCCGATTTGATGACGGAGGCGAAAAAAAGAAAACGGCTCGGTAGAAATCTTCGGAGCAACCTGCCGAACTCGGCATTTCCCGCTGATACACCTATTCTGGATCACCCTGTATATTATATTATGTATATTATTATATATTTTTTTAAATAGTTTTATTTATCTAGTGTGACGGTTTGTTGATTTGTCATCCAGTTCTGGGCTATTTTTTGAGTTTTAAATATTTGGTAGTGATCCGAGATATTTACATTTGTATTTCACTTTAATGGGTACTAATTGTAAGTCCCGCTAGTAGTATTGTGCCGCTATTTTCAATGATAGGGCGTTGGACATAAAATAACATTATACGTATTTTAGTATTGCAAAAAACTTTTGTTTGAAACCTTTTTTGATCGGGTTATTCATTAATGAGAAACGCCAATTTTTAAGTTTTCAACCCCTATTTCTCAGGGTTGGGGCGAGTTGAGGGGCAGCTCTTCATTGAGGTTACTTTCAGTATGCAACTATCTAGCTTCAGTGGAAAATTATAATTTCACGCTAAAAGTGCTGGTTTTTCGTCTCTTTTCCTGGACTAAAAGTGTCTTTTGCAGTGATCAATGCCCTCCTGAATCAGGTTATCTTATATCATCAAATCACACAGATTCCATCAGTATATTAGGCTATCCTATGGTTGATCAAAGGAATTTCCGAAATATCGAATTAAAAAAAATACGGCGCATTTTCAAAGTGGGCGTCTTGATTTTTGGGAAAAAAATTGGCATTTTTCGTTCATCAAATCGAAAGTATACATCGGAAAAAAAATCCTTCGATAAAATACTATAATTTAACATTTAAAAAAAGCCCTGGAAATTTTCAAAATATCGATGAATTAGTTTTTGAGATATTTTGCTCACCGTCTTCGAAAACGTACTTTCGAGATACGTTTAAAGTTTCGAACGACGCCCCGAGCGTTCCGACGGACGTCTATATGACAGCCTATGAGTCTGTCAGTTTTGATCCGATCACGTTGAAATTTTCAGGGAATATGAATAAGACGATATACTGGCAAAATATATTGGTTTTGAAACAAGACTTTTACAAACTAGGCATAAACCCCAAAGTTCGTTTTTATGCCGAATAATTGCATTGCAACTTTCACAACATATCAGCCATTCCGCTATGGGAACATTCAAATGCGAATGAAATTACCGAAATAACAAATTTTCCCAAAACGCAGTGCATCCCCTTTTTATTATTCAAAAATCCTCTAGATCTGTCAAGGACCATATCTTCATCCAACACCAAGTCTGAGATGATGAGGTACACTTCGCACAAAAATTTAGGGAGCAAGAAAAAAATCCAAATTTTTGGGGGATTTTCAACAGGCTGTAACTCATACAAAAATGGTCGTACAGCAAAAAAAAAAGCAAATTGTAGCTCTAAGTGTCTAATTTTCGGATCTGAGTTTGAAATTTTTTTTTTGAAAATATTTTTCGAGTAATCATAAGAAAACCACCGAAAAAAAAATGTTTGAAATTTTTTTGGTATTTTTTTAAATCTACGGACGTGGAATTTTTTTTTCGACTTAACCGAATTTCGACTTAACTTAATTTTTTCGATGGACCGGATAGCTTATTCATTCAGCTTTAATTTGATTTTTCAAAAATCTCGATACGAGCATTTCTCGCTGAGATATCGGTGTTTGAATGGAAAAAGATCATTTTGTCTTTGATTACCAATATCTCAGCGACCAATGATCGCACAGAAATTTTGAGGTTGGTTTCAAAAACTTGAATAAATTCTCTACAAGGATTGGCAACTGAATTTTGAAAAAAAAAAATTTTTCAATCATTACATGAATTTGAAAAAGCGACCAAAAAAGGGCTTTTTGTGGTTTTTTGGAAAATCAAGCGCCCAATCAAAAATATTGCGGAAACTACTAATGTTAAGTGTGCCTTTTACTGTTCAATATACCCTCAAAAATCCTACGAAGTTTCAATTTAATCCAGCCAACCGTTTTTTTTCCCACTTGATCGAATTTTTGAAAAAATTAAAGGAGCAAGAATTTCGCTCTGAAAATGTCATAATTGTTATCAAAAATGAAAAAAAAAAAAAAAATTTCATTTTTCTCTCAATTCTGTATTAGTGACTTGGAAAATTTAAGAAAAAAAAAATCGAAAATTTTTGAAAAAAAAATTCCAAAATTTAAAAAAAAAATTTTTTTTTCAATTGGCCCTAAATTAAAGAAATGTAGCGACTCACTTTCTCACCGATTTTCCTCTTCCGCACTTTAATTTTCCTAGTCACAAATTAATTGAATAAATTAAACGGTGATACCCCCAAGGCAAGTTTTTTTTCAAAAATTTTCGATTTTTTTTTTTTTTTTAATTTTCCAAGTCACTAATACAGAATTGAGAGAAAAATGAATTTTTTTTTGTGTTTTTTCATTTTTGATAAAAATTATGACATTTTCAGAGCGAAATTCTTGCTCCTTTAATTTTTTCAAAAATTCGATCGAGTGGGAAAAAAAACGGTTGGCTGGATTAAATTGAAACTTCGTAGGGTTTTTGTGGGTATATTGAACAGTAAAAGGCACACTTAACATTAGTGGTTTCCGCAATATTTTTGATTGGGCGCTTGATTTTCCAAAAAACCACAAAAAGCCCTTTTTTGGTCGCTTTTTCAAATTCATGTAATGATTGAAAAAAAAATTTTTTTCAAAATTTAATTGCCAATCCTTGTAAAGAATTTATTTAAGTTTTTGAAACCAACCTCAAAATTTCTGTGCGATCATTGGTTGCTGAGATATTGGTAATCAAAGACAAAATGATCTTTTTCCATTCAAACACCGATATCTCAGCGAGAAATGCTCGTATCGAGATTTTCAAAAAACCAAATTAAAGCTGAATAAACAAGCTATCCGGTTCATATAGAGGTTAAGTCAAAAAAAAAATTCCACGTCCGTAGATTTAAAAAAAAACCAAAAAAATTTCGAACATTTTTTTTTCGGTGGTTTTCTTATGATTACTCGAAAAATATTTTCAAAAAAAAATGTTCAAACTCAGATCCGAAAACTAGATACTTAGAGCTACAATTTGCTTTTTTTTTGCTGTACGACCATTTTTGTATGAGTTACAGCCTGTTGAAAATCCCCCAAAAATTTGGATTTTTTTCTTGCTCCCTAAATTTTTGTGCGAAGTGTATATTGCTTAAGGCGGGAGCCTGAATTAGAAGGTCCATAAAAAGCGTTTTTCGCGAATTTTTTTAGAAGGGAAAAAACAAGTCTGCCCAGCAAGCATTGAGGTATTTTTTCATGTATATTTTAAATGTATAAAAAACTGTATTCTACATGAAACAATAAATGACTGCAGATTGATCAGCCTATTCCATATGCGTCTTGCCACTGCAGTCCCCAATCGGCGGGAAAGATGCCGCTCCCAATTCTCGGCTGAACCAAATTAACCAATGACATTTTTGATTATCATATATTTTTCTTCCGGATAAAGTAAGAAAATGCCAAAAAACCGTGAAATTATAACTTTTCTCAGGTATGAAAAAAATGTGTTAAAAAAACACTTTAACGTGCTATAAAAATGATTCAAAAAGACTTTTTCAACGACTTTTTTAATTCACTTAGAAGAGATTTTCATACTGAAGAAAATAAACTTTGGTTCGATTCAACCGTTCGTTTAGTTTTTTCGCTATCACGCCCGCCAATTCGGAAAAATCGTGAAAATGAAAACTGGAGAAAGCGCGCTTCAAAATTTTCCCTATGTGGAAATATCAATATCAAATATCGATCGTTTCTCTCCTTTTGGCCTTGTGTCTTCGAAAATATTTACAATTCGCCTCTGTAACTTTGTTCTCATATATTATCGTTCTCATATATTATTGTTCTCATATAATATATTAAATATATTCTCGGATAGTTTATCTATCGATTTAAGCAATAAAAAAACGACTTTTCGGATCTTCTAATTCAGGCTCTCGGTCTAAGGTTCAAACGGCCCAATAAAATCCCGATAAAATTCCCGTAGACTCCCTCCGCTCGTTGAGGCCGCAGAAAATAAAACAAAGAGCTCGAGCCCGTGGATGAATAAGTTTATCCGGAAGCGATAAGGACAATTTCGCAGAGCGGATGCTCTCAAGGGAAAATCATACGAACATGAGTTCGGAGCAAAAAAATACGCCCTCATTGCTCCACAGAAAGAACCTCCAAGGTTATTCCATTTTCTTTTTTTTTTCACATACAACGTTATCGCATTTAACGGTGGCGATCGCTGACAAGTGTTAGAATACCTGAATCTCATTACAGAGCCGAGTCATTTTTTCTCATTTTTTTTTTCACCACGAGCTTGCGTTATCGCCGTTGTAGTTCTCTCCTCGCGGATGGTCGACTATCGCGACAACAAGGGGCAGTCCCACGATGTCGGTGTGCCGTACGAGCATGGGGTGTGTACGATCGCGAATATGAATTTTTTTTTTTATCATCCCCCGATAACGCGTTATCAGATTATTTCGCGTGTAGGTCGTCGGGCAGAGCGTTCTAGGCTGTACAGTTGGATCCACATACACGTGTACACCAGCCATCAGAAGGTAAAGTTCGTTCTCAGCTATCAAGATACACCGCATACCCCAACATACTGCCGTCGCTCCCCCATATTTTTTTTCTCTCGTAGCGCTGACGTGGGTAATCAACGGAAGTAGTAAATACATTCCCGTGGCGTCCATCGAAAAAAAAGGAATATCCGCCTTCTCGGCAAGTAGGTCGCTTTCGCCCTCAAGTATCTCCATATATTATTTATATATACATATTTATACGCGTATAGGAGGGCTCGAAATTTCGAGCTGCTCATCATTGAGATACGTATCTCAGGAACGGCATATTTTTTTTTTTTTATCATCGCGTAAATTATTGCAGGTCCTACCATCCTGGCGGTCTCACGAAACTACGACGGAACTACGAGGGCTTACATTTTTTTCGTACGTTTTTCAATTATCGGCTTTTCATGTTGGCTGCAAGGGATGGTAGATATCCGCAAATGGAATATGGTCTCTTCTCGTTCTTACATTCTCTTGCCCACTCTCTCTCTCTCTCTATCCCTATTCACCCCTTTGCAACGAAGAGCCAATGGAAGGGCTTCAGTATTGGATCGCTGAACTTGTCGAGTAATAATTCGTTTCTATCTTCGTATGTTGCTATTAGTACAGTCGTGCTGTATATTGGAATAGGACAAACTTATGCACGTGCTGTATGTTGGAATCGGAAAAAAATAGAAGAAGGCTAGTTTTTTGAAAGGTGATTTTGTAGGTGCCGCGGGTGCTAAATCCAAGTTTGGCTAAAAATCGGGGTGTAGGGTTTTTTTAGGGGATGAAAGGGGATAGGGGTGGATTAGCGCCAAACTACAACCCCCAGAAGGTCGGTGCCGGGAGACAAAATGTTCAGAAATATCCGAGTTTTATTTTTGTTCACAGCGCCGAAGTTGTGGAAGTTCATTTTGGATGTGAAAAAGTGGGGTGAAATTTTGAAAAATCAGTTTTCATTCGATAACTGTTTGGGAAAAATTCATACAATTTTTGTTCAAATGGGAACATTGTAGCTCTTGAAAAGACGCGTCGATCGAGTATTTGATCATCCCTCTCCAATAATATCTTCACCCCCAAAATAATTATTGAAGTATAAACAAAAAATTGTTTATTGAATAACTCAAAAACAATCTAGTTTTCGGGGATGGTTTAAATGTACGAAATGTAGAGAATAATTTTCTCTATATTTTCGTTCCTATGGACCACCCTTCAATTTTGCTTTTTCGAATCCCTCTCAGGGATTGAAAATTCAAAATAAAATTCTGGGAAAACTAGTGAGCGAAAATAAAGAGGTACGAGTTTAGCGCTGTGGACAAAAATGTAGCTGAGGGTTCAAGCTACAAATTCTTCCATGGCCGCGAATTCGTGCGGTCAATGGTTTTCCCAGAATTTCATTTTGAATTTTCAACCCCCGAGAGGGGTTGGAAAATCAAAATTCAAGGGTGGTCCATAGAAACGAAAATATAAAGAAAATTATTCCCTACATTCCGTACATTTGAACCACACCCGAAAAATCGATTGGTTTTGAGTTATTCAATAAACAATTTTTTTTTTGTATTTTAACCATTTTTTCGGGGCTGAAGGTATTGGGCTGAAAATACTTGATCGACGCGTCTTTCGAAGGGCTACAACTTTTCCATTTGACCAAAAAGTGTACGATTTTTTTCTAAAGAGTTATTGAATAAGAACTGATTTTTCAAAATTTCACCCGACTTTTTTACCCCCAGAATGAACTCTCACGACTTCGCTGCTGTGAACAAAAATAAAACCCGGATTTTTCTGAACATTTTGTCTCGTGTCGCCGACTTCGTAGGGGTTGTAGTTTGGCATTAACCCACCCCATCTTCTTTCATCCCCTAAAAAAATCCCTACACCCCGATATTTAAGCAAACTTGGATTGAGCACCCACGGCGCCTACAAAACCACCTGTCAAAAAACTAGCCTTCGTCTAATTTTCTCCGATGCCCGGGATTTTTCAACGACAGCACGACTGTGCTATATGCCAAATATCATGCGGATTAAGCAGGTTGATTGGAATGTAATAAGCATTAATTCAACCGAAACTCGCGACTTTTGCATATTCCAATGATAATTCATTATTTATCAGAACAAATTGGATTGCTGTCGAGGCAATATTTATGTACCCTCACAATAGCAATGCAATATATTTGAAATGGATACACCACCATACAGGGGAATAGTCTCTAATTAATCATCGTATAAACTTCGTGTGGACCTGTATTATTAGTCGCTGTCTCGCAGACACATTGTCGAACGAGCTGCAACATTTCGCTTCGTTTGGCAATGTGTTTGTAACGCGAGAAAATGAAGGTTAGTTTATCCGCGTATGTACATGACCCTGGAATTTAATGAGCTTTTTCCCGATATACCGTATCATTTTTAGCAACGAATATCTACAAGTATAGAGGAGGCAGTTCCTCGTCACGAATAGAGGAATTTTGCCGTATTTGAGCAGCCGGGCTTTCGCATCGACCCTCCATCGGGCTTCAGACATAACGAGGAGTTTCGTTTGCACAAGAGCCGAATCGTGTGACCTGACGATAAAGAGCCACTTGATGTACACCCTACACACGTGATGTTATCGGAAAAAAGCTATTGATACAGAACAGGTGTTGTAATTTTTATTCAAAGTCCAAAATAAACGTGGGAAGCCCGAAATACTTGTAGTAAAATTGTACATAATTCTGGAATGCTTGTTATATTTATCGTGAACAGTTCTACGTTACTTACTCGTATTTCTATTTCGTTGACAGAATTTTATCCATTAGCCAGTCTGATAATGTATAAAAAAAAGTTTTTCGAAATTGGCTCCCTTGGAGAGAAAGCTTTGGGGACAAACATATAAAATGTTTAATCTACTTTTAACAAAATTCAATATGGAAAACTTTTTTTAAAGTCTCTATGCCTGTATAGAAGTTTAACTAGATATCTGAAAAATTGTGAAATTTACGACGTTGAAGACCCTTTTTTTGAATATTCAGATGACCTTAACATTTGAAACTATTCACCGATTTTTACTAAATTCATATAGGACATGCTTTATGTGACATTCTACACTCGCAGTATATGTTTAGACATTTTTCCTGGGCATTTTCCTGACATTTTTTCGTACGGACATTTTCTCCAAATGCCATTTTCTGACGCTTTGAAACATTCTGTACACACTTCCATTGAAATCTCGGAAAAAAATGTTTTATTTTCCCGAAAACAAAGCTGATATTGGGAGGAAGTGAAATTCTACATTAAAATTTTGCAAATTAAAATTGTACATAATCTCACAAGAAGAGGGCGAACTCTCCGATTACGATGAAATTTGCCATGTTTGTAGAATGGGTAAAAATAGGCAACACGTATTTTTTTATATCTGCGGAACGCGATTTTTAAGGGGTGAAACGCATTCACGAAAATAGGGGTGTTTTTCGTCTTCCGTTTGAAATTTGTTGCTATCTGCATCGTTCTCATCTCCAATGTATAGTACACGGAAAAATAAACTTTGTTGCAATTTGAAGTTTTTTTCATATCTCGTACCGTTAGAACGTTATCGACGAAAAACACCCCTATTTTCGAGGGTGCGTTTCAGCCCTTAAAAAACGGGTTCCGCATTTATGAAAAAATACGTGTCGCCTATTTTTGTCCATCCTACGAACATGCCAAATTTTGTTGAAATCGGAGAGTTCGACCTCGCGACCTTTCCTTGTCAGTATATATTCAAACATTTTTCCTGTGCGTCATTTTTCAGACCTTTTTTTTTGTTCCAACATTTTTAAATGCCCATTTCTGACGTTTTTAAACATTTTGGACACACTCCCATTGGAATCTCGGAAAAATGTGATTATCGCGAAAACAAAGTCGATATTGTGAGGAAGCAAAATTCTACATTAAAAGTTGTAAATAAAAATTGTGAGTTCTCTCAGCGAGTAATTTATTATATTTCATTATTATTTATTATGTATAATGTCTATTTATTATATTTCATGATTATTTATTCGATCAATTCAATCATTATATATCTACTCCTAGAAAATTGCTAACCAATATGCATAATTCTTACATTGTTGAATTGTCACTCAACAACTGTCGCAGTAATTTAAATGACTTTCGCTCCACTATATATTCAAACGCATTGACATTTTCATCCATTCCCAAGAACGGAAGCATCCACTAACGGGTTCAGAATGGCAGTTGCAGATCCTCGATATTATCAATTTGCATGTGAAAATAAAATTTTGCAAAATTACCAAGTTGATTTTATTTACAGACACATTGTTTCGCCGGAATTGCGATAAAATCAGCATGTTAATGCATTTTTGTCGATGTTTGCAGATACATCGACGCATAGGGGTGAATAAACAGCACAGGGGTTGGTACTTGGGCTGAAACTTGTAGAAATGGCATAATAATGGTCGCGTGATGTTTGCTACCCCATTTTGTCGTGCGGGCAAATGCGTGCTTGGATTATACACCGGCGCACATTCACAGATATACTGGGTGGTACGAAAAGTGACGTCCAAGAGGTAAATCTAGATACTTATCCCAACCAACCCCATGTGTGTTCTATTTTTTTTTTCGTTTTCGGAAAAGAGGCATTTAAAAAAATTTCTCCTATGTTCCTCGCAATTTTTTTTACATCTTTTACCATTATGAAGTGTACCGTCGAGCAATAAATAAATTACCAACTGGACGCTAACGCGAATGTCTTCTATTTTTATCCGATTGCCTTGAGGTTTTTTGTGGTTATTCTATACACCGTTATCTAGTACGATTTCTTTTCCGTTACTTAGTTTTTGTTTTATAGGCAAAATAATAACTAATTTTTGGCCCAAAAATCACTATTTATGTTCAAACGCCCGCCATTTTGTCATAAATTGATATTTTCAAAATCGGCTATGACAAGTACTGGATTATAGTATCTAATTGAATAATCTTTTTGGTTTTTTTTTCAGTTGATTTTTGACGAAAGGCCAGTGGGTACCCTACGCGCAGATTTTTTTACGACACTCCAAGGATCATACAATATCCTTGTATATTTTTGATATTTTTAAATAAAGAAAATTAAACATATTTTTGAATGTATATACTTTTATATAATTAAAACCCCAATACGAAATTTCAAATAGTTTTCCTTGAAAACATTCACAAAAATGACCTTTTCCGGCTCCCCTTAAATGGTAAGAAAAAACGCTTACGATAGTCTAAGTGGGTTCCAATTGTTTTTGAAAATTTCTGAAAGGAACGCACGTTTACAAAAGAGAAAAACAAATAAAAACCTGTGCTACAGGAAAACTTGAAAAACAATGTTTCAATGTTTTTTTTTTTTCGAAGACTAAAAATGATCGTAGAACATTCATTGGGGGTGATTCGGACAGGTATTATACGAGGCATCTAGATTGTCCTTTTGGACGTTACTTTTCGGGCCACCCTGTACGTACATGTAAGCTAAATATATACAAACCGACACACCAGCTCTTTCGATTTTTCACCGTCTGTGAGGCAGGGAACTATTAGTCATAGAAATATCAGCGTCATCACGGGGTTCAATTGAATGTTTGATTGAATATTAATGCATGTGTAGGAAGTTCCAGCAACGCCTAATGGGGGTAAAGAGCTTCTTCGTTGCACTATTCCGCTAGGGGGAGTTGTTGAAAAGCAGCGGCAAACATGCATAAGTATAGTTCCACAAATGCATTGATGGTTGTATAAGTAGGTGGGTATAGCTAGACGCTAGATTGTTTCCGCGATTCTATCTTCGAACGAAATGCAGTACCGACAGTCTACATGACCACTTCATTTTAGCTGCAGTTATTACTTCTATCTTCCAGGTGATCCCCTTCCGTCGAACATAAAAGCTGCTATGCGTTATTTGATGCGACCCTCCTTTGCTCATTCATACACGTATACGACATTCAATGACAATGCCAGCGGCTTTTTAAAATCCAAACAAACGATGTACGAACTATCGTCGAAGATAACAAACAAACCCACATAAACCCAACTATTTTTGGAAAAGAACACTCCACGTTAAATTCACATGATCATGATTGAAGTAAAAGTGCGATTGATAAAAAGCATTAAGGGGTTATACCTAGTCGAAACGGTCAAAAAATCAGTTTCTTCAAAACCAATAGAATTTGGCAGTATATCATCTTATAAATGTTCTCTGAAAATTTCAAGGTGATGGGGTCAAAATTCACAAATTTATTGGCTGTTATGTTGTACGAAACCTTAAAGACTTTTTTTTTCAACGGTACGTTTTCAAAGTCGGTGAGCAAAATATTTCGAAAAATACTGCATAGGACTTTCTGAAATGTTTGGGGCTTGTTCTAGATGTCAAAATATAGGATTTTGTCGAAGGATTTTTTTTCCCGATGTATATTTTCGATTTGATCAACGAAAAATGCCAATTTTTCGCAAAAATCAACACTCTCACTTTCAACACGCGCCTTTTGTTTTTTATCAGATAAACTAATATCCTAACGAAATCTGTTCGATTAAAAAAAATAGATAACCTCAATTGGAAGGGCAATGCCCATCGCAAAAGTCGTTGTTGGCATCGGCTGTAAATCGACTATAGTTAAATATTTTTACCCAAACAAATTGCAGAGTATTCTTCAAATTATACTTTTTCAAATACCTAATTTTTGTAGAAATGCATCATTACGTTTATTCTAAAAAAAATCATAAAAATAAGCTATTTTCCACTGTTACAATTAAGCATAACACGTTAAACTTACAAATTTTAATTTCTGTTTCAACAACTAGTTCCGGTATTGATTTTCCATTCCCATTTTATAGAATCGCATAGGGTTGAAAAAGTAAGTAGTATTCGGTATGTGGGTTGGAATGAGGAGTGAACAAAAATGAGAGTGAAACGAAGCCTGGTTGCATTAGCTTCGAATACATCGTATCGGCGTATATTGTTTTACCCAATGCCCGTACTTCCGTCGCCAAGTCTGTAATCGATGGTGGGAATATATCCACGTGTATACGTAGCGACGAAGAGGGAGAGAGGAGTTCGAGCCTTTGTACAAATAGTCGAGCTCGAGGAAACGACATTTTTCGCAAATAACGATTACCTTCGTTTACGAGAAAAAAAGGGGGCAAGGGCCGAACAAGCAAGGGGGCGGAATACACAAATGCACGGGCATGAGTGCCTGGTTACTGCTTTTACCATGAACGTGCAACTGTATGGCATAACGTCGAAACTCACCGACCCTTGCAGTAGTTCTGACACACCCAGAGTCCAATTAATTATAAAACTGACTGTAGTTGTTTTTTTATTTATTTATAATACTGCGTACCTTTTTATCAAGGTTTTTCGGATATTCACCTCCGAGACAGAGAGAGAGAGAGAGCGAGAGAGAGAGAGAGAAATGTTAAAAAAAGTTCGGAAAAATTCATCAGAATATTTTTTTAACGAGCCAAGACCATTGTACTCTAGACTTTTGTTGTTGCAGATTGCCGTTTTAGCTGTTGCATGTTAGTTTCAATTTCTCTCTCTTTTTGTCTCCATATTTCACTCTCGAATACGTACAATAGGCACGATTACGATATCTTTGGCGCCTTTATTTGACCCTGGTTTATTGATATTTGGACCAAAATAAGACTTTTTTCAAGAGTGACAAAAATTTAAATTCGGCGTTTAAGGGGGTGAAACAGGGGGTTGAAAGTCGAAGCATTATTATGTTTGTGGTTCCCAATTTTGACCATGCAGCGTCCATATTCGATAGAAAATGCGACTTTTGTGTGTGTGGAATCGTTGGGTCGGTCTGAAGCACCTTCGATGTGTGTGTGGAATCGTTGGGTGGGTCTGGAGCACCTTCGATGTGTGTGTGGAATCGTTGGATGGGTCTGGAGCACCTTCGATGTGTGCGTGGAATCGTTGGGTGGGTCTGGAGAACTTTCGATATGTGTACGATACCGTTCAACGTTGATTAGTCTTAGGTGCTCTTAATTTCATTTTTCCGGCATATGCTTGGGCATGATTACGATATCTCTGGCGCCTTAATTTGATCGTGGATTATTCATATTTGGCGCAAAAGAAATACTTTTTTGAGAATAAAAAAATCGCGATTTTGGCTTCCTTTAGAAGATACAGGACATTTTACGAATTATTCGTTATTAAGCGATTTAGCTGGTTTGCGTTAATGTAGCTTTCTTCGGAATGCGCTATGTCGAGAAAATAAACAAGAACAAACCCAAACAAAGTACGACGTAACAATGTAAAACACGTGGAAAATTCGATTTACATAGAAAATCGGAAAAATACACTTATTCTCTTCGAAGCGCTGTAAATCCTAAGGCTCAAAACGAAAAAAAGTTATTCTTGTTTTTCGTATTTTTTTCGGCCATATTTCATAATTCAATGGTCAAATTTAGGCGCCAAAGATATCGTAATATCCCCGTACAATAATATTTTTTTTCGAAAAAAAAACTTGAAATACCGAAAATGTTTTTTTTTACCACGACGTAAATGTCTATCTAATAAACGAAAACGTAGGTTTAACCTTTCAGTCACTCAACGATGGCGATAAAATTGTGTTGGTAATCATTCGAAAGTGGGACCTCCACAAACACAAACAAATTATAGCGGTGCTGGGTAGGCGTCCGAACTATGACTTACGTCGGCACATTAACCCTTAGTAGTCACACTCAGCTAGAATCACGTTATAGTTATACTGGGTCCATGGGAACCAGGCGTTTTTAAATTGTTATAAATAATGAAATAATGCATTGAGCGATATGAAAAAAATTGTGAGTTGCAATTTGAACCTTGTTTAATACAAGGATATTAATTAGAAATCAAAAATTAAATTTTAAATATGCAAAAATGAGAAAAATTACTTTTTTTACAAAAATTGCTCTAACTCTTGTAATTATTGACCAAAAAAAAAATTGTTTTATAATCTGGAAACAATGTACTTTGAAATAGACATAGCGGTTTCTGTGGACTTTTCAAAAAGTATATTTATTTCATCCAACGTAGGTGCGATTTAGAAGGAAATAATAAAACGCTTACGCATGTAAAAAAATGTATGTTTTATTGTATATAAGAAAATACGCATACAAATAAATGTATGGAAAACAAAAAGTTGTACGGCATCAAAATAATTCGTTTGGGTACCGCGGACCGAGTGTGACTATTGAGGGTTAATTGCTGTAATGTCTTTTGATAATCAAGAGGCAGAAAAATAAATATCATTGTTTTGAAAATTACGTTATTACCGCCAAGGAAACGCATATATTGAGGAAGACTACTAGTTTCGAGCCCGCAGAAAAGGTGGATTTGGATCATTTTTTTATGTATACCCAGTTCAAAGAACGAAGATTCCTTTTAGTGGCCTTTGGTGTTCACATCTTCGAGGAGCTTTCCAAAAAATTCACAATATTTTGTAAGAAAATGGCGGTGCTGAAACTAGATGAGGCAAGTCACCTTTGTCCGATAGTGTCGAGCAACATTACACAACATTCTACATCGAAGTTCATACGGAATTTTCAATATGCCGGGAAACTTTTTCCGAAAAAAAATATTTTCGGCGATTTTTTTTACCGAAAATAATTTTTTTTTCAACACGCACGATGTAACAAAAAATTGATATTTTTCGATGGCCTCACGTACTTCGAAGGCAAATCTTTTCTAGAACTCAAATTATTTTGAATTTTCGTTCCAACTGGAAAATTGGCGAACTCTTGCCGGCGGCAGGACGCACTGTCAGACAAAGGTGGCTCGCTTCGTCGAGCTTCGGCGCCGCCATTTTTTTACAAAACCTTGTGAACAAAATTGGTAAAATACTTGAAGATATGTAGAATAAAGACCACTATAGGGAATTTCTATTGTGCCAAAGTAGGTATCGAAAAAAAAAAATGGTCAAAATTCACTTTTTTCCCGACCCAAGAGTCGATCCCTGGAGCAGAGATGGGCAAAAAGTAATTGAATTGACAACTAACAATTACAATTACTACGTTAATTGATAATTTAATTATTCTGTAACAGATTAGTCGAGTAACTAGTTACCACCAGTACCAAGTGTAATTAATTACTGTGTAATTTAATTGGAAGCTAATCTGATACAAATCAATCGATTACATACTAATTCAAATAATGTAATTGCGCGTATTACAAAAATTCGAGTTACAGTTCTTGCAATTCACGAACGCGAGTGGACATGTGGCAATTCGTGTAATTGCAGGTTAGGCCACTCTAGAGGCCGAAAAAGGGCTTTTAGAGTTTTTTTTCAGAAAAATTACAAAATAAATCGAGATTAAAAAAAGGACGTTTATCATACAGACGTTTATTGTACTGTATACAATAATTTTTTTAAGCGATGAATTTCAAAATGGCGGCTGTGGAGCGTTTATCTTAAAACTGCATTTTTTAAGTTGGCCAGGAACATAACTCAGACAATTCTCAATCGATTCACTTGAAAAGTTGAATATATCTTGAAAAATACATTGTCTATGGAAGTAGGGGAGGCCGGGGAGGGTTGTGACAATTTTTACTTAAAAGAACATATCTCAATAACGAAACATACCACGATTATGAACTCTATGCCTCAATATATCTCAGTCCTTCCTCTTTGAAAAACAGTCATCAAAGTTAATTAAAGTTATAAGGTTTCTCAGAAAATCCGCGAAAACTGAAACTATTCCCTTTGTCACAACTCTCCTATCACCGAGGTAAGTTGTGACAGCTGTGTATCTAGACTATATTTGATAGATAAAAATACTTTTATCTGAATTGCAAGCAAAACTCACTTTTATTTTTGCATAAAAGTACTTTAATTATCATCAGACAGAATTGTGCTACAATAACACGAATTATTATCATAACGAGTATAAATAAGTAATTATGGCATAATAACGAGACCAGTCGTTTTAACGTCAGTTAAAAATCTTAATAATAAACGAACATTACATATAAACGCAAAAAAACATTGTAAAAAGCATGTAAAATAAGCTAACCAGAAAATAAACTTAAATAGGAGAGTTGTGACAGCGTGTCACAACTCTCCTTGGTGCCAAAAATCGCGACGTCGTCAGAATAATAATTCGTAATCTCGAAACAAGATGCAAACACAGCAAGACAATTTTACGCTTTGAAACTTCAAAAACCACACAATAAAAGAAAAAATAGCAAATTCGCATGACTGTAATGTATTACGGTATAAATACAATCAAAATTTTGGTAAAAAATTTACTTTTCGGTTTTTTTTTCATGCAGACGTCGTACTGAAGCAACCGCTTGCCGTGTGTCTCTGGCGCCTACTGCGTGAAGTAGTGCGCCTCTAAAGAAAGTATCATGCGCTGTTGCCAGCTCGCTAACGGCCATAGGTTCCGAAAAAATACTCCCTGTCACAACTCTCCTCTGTCACAACTCTCCTCGGTCTCCCCTACGTACGATTTTTTTTATATTGCATAGTTAATTTGTTATTAACAATTACTTGACGATTTTTTAGACAAATTTTTGGAAAGTGAAAAATTTCGTCATCTAATTGTTAATAAGAAATGAACTATGCAATAAAAAAAAATCCTACGTATTTCCATAGACAATGTATTTTTCAAGCTATATTGAACTGGTCAACTGAATCGGTTGAAAATTGTCTGAGTTATGTTTCCGGCCGACTTAAAAAATGCAGTTTTGAGATAAACGCTGCGCAGCCGCCATTTTGAAATGAATCGCTTCAAAAAAAATTATTGTATACAGTCCCTGATATATATGATAAACACCCTTTTTTGTAACCTCGATTTATTTCGTAGTTTTTCTGAGAAAAAAAATCCCCAAAAAGCCTATTTTTTCGACCTCTAGAGTGGCCTAACCCCTTAAGATAACATTTCCTCCCATATCATGCCATAGATAACAACAATGTAATTAGACTACAAAGTATTTGAATACATTCTAATCAGATTACTTTTTAATTAACACATTACAACAGATTACATGGTATGTGCTGAGTAATTCAATTACAATGTAACGGAATGCATTTCAATGAGATTGCCCTGTAATTGAATTACTTTGTAACCAAATTAATAATCAAATTACAATGTAATTTAGTCATGCCCATCGTTGCCCTGGAGTAATGCACAACGACGAAAACATTTCTAAAAAAGTTAGATGACCAAAGTCATCTCAATTAACATTGCTTCGGTAACGAGTGATTATTGAAATCGATACGTTGATACTTTCGAATCAGCCTCTGTGAAGTCCGGACCAATTCCAGTTCTGCGCCGCGAGAGAAAACGTATCGAATAAAAGAACCGCCGCGCATTGTGCCAATGCAAAGTCTCCTGCAAAAGATATCTCGGTGCAGATGCTGCGGTAGACACTGAGACGACGACCCGTCCCGCCGCCTTAATATCTGCCGTAAAGGGCACGTTAAGGCAACGCCTTCTCCGACATCCTCGCAGGAGCTGAGTCCACCGTATTATTGTTAGGGGAAAATGGGAAATTGAATTTCAATATTCGCGAGCTTGCGGCGAATTGGAGACTGCGAGCTGGCCTGGCAGAAATACGCCGTTAAGGACTTACGTACGCTGGTCTGTCAAACCGTTTAAATTTCAGATGACACCACATCTCGAACAAGTGGAACTGATAATTTGAGTTAAAAAGTGCGTTTGAGGAAAGTGGATGTGAATAAAAAAAATATACAGTTCATTCATTATTTTACTAATTAATCAAGCAATTTTGCAGTTACTTGAAGAAATTAGACATTGTTAACCAATCAATCGTAACATTTTTAGCTAGTGTATTTATTATTTGAACAATTTTCGAATTGCAATCGTCCAATTCTTTATTAAGGGGCTACCCCCACTTGCGATTTTGAAAAAATCGATTTTTTTTATTGCATTTTTTTTTAGTATAAGTATCTGAGAATATGTCCTGAACATTTCAAGTCGATTCGAACAAAATTGACTGAGATATGAGCGTTGAAAGAGAAGAATCCGTTGTGTAAACGACCGGAAATTGAAACTTTAAACGCGTTTTTCTCAAAATGGCATTTCTGAAGTCGGTGACCAAGATTACTCGAACACTAATGAACCGATCTTCTTGAAATTTTGCAGGCTTATTTAATACATAAAAATGTAGTCTTTAATCGTTCGATTTTTTTTTAATGGCCGTTTTATTGCCAAAAAACGGCCGTTTTTTTCGTTAAAATCGAACCATTAAGTTTGACTGTCCGCCATTTTGTGAAAAATGAATATTTTTTAAAATCCTTCGATTAAAGACTAGTTTATACTTATATGTGACTAAATCCATCCGCATTTTTTTTCAGATGATCCACTTCGCCGCAATGTTGGTCACCGCAAACCGTGTATATAAAAACATTATTTCAATGACGGCCATTTGCCACTAAACAATGTAATATTTTTCAATAAAAAAATTACTGAAAGTTCTTCAAGATGTGTTCTTTAAGATGGTATATTGATCGATTAAAAAAGTTTTGTAGTTTTCTTTTAAAAAATTCATGAAAAAGGCCTTTTTTGCGCTTCAAGTGGGGGTAACGCCTTAAGTTCCTGCTATTTTAAATACACACACACCCACCCACACGCGCGCGCGCACACACACACACACACACACACACACATATATATATATATATATATTAGGGTGGCCCTTGATATGGGTAAAAAAAAATTGATCGCACCGCCCTCCAAAACGGTTCCAAATAATTTTAAAAAATCTACGCGAAGCCCCAGCTATGTTCGTTAAGAAGAAGGCATGCCTATAAGCATGAACTTAAGTTTAAATATACATGTTTCTTCATGATTGGAGAAATTTCGATTTTTTTAAACTGGTTTATTTGTCAATTTTTTTTTTAACTTTCTGAAGCTATTGTATATTGGTATTTAATATACAGATCAAATAATAAGATCCTTCATACTAGATTTGATGAGCGTTCAGTTTTACCATCCTATTATTTTGGAACAATAGTTCGATTTAGCTGCTGTCGAACGTTTTTAATCACATCAAAATCAAACTTTGCATTTGCATCTTGCCAGAAAAATCTATTAAGTACGAAGGATGTAAATTCACGATAAACCATTCACATCGAACTGCCGGATTGGCCAGAATTGCTTTTCTTTTCAATTTTGTTAGTAATATTCCTTGCGTGCTGAGATATAAACATTAATATTTCACTGAGATCAGACTTCCAGTGCTGTGGATAAAAAATGTATTTGAAAATTACTTTCGCAAAAATGCATAGGGACATTTTAAACTTGGCGAGCTTGTTCGTTTTATTGAAAACAAAGAAATTATTTATTCGCACAATTCATCCAGTTGGTCGGAAAAAACATAATATTAACATAAACTTGGTCGGAACATAATATTAACATAAACTTGGTTGGTCGGAAAAAACATAATATTAACATAAACATAATACCCTCAGGATACGGACTATAAAAAAGTTACGTTCAGTACGGACATGGGTTAGCCTAACCCGGCGACTTTGATTGGGTGTATATCGAGCTGTACTTTGTCAATTTGAATAAATTTTTTTTTCATTTTGTGTGAAATTGTCTCAAAAATATGATAGAATTGTCAGATTAATCATTTAACTGATTGAAAAAAAATTATAATGAAAAATGTGAACGGGTCTTGAAATTTTTTCGCTTCTTTCAAATTTCGCTCGGGTTACGGTAACCCAGTCCGTACCCTGAGGGTTAAAAAATGTACACATAAGATATCGATACCAGTTCGTTCAGTACGAATTTATTTATTTAAACCAGAGAAATATTGTGTTGAAAAATTGACAAATAAACTAGATTTAAAAGATCGAAATTTCTCCAATCATGAATAAAAATTGATATTTAAATTTAAGTCCATGCTTACAGGCACGCCTTCCTCTTAACGGACATGGTTGGGGCTTCGCGTAAATTTTTTCTTTATTATTTGGAACCGTTTTGGAGGGTGGCGCGATCAACTATTTTTTTACCCATATCAAGGGCCACCCTTATATATATATATATATATATATATATATATATATATATATATATATATGTATATATATATATATGTGTGTGTGTGTGTGTGTGTGTGTGTGTGTGTGTGTGTGTGTGTGTATATATATATATATATATATATATATATATACAAAACCGATGTGTTGGTCTAGTGGTTAGAGTGCTTGCCTCTGAAATCAACACATCGGGAGGTCGCGGGTTCGAATCACCGTCTCGTAGTTTCGTCGAGAAATAAAAACACAGGCGTGACGTAGTTCCAGTTGTACACAGATGTCGCGCACACGGACCGGTACGTGTGTGTGTCGGATGGGTATGACTGTAGCCTGTGAGCTATTTCTCGACGAAACGCGACTAGCTCCGAGGCTGGGAAGCGAACTCGTGACCGGCTGTATTGGTATAGGTTTTCCGCAGTTTCCCTATACCCATGGCAGAAATGTCATGATGAATATAATACAGAGGGGGAAGTCGGCTGCGGCCGCAATGGGGAGGGGGGATGATGGAGAGAAAGAACAAGTGTAGAGCGGTGGACATATAAGTGGAGCCTTGTAAAAAGCCGAAAAGGCTGTACAAGTAAAACTCGAAAATAAATATATATATATATATATATATATATATATATATATATATATATATGTATATGTATATGTGTGTATATATATATATATATATATATATATATATATATATATATATATATATGTATGTATGTATGTATGTATGTATATATATATATATTAGGGTGTTTAAAAAAAATCGAGGTACTCAACGGACAATGTTACTATGTTATGAAAAAGTAATTCATTTCGTAATTCTTACGACATTTAAGAGGCCTAAACATTTTTTTAGGTAGTACTGAAACGACTTTTAATTATTATTTTTTTCGATTTTTCGTCAATTTTTTTTCCTCACCAATAGACATCATAATAATATAATTCAAATAATGTATCCAACTTATGTTGAAAGAGATTTTCGTTGAACGATTGAGTTTGATTTTTCCGTAAATAATTTTTGTTCAATGCTGCCCACTCCAATAGTAATTTGTGTACCCTTTTAAAATTAATGCAACGTTGAGAAATTAATATTCCGGTTTCGCTCCAAATATTAGTTATTTTGTCGATAACGTTTTGTGTGCTCTCTCGAGCAGTAAATTTACGAGTATTATGATGATGAAAGAATAGACTTAATGGTTCTCTATTCGTGGGTAATTTTCGTTCCACAAATTCTTCAATTTCCGACCCAATCAGATGAATTTCCGTACTTTCACTATCGTCCGAACCCGCGATCATTTTTTACAATTTTATTCTTACGTGTACTGTGACGTACCTCAATACAGCAACTATGGAAACAGTCAAATGAATCACGAAAAGAACTCACGGACAATCAAAGAAGCAAAGGTGCAGTTGCTTCAACAGCGCCGCGGTTTGTAACTCTCGAATCCGTATGACTTTGCTTTCTTACTCCAAAACAACACATTATTCCAAAAAACACGCATACTTGTTAGACGTTCGGTGATGTAAACAGCGTGTTGTTGTTCATCAAGTGGTTGATATAATTTTCACAACCGAATTACGTATATTGATTCTTAATCTGCATATACAAATTGTTCATGGTAAAAAAAATGTTCAAATAAAAATTGTGTAACTTTACAGAAAAAATTAAATCAAGACTTATATTGGATCACGCAAGAACATTTTCCGCATTGAGATTTAAAAAAAAAATAATACTCCGATAATCATGAAGAAAAACATGAAAGGCGTTTGAGTACTACTAAAAAATTGTTTAGAACCGTCAAATTGTGCAAAACTTTCTTTTTCAACATACTTCAATTTTCCGTTAAGAAAAAAAATCGATTTTTTCTTATACACCCTAATATATATATATATACACATCTATTTTCAATATCGTGCAAGCCTGTCGAAATAAGCATTCGAATGCATACATATATCTTGGTTCGTAACGAGTGCGTTAATTATGACAACCTCAAAACCGGTGGATTTCCAGAGCTAAAATGAATATTATAATGGCGAGCAATTCCACAGAGGAACGCGGAAATTGCTCGTTATCGCAATGCTTCAGACTTTGAATTCCTATATATATATATATATTTGTATATGTATATGTTTATTGGAAATTCTCCATTGCCATTTATGTATATATATATATAATATAAACTGGCGAAAGCATATCGTAGGACCGCCATAATGATCGATGGCCGAGAGTTCGACGCCGCGAATGCAATTAAACGACGCCAACAATTTAACAGATATATCACGACTTCCCTTGTAAAGATCCAACAGATTTGAAAAGCCTGAGGTACTTTCAGTTATGCATTCTGTTTCACTTCTATTTTTGCTAACGCAGAAATATTTTATTTTCGACGGAGCTATAGTTCGTGAGATTGACGTTTTTGGTGACGCGGTAAATTTCACGCATATTTGTAATGTTTATCAACTTCGGGATTATAGTAGGGTAATTCGAGGATAGATGGCCATAGAGGAGAAATGGCTCAACGAAATATAACCAATTTTCGCCAAGAGAGGGCAGGGTTTTTTGTCTTAGCATGGGCGCCGTCATCAGTCTCGCGACACTGGATCAGAGTTTACGCCAAAAATAAATAAGAAAATAAGTAATTTTCAGTTATTTTTTTTCGCTGAGTAGAAAAAAATACGCTTAGTTTGTGATTAAACTGTGGACATGTGTAGACATATTTAATGCCGTATTTTGAGCTGTAGGGTAGGCTGGGGTTAATTGGAACGTTTTTGAGAAAATCGGTTAGTGTGACTTCACTTTATGCCCTATCTGTTTGGTAATGGGCTTTTATTATGGCTAGATTGTCTGGCTATTTGATGGCATTATTGATGTTGCTTTTTATATGCCCTTAACTTATGTAGAAGCTACTTAGAAACCCTCGGAAACCGTTTCATTTGACCATGTGTCGTGGTTAATCGGAACAGTGCCTGGGGTTAGTTAGAATAGGTGTTTTCAGCTGATTGAACTAATGTTTCTAATAAACCCAGGTATGCAAATGATGTGTATGAAGTGATAAAGTATGTTTGTTGTGAATAAAGTATACTTTTAATCAAAAGGATAAACTTCCGAAAAGCCCACACCTCCGGATAATTTAGAACTTCGTGTACTTATGTATTTTGACTCGGTGATCACGAATATGACAGTAAAAACATCCGCAAATTTGATTTTCAAGATCATAACTTTAAAAAAAGTTTTTTTTTTAGTTTTTCTATTTTATTTCAATAAATGTTGATCGTAGAGGAAAATGTCTTCTACGAAAGTTGTAGCCCATCAAAAGACTGATAATTTATGTTCTATATAAATTTTGTCCAAAATCATTGTTTTCCAAGAAAAATGGGATAATACTCCAAGGAGTATATTTTGCTAAACTCCATTAGTTTTGATGTTATCTACTTATGCACTTTACTGCATATGGGCCCAAATAAACTCAAATAAAACAAACACAAATAGCAATCAAAACAAACCCAAACGAACTCGGGTATGTTGAATCGTGGGGTGTGTAGGTCACCGGGGTGGGCGCAGGGCACCGCGGATGAGTACGTGGAATCGCGGGGTGCGTAGAACACTGGGGTGGGTTTGTTGGGCACGTTGGATGGGTGTATGGAATCTTGGGGTGCGTACAACACTGGGGTGGTTGCAGAGAATATTTTCCATTCTTTTCTCTTTCGCCAATTTTTAATTTTTTCTTATATTGCAAAAATTATATTATTATATCGTATAATGCAAAAAAAGACAAAACATAGAATAGAATACAATAAAGCAAAAAAATATACACTTTAAAGACTAAATTATAACCTCCCCGTGGTAAAGTGCGTAAGTAGATAACATCGAAACTAATAGAGTGTAGCAAAATATACTTATTGGAGTATTATCCCATTTTTTGTTGAAAAATAATGGTTTTAGATGAAACTTGTATAGAACATAAAATATCAGTCTTTTAATAGGCTACAACTTTTGTCAAAGACTTTTTTCTCTAAGATTAATATTTGTTGAAATAAAATGCAAAAACTACAAAAAAACCGTTTTTTTAGAACTTGAAAATAAAATTGGCGGGTATTTTCACTGTCACATTCGTGATCAGCGAGTCAAAATACATATGTACACAAAGTTCCAAATTATTCGGAACTGTGCACTTTTCGGAAGTACAGCCTTATTTTACTTTTCGAACGATATCTTGGCATCTAGAACATAAAACAAAATTTGGAAAACTTGCTTGCATATGAAATATTTGTTCAGGGTCAATAGCAACACGGTTCAATTGACCCCGAACCGTTTCTATCAACTGCCCCCACACCCTGGCTTCAAATTATTTTTCAAACAGCAAAAAACCTAAATGTTGTAGCTGGGTACTGACCACAATAAACTCAACTAGGATATTCATAGTAATGACAATTGTAAGCAACGCTGAAGAAGGAACAATAGTTTTTGAGCAATACGCAAGATACTCATAGTAAAAGAAAACTTACTTTTTATGTCGAAAAAGTGTTGCACCCACATACACATGTCCGACGGGATCGGGGGACGACGCGCATTGAGCGACAGGTTCCGATACGCAAACCGTTCTGTCGCTAACCGTCTTCGAGTTATTCAACTTGTTGCATTTGACCCGTGTATCTATCCACCCCGGCCTACCCTGTCATTTAGGACATATACTTATTTATATTATAACCTCCAAAAGAGATACTGGTGTTGATTTATTTCGAAGTGTTAAGGGTGGGCCATTTCTCCTATACATTTTAGGAGTGATGGTCCCAATTTGTCCAGGTCAGATAGCCATATTACCTACTACTTTCATCGCTCAGCTATGAGGTATCCAAGCAACTTTCTTTTGTTTTCCAGATGCCCAACGATGCTACGTGATTCTTAGCGCTGGTGTTTGCGGCTTCAAAGAATTTTTATTTCAATCCCGATATCACGATTTTCGCACGAATTACAGCTATTTGACAAATGCTTTTTTTTGCCACGAATGATGTACTTCTTGAATAGCTATGACCCAAGTATGAATAACGATAACGAGATTTGAAGAAAAAAAAAACGTTTTTCGAAGCTGCGAAGGCGGACTTTAACGATATTCAACTGAGTTGGAAAGTTACCAGTTAGTTGTTTAATTATTCAAGGTTGAACGTGAATAGTGAATTTTCTGTGTAAATAAAGTGGGGAATATTTTATGTCTGAGATTTTTTTATACTTATTAATATTGTAAAGGGATCAGGAGTAACATTATTAGCACGCACTAATACATACGCACATGTATGTATATGTGCGTATGTATTAGTGGGGCAAGGTGGCCCAAAAAGTGACGTCCAAAAGCAAAACCTAGATGGATCGGATCAATACGTATCCGAATCACCCTCTTGTATCTCCTACCCGAGTAGAAATTGTTTTAGTCTGTCTGAGTTACGACTTAGTAACTGGCACACCCAATTGAGCTCATACGAACTGACCAATGGTTAGCTCGCTATGAGCTAGTAATATTGTGGATGTTTTTTATCCACCCCTTGTCTAGTCACTGCCCAGCTGATCTTGGTCACAAATGACAAAGTGAGGTTATGTAACTACGTGTAGTTTCATCGAGCGAATGACTCATAGATGGCCAGCTAACTTGAGACTAAGATGGCTTTGCAAAAGAAAAAAATTCTCAAGGGGACATGACGCCATGACCTAGTCAACACTAGCTAACTGCGGCTATGCGCCCCTTGGCTAGTCACTGCCCAGCCAAGCTTGGTCACAAAATATAAAGTGTGGTTATGTGACTACATGTAGTTTCATCAAGCGAATGACTCATAGCTGGCTAGCTAACTTGAGTTACAGATGGCGTTGCGATTGCAAAAATTCTAAAGTAGATATTTCGCCATGACCTAGCCAGCTAACTGCGGCTGTGCACCCCTTGGCTTATCGAAATTGAACAAGTAGAACAGGCTCAGTGGACAACGTCACAACTGATCGCCCAGAGGTCTCGGGATCGAAACCACGTTACGGCGTAAGCGTTTGACTGAGATAATTTAAAATTGAACCATTAATATATGTACAGCGCAAATATCATAACCCTAATTAACGGCGGGGTAAAGTTAATTCGGCGAAAAAAAAGGCATGTTTTTAAGATTTTTTTTTGGCGTAACGAATAGTGTTCGTTTATTGAAAAATTTACATATAATAAAGTAACATTTGAACAACATTCTCCTAAATTTGCATTGCAAAATATTCAAAATTGAGCGAGTGAAAATTAAACCCCGGAGGCGCCTCGAAAAAAAGTTGGTTTGCGGTGTGCACCATAACTCGCAACAGAATCATTTGAAACAAAAAAATCAAAATGCATTTGTTAAAGGAGATGTTTCTCGAGGTAATGACGAGAGGATTTTTTTGTTTTGATTTTTCGATTTTTCGTAGCACTTGGGAGCCAAAAACCCGATTTTCGCTAAAAAAAAATCGGCTAATTTGTTGTTGAAAAATTAGTAATTATTAAAAAAAACAAAAAAGCTCTCGACAATACCTGGTGAATTATGTGAAGAAGTACTGTGCAAAATTTCAAAGCGATTGGTCCAGTAGATTTTGAGTTATCGTGCACACGGACTTCAAATATGACAAGTCTCAGAAAAACGGATTGAAAAACGCAGAAGAGAAGAGAACGGCATGGAGCAATAGACGCTCAAATACTCATAACTTCGTCAATTTTACTCCGATCGACTTGAAATTTTAACACAATATTCTTGATATATTATGCATTCATTTAAAAAATTTAAAAAAAATGAAAAAAAATTTAAATACTTTACCCCGCCCTTAGTGAACAACGAAGAATATTTTTAAAGGGTCCAATGATGTAAATAATGTGCAAAAAAATCACGAAAATATAAATATATAGCCGCAAATTTTTTTAAACGTAATCGCCACCTAATTTTTTGTTCCCAGTCGTAAACTGAAAAAACTAGACCATGGCTAGGTCAGAAATATAATAGTTTCTTTCTATCGAGTCACCATCTAATTTTTTGTATTCAGTCACTAGAGGACCAAAGCGTTACAAGGCTGGATATTCAATCGCTAAGACGGCTAGCTAATGGCGATTCAAACCATCACTTTACTAACTTGCAGCTAGGCGGTGATGAGTTACGTCTTCCACTCGGGTACGATTGTTTTTACTTTTCGAGACAAAAGCATTTTTTTAAACTTTTTCGAATTTCCCCGCAGTATAGGATTTCATTTATTTGTATCTTTTGTGCGTCTACTTTCCTCTTAGAAGTTTCCAAAAGCAATTGGGAGTCATTTACATTGGTATAAGTATTTTTTTTTTAATGATCTCACCTTTAGTGGCTGTTCCTCTCAAAGAATTTTTTTTAACTTTTCCAAAAATTCTCGAACGTTAGTGTTCAGTTGGTCATTGATTTATCGCTTAACAGTGCACTCCATAACGATAACACAAGTAAACAAAGCACGACGAAACTACACAAACAAAAGAGAAAAAAAATGCCTTTTTCTCGAAAAGTAAAAAAATGTCGTAGAACATACGTAGGGGTGTTTCGGCTGTGTACGAATCATCTAGATTTTCCTTCTGGGCGTCATTTTTCGGCCCACCCTGTATACATATAGCGTACGAGCACAAGACCATGAATAATCATCGATCGTAGCTGGATTGTTCCCGGATTGTTCCGAACGTGCATTTTCAACGTCGTGAAATATGTTTTTGATGAATAACGCACACGATTTCCGTTGATGAACGAAAACGAATATCATAAACTATATGCCGGATTTACGCCTGTATTCCTCGTACACGGATCGCTACGCTTTTCGCGCCTGTATCGCAACGACAAAAAAACGTCCCGTGTGCGAAGGGTATGGGAAAAAAAAGCAATTACAATCTGAAATAACGAGGAATTATTTCGACGTCATGTGTCATGTCATCATCGTTTGGAGATAAAGTGTGGCGCACTCACGCACAGTTGACCGATGACCGTGTGATTTATAGGCTTTTTTTGCACATTTCTGCAATAAATATCTCGACAGTCGAACAACCGAGGCACTTTTTCTCTACCGCGTTGATTTTTCGCTCGGGCGTGCGACGATATCTCTCAAGAATAATCGCTTAATCGATCTGTTCTCCTGTTCGATCCACAATTGTCACGTAAACGGCAAGCCCGCTGCGCTTGTCGAAGGATTTCATGAAAATAATGCTTCGACGCAAAACGGACCCGCAGTTTCCGAAATTCATAAGCTGATGACCTATAACGTCGTTAATTTCCCGTGCCTCTCCGAGTGTGTCAATAATTGATCCGTTTTTTAAGTTTTTTTTTTCCATTTCTCCTTTCCAAATCGGGCAAAATTATTTTTAGAAACACGAGCGCACGGAATTCCTCATTAAAACTCATCCACTGGAAACCCAAACAAACCCAAATGGCCCAAAAACGAACACTACGTCAGTATCGCACAATAGCACCTAAGAAATAAAAATGTTCCATTTATTACCTCCATTTGATCCGCTTTATCGTGTATTTCTTTTTCTGCGAGTGTAATAAATTATAGACCACGCGAAATCGGTTTCGGTAACCATCACATGATTGTCAACTTCGTAATTTATTTTACTGCAAATTTTGTGCGCATATTTCACTGCCCGTTGGGCTAGACTGCACGGTGGACAGCTTGACTGCACTTCGAAATTTTCAACCAAATTCAATGAAAAAAAAAAAAAACGATGTAAAACAATATCGCGAGCGCAAATGCGTGGCTATTGAACTCTACGCTCGGTAGTCTTTAGTTGCGGCAAAAACTAGGGGTGTTTGACGCGTGTTCAAAGTATACAGATTGAAACTCATTGGTTGATTTGACATCGATTGATTGATCGGTTAATTGAAGACAACGTTTGATCTTAACTTTTTGTTTCATTTATAAATCATTTTTGAGTTCGTCACGTGAAAGAACCTGAAATTGGAAGCTATTTTCCAAAGCCTTAATAGCTGCATTGAATCTTCAACGATGTATTTTTTTGTCGAGGCCATTACGGACGAGCCAAAACCGGCCGTCATCGTGAAACTATGTATGAGAACCTAGCCTATGCGGAGATGAGAAAAACAGTGACACTGCTCATTATGGTAATGGGATTGGTCATTGCCATGTTAACATGTTTTTATATAGAATACGGATAGATCATTCGCAAAGTATATTATTAATGTTCAAAATCTAGAGATAACTATCAAAACTGTGTATATATATATATATATATATATATATATATATATATATATATTACTCTATATATACTCTATATATACTCTATATATATATATAGAGTACAACTTTGCAGTGACCGTTTTACTTAGAGAGCCACTGCGGCCGAAGTAGTGGCCCTAGCTCAATAAAAAAAGTGGCATTTTAAACTAGAGGCTCTGCCAATGTAAACAATTTAAAAAAGCTAACGGATACGTGTATGCATTATAAAGTTATAGGCACTCAAACATGACAACCTACGAGCCGAATTCTCATCATTTGCGGGAGGTTATGATTTACTTCTTCAACATCAAGAAATCTACGGCTGAGGCCCACCGTTTGCTTGTAGATGCTTACGGGGAGGATTCTATTAGTGAGAAAACGTGTCGGCGGTGGTTCATCGACGCCCAAACCGAATATTCACAGATCCAAAGTGATGCTGTGTATCTGGTGGGACCAGCTGGGCGTTGTGAACTATGAGCTGCTCAAACCATCCGAAACCATCACAGGGGAACTCTACCGACGTCAGTTGATGCGCCTGAGTAAGGCACTCAAAGAGAAACGGCCACAATTCAACGGAAGACATGACAAGGTGATACTGCAGCATGACAATGCCCGACCCCATGTTGCAAATGTCGTGAAAAAGTACTTGGAAACGCTGAAATGGGAGGTTTTATCCCACCCGCCGTACTCTCCAGACATTGCCCCTTCCGACTATCACTTGTTCCGGTCAATGGCACACGATTTGGCTGACCAGCACTTCGGTACTTACGAAGAAGTCAAAAATTGGGTAAATTCCTGGATTGCCTCCAAGGACCAAGACTTTTATCGACGCGGGATTCGAATGCTACCTGAAAGATGGGCCGAGGTCGTAGCTAGCGACCGGCAGTACTTTGATTAAAAAATATGTAGCCACTTTTTTATAACAAAGCCTTAAACTTTTGAAAAAAACGGTCACTGCAAAGTTGTACTCCTAATATATATATATATATATATATTCAATAAATACATATATTTTGACGATAAAAAGCTTTTATTATTCTATTTATTATTCCGACACATCCCATTTATATACAGTACTGCACAAATAAATATGTTGTTTTTACATACTTTGAGTATGGAAATCGCTGTAGACACTTTTTATAGGTTTTCACGTGTGTAAGAAAATGATACACGTGTGTTATTTTTGCACCAATAATTTCCACACACATCAAAACGTGTAAAAACTGTCTACAGCCATTTGCACACCTAAAGAGTGCAAAACCACCACACTTGTTTTTGCAGTGAATAGACGAGTTGCACTGCAAAGACAAATGTGTTGTTCTTACACACTTTAGGTGTGTAAATGGCTGTACACAGTTTTCACACGATTCAGGGTGTGTGAAAAAGAACGGTGTAAAAACAACACGGATATATGCGTTCAAACAACACATTTACGTGTGTTATTTTCTGACAGACGTTGAAATGTGAAAAAAGTGTCTACATCCATCTACACCCTCAAAGTGCGTAAAAACAACACACTTATTGTTGCAGTACTGTATACATATACATGGGATAGGTCGGAATAATAAATAGAATAATACAAGCTTTTTGTCATCAAAATATATTCATTTATTGAACTGAACTCAACAGTACTTAAAAACAGTGTCACTGTTTTTCTTGTCATTGCGTAGACTAGGTTCTCATACAGCTTCACGATGACGGCCGCTTTTTGCATGTCAGTGATGGACGTGAAACAAAAATACGTCGCTAAACATTCAATGCAGCTGTCGAGATTTTGGAAAATAGATTCCAATTTCAGGTTCTTCCGCGTGACAAACTCAAAAAAGATCTATAAATGAAACAAAAAGTCAAGACCGAGTGTGGTCTTCAATTAACCGGTTACTCAATCGATGTCAAATCAACTGATGAGTTTCACGTGATGCCGTAACCAAGGTAATTTTTAAAACATATGATAACTCGCAATTAACACACTTAGACTGTGTTGCTTTTTCCTGTGTTATTTTTGCTCGTGTGATGCTATCAACGTGTGTTGTTTAGTCCCATGTGTGTAAACATGTGTCTTGTATGTTGATTCTACACGCTTCATGTGTTCGAATAAGCGTGTTATTGATGGGGACAGCTACGAAAGTGCGTAATAATTAAATGCGTAAAAATTGCACACTCCCGTGTGTAATTGTACCAAATGCATAAGTGTGTAAAATCAACATGGCAAAGCGTGTCTAGAGTTTGTTGTGTTACTTCTACAAACTTTGAACACACGTCAAACACACCTAGTTTTTGGAGTGTGGAAGTGACAGCGCAAGACGTAAGGCCCGAATGGTCCGATTGCCCTGTCACCGAGATCACCGGAGCCCCCCACGTGTGACACGCAGCATCGATCCCTTCAACCCTACTATACCGATCACCATAGATCTATCCAGGATGCTCAAATTGTTATGATTACTGCAAGGGCCACTAGCCTCGTTATCAATCTCGACGAGATTACCGCAAGAGGCACTACCCTCGATTCTGAGTTGGTCACGCGCGCTGGATGACTCTCAACCCCTAACACTTGTGAAATATTCCCTGTCAAACATTTGGCAATAATGAAGTCCTTCTCCGTGGAAAACTGCGATTACTATGTCGAGCATGCTATAGTGGGCACAAACACGTATCCACGAGGGTGTCTTTCAATGCATTGCCATCGCACACCACCACGCAACTTCTAATCTACCGGTGAAATTACGTGCGCCAAATTTCTGCGTTCCATTTTATCGCACCGTTTCCTCGTCGTCGTAATTGCCCGAGAATTTAGTAGCTGCCTTTATTGAAGAACTTGTACCGCGTATAGCTGGAATTCCCGAGAGGATGATGCCGGAAGTGCCCAATTGCGGAAGGAGATAAGGGTGCTCGTCCGGTTTCCTCATTTCACACATTTTCCAATCCACGAGTGTCTATCGCGATTACCAGTGATCGTGTGGATGTAGTTTACACAAGGCAAATCTTATCTAGAGCTAAAATTATTTGGACTTTTCCTTCCAGGTCGAAAATGAAAGGAGTACTATTGACGGTCGCAGAACAGTATCAGACAACAGTGACTCGCTTTAGCCAGCTTCAGTGCCGCCATTGGGTTACATGGGCGTGTGAAAAAATTGTAAAGCTACTTCAATATATATGGAATAAAGGCCATTGAACGGAATTTCCATTTTATCAACTGAGTGTCCGTGAAAAAATGTCGAAATTCACCTTTTTCCGGGCTTCGAACAGGCAGTCTCCCTTAACGGGTAAAAAATTTGAGTTGAGCCACGTGTACGTGAATTTATATGGAAGGTCCGCCCTGGCGCTAATCGCCGAACTTGTCCGATTTCCTCACGAACCCACTCCCGAGTATTACACTATTGGAACGGGGCCACAACCCCTTCGTGTTTCCTCGAGACTTTATTCAGCCCTCTTCCTCGCTCTCTGTAGGTCCTCCTATATCCCTCACTTCCCGGATCCGCCAAGTGCTCAGACTACCGTTTTGAAACTTTGCGTATTTGAATATACATATATATTCATTTATGTATGGGTTCTTAGGTTCTTGACGGTTGAGCTAAACCAACCCGCCTGATTAAGCGCGTTTCCGCACACGTTATTATTATTAGAAAAAAAAAATACGCCTTGGGTTTTATGGACGATATTGGATCGCTTGAGCAATATCTCCCATAAATTTTACCGAGTTATTGCTGACATGGTTATTTGATCGAGGACGAAGGCGAACAAAATTACAGAGACTTTGCCATTCTAGTTTGATGCTATTTCAATTTTCATAAATATTAATAATATAATCGTAAAAACGGTATTTAAGGACGTTTTGGAAAATATTTCGCATTGCATCCAGTTGCATTACATTCTCACATTTCGTCAATGCATAAAAACGATCGAGGTTCGTTTTATTTAACGAGAGGGAAGGGCGTCTAAATATTTTAAATATACAGGTCGTGTTGTTAAAGAAAATACACTAAGCTTTTGATCTAGAGAACAAATGACATGAGGAATGAAAGATTATTCTATAACGATTGAAGCTCGGAAGGGCAAAAAGACTGAATTTATTTAAATAAAGATGATTTTAAAGAATTAGTAAAAGAAAGTGTGGTAAAAAAGGTTTATGGAAGAAACATAAGTGGCTTGCAGTACCAGACTTCTCCTTCCAGCACTTTGGTGGAGCCTAAACATCAAAAGTGTATTTGCCGTGCCTCCGGATATCCGTGTCCGCTTCAGTACCAGACCTGCTACACTTTCGAGCGGATGAGCTCAAGAAACTACCCGCCCGGTCCGCACGCCCTATATATTCTCCCGGGTCGCGGTGCGCGAAGCGAGAAAGCGTTGGCCACGCGCCGCGTAACGGCAGCCGGGCGAAGCTTCGGTACTCCGGGCTCACCGTAGGTGTGTGGCGAGTTCCGAAGCTTGGGGTAGGGGTACACAAGCGCGTTCGGCTCAACGTAGAACAGCTAGGTGTCTGCTTCAGTAGATAAGGTTCGTATGGGTACATACATTTTTTGTATACAGGAATCATTTGATCTACGGTGACCATCAATTCAGTTATTCATACGGAATAAGTGGAATAAATGGTTTCATTAAAAACTATGATAATGTTCATATACAGGGTGTCCCCCTTATCTCTGCCACCCGAAATAACTCGGTAATTATCAAAGTCACAAAAAAATGTTCGAGACAAAAATTGTGCGGTGTTAAGGGGGCCATCAAATGCGACCAATTTTTTTCGTTGAAAGCCGTTCAAAGTCATTCAAGGTCAGTATCGATGATACAATTATAAATATCTCGGATCACCACCAAATATTTGGTAGTGATCCGAGATATTTGGATTTGTATTTCATTTGAATAGGTGACCTTGAATGACCTTGAATGACCTTGAACGACTTTGACCCCCTGATGTTTTTTTATGCGGCTTGAGGTGCTCCACAAGATGGTTGACAAAAATGTACCATTCTGTTTAAAAAAGTGAAGGTGACCTGCACTGGGCGTCAACGCGTCCACCAAAATAAAATAAAAAAATTGGTCGCATTTGTTGGCCCCCTTCACACCGTACACTTTTGTTTGGAACATTTTTTCGTGTCGTCGATAATTACCGAGTTATTTCGTGTGGCAGAGATAAGAGGGACATCGTGTGTAACGCGTTTTCTATTTTTTAATGGGTACACCTTACTTTTACTTGGACGTCTTCAGACAAGTATTTACGTTATTTCCATCAATTGTTACTTTTCCAATGATATTGTCCCTCGCGGACAAAGTGTCACCGAGAACCGATTGTACGTCAACGAACTGGCATACAACAATGTACAACAGCACAATACACGGAACGATCAATGCGCAACTTGAACTAGAACTATTTCGATAAGAATCCGCCGCGTGTCCCAAATAGGAAAATGGACTTTGTTCGCTTGAGTAGTAGACTTTCGAGAGGTCACGACTGAATAGTGCGCGGGTTTTCATTTTGGCCGAAAAGACGCCGAGAAAGATGAACGTCATGGAAACAATGGGGGCGAATAATCTTTCGTGGAAGTCCCTTAACTTTTATCGTTATACCATCATAACCAACAAAGGCCGGAAGCGAGGTGGCCCTCGGCGTTTTATTAACACGTACAAGTTGAGGAAAATAGTTTTCGAGTTGTCCTCGATGGCTCCCCTTTTCAACGCCTATATCGATCCAGCGGTCCTGAGAGGATGCCCTCCCGCGCAGCGTCAATCGATAACGAACGGCTGAAACTCTCCGGCGCGCAAAATCCGTTAACGGAGGCTGCGCGCGTGCGGACTCAACGGCGAGGAAACTATTCGAAATTTTTCCAACAACACAGATTTCCGTGTCTTCGTAAACCGTATCCGAAGCGAAAATGCACATTGCGTATTCAATCTTCGGTTAACTTTTACTATTTTCCATGGCTGGCGGAGAATGCCATCTTGCGAGATGTGACAAATGGGGTGGCGGAGCGTGGCAGCCGAATAAACAAAGAGAACGCGAGAGAAAGTGAAAGCGGTAAAGATGGAAGACAGTGGTGCGCTCCCTAGAATACTCGTTTGTGGATTGAGAGCAAACCCGTGTAATTGAATTTCCACTATGAATGTTGGAAGGTACCAGAGCGAAATTCAATTACAAATAAGCATCTGCGGCGCGTTGCGAGCTCTTTCCTCGGCTCCGTCGAAGCTGCTCTGGGAACGCCACTATATGCGAGAGAATTAGCATGTTGACAATCGAACTTCGCCGGTTCTGAAATATCCACAGTGGCATGTTCGATTGATGGTACTTAAAATCAAGATTGTGGCAAACTCAGACACGCTCCAACACAGCATCCAAGTCATGAATTGAGACTTGCCTACAAATAAATTAGCGTACCACGTGAACCAACAGAAGGGAGACTACCAGTCTAGAGCCCTGCAAAAAGGTGAATTCCGACAATTTTTGATGGACACCCAATTGATAATATGAAAATTCCGCCTAGTGGCGTTTATTCTACATATATTTAAGTAGCTGTACAAATTATTTCACAAGATTTCTTGACGGATTGGCGCCGCTGAAGCTGGCTGAACCGGATCACCGTTGTCTGATAGTGTCCTGCAGTCGACGTTGCATCGACAATTCTTCACTGATTGACATTTTTTGCGAATGTTGTGACAACATTTTACATCCAAGTACGTAGAGGATTTTTGATACGGTGAAAACGTTTTCCAAAAAGGATTGTTTTTGGTGTTTTTTTGTATCGAAAACCATTTTTTTTTCAAACATGCACCATTTTATCAAAAATCAATATTTTTCTATTTCCCTGTGTACTTCGAAGGTTAATTTTGTCAAGAACTCAAATTATTTTAAATTTTCGTTGCAGGTAAAAAATTGGAAAACTCTTGCCGGCTGAAGCTGGACTCACTTTGTCTAGCTTCAGCGCCTATTAACTGGGTATCCATAAAACATTGTTGAAATACACGTTTTTTTAACGGACTCTAGACTGGTAGTCTCGTTTAACGTGTTATACGCAGTTAGAAATTTCAAAAAATCGATTTTTTTGCATTTTCGGAATGTACAAATAGGCAAGTATAATCACTGAAAATTTCAAATCGATCCAGCGAATATTCTCGTAAATACACACCTATTTGTAAGGACACTCGGAGCGCGTCTCCGAGCGCCCGGGAAACTTCGAACGCGTTTTTCTCAAAACGGTGATGTCAAAGTCGGTGAGCACGATTTCTCAAAAACGGCTCAACCGATCGGTCTGCAATTTTAACAGAACCTTGTCAGATATATTCTTTAGGTATTGATCGTAGGAATAAGATTTCCAATAATTATTTCTATTTTCTTTCAACGTTGTAACGTAAAAAATTGGGGCAAAAATCGAAATTGTTTCTTTCTGGAGCAACCATTTTGTCACAAATTAAAATTTCGACTATTCCTTCGATCAATACCTGGATTCATTTATCCCCTAAAAGAATCTTTTTGGTTTTTTTTCATTTTAGATAATTCAAACCGGAGATACTTTGCTCACCGCCGGACACTTTTTTTCGGGGATCTCCAGGAGACGTACAGGAGCAATGTTAATGAATATTTTTGAAAATAAAAAAATGCCAATCTACAACTAAAAGATGCCACTACACTGCCTAATACTTTTCGTTTTGCCCAAATGAAATCCTTTTCCAGAAAAAATCGTGAAAAACGACTTTTTTGGCCTTGCAACTGCGCATAACGCCTTAAGGCTGGATATACATTTAGACAGGAAAAAATAAGCAATATTGAGAGATTTATTAACCTAAGGAATAGTTATTCAACAATTATCAAACTTCAGGTTTGAAGTTTTTCGAATTTCGCTTTGAAACTTTGGGAACAAATTCTACATATATAGTTCTATCATTTAAGGGGTAAGGCCACATCAGAATTTTCAAAAAATCGATTTTTTTTCTCGCTAAAATGGTGCTTCATCATCATAAGAATAAGTTACTATTCGATTTATAGCAAGACATTTTTTTTTACCGACTTTGAGCGTATAACGTAAGCCCACCTCTCGCACGGCCAGCGGCATATGTAAAACTTTAAACGCGTTTTTCTCCAAACAACTTTTTTCCAATCGTCGTGACAAATAACTTCAACAATTTTCACTCGATTTACTTCAAATTTAAAAGTTACGTTCCTAATTGCATTTCGCAGAGAAGTACGTATGGAATTTCTAATTACTCGAAAATGTTTCATTTTATGAACAGTTTTATACAAAAATTTTCACTGAAAATTCATCTCAACAACTACAACAACATTCAAATACCTACAACTTTTGAATAAAACAATATTTTTTAAATTCCCTACGTGCTTCTTCTCTACGTATTCTAATGTGGATCGACGAGAATTTTTGTTTTTCTATTAGGTAAAAAATTGTGGATGCTAAATGTCACGCCGCGGAGCGCCTAAAAAAAGATAACAAAAGAAAATATTAGTAGTCGGCCACTTTGTACATCGAAAAAGATTATATATATTTTCTAACAGCTTGATATTCATACTAAATAGATGTGTAATTATTTTTACGAGTGAATCACTTTTTCACACGAAAAAAAATGGGTAAGGAGTTACCCCCACTTGCGATTTTGAAAAAATCGATTTTTTTTTATTGCATTTTTTTGAAGTATAAGTATCTGAGAATATGTCCTGAAAATTTCAAGTCAATCCGAACAAAATTGACTGAGATATGAGCGTTGAAAGAGAAGAATCCGTTGTGTAAACGACCGGAAATTGAAACTTTAAACGCGTTTTTCTCAAAATGGCATTTCTGAAGTCGGTGACCAAGATTAGTCGAACACTAATGAACCGATCTTCTTGAAATTTTGCAGGCTTATTTAATACACAAAAATGTAGTCTTTAATCGTTCGATTTTTTTTTTTCGAATAAAAATGGCCGTTTGATAGCCAAAAAACGGCTGTTTTTTTTCGTTAAAATCGAAACATTAACTTTGACTGTCCGCCATTTTGTGAAAAATGAATATTTTTAAAAATCCTTCGATTAAAGACTAGTTTATACTTATATTTGACTAAATCCATCCGTATTTTTTTTCAGATGATCCACTTCGCCGCAATTTTGGTCACCGCAAACCGTGTATATAAAAACATTATTTCATTGACGGCCATTTGCCACTAAGCAATGTAATATTTTTCAATAAAAAAATTACTAAAAGTTCTTCAAGATGTGTTCTTTAAGATGGTATATTGATCGATTAAAAAAGTTTTGTAGTTTTCTTTAAAAAAATTCATGAAAAAGGCCTTTTTTTGCGCTACAAGTGGGGGTAACGCCTTAAATTCGCACATGATTTTGTACCCGTTACTGTGGCATAATCCCCTAATGAAAAAAGAAATCAATTTTTTGATGGTTGTAAGTGTATATCCCGCCTTAACAGGAGAAAAAATGCTACCTCTGAAATATTCTATTACTGAGCCCAATCAATTATCTTCACCCCAAAGTGGACCTGCTTTCATCAACGAGAGATACCAATCTTCGTCATTGGGGATACGATGGATTTATTGGATCGTTGAAATCTCTCCCTATCCCCTGACGCGCGGATCGGTCATGACATTGTGTTTGGATACTGGCGAACCTGAAGACTCGATCTAGGCGTATCGACGTGTAAAGTGATAACAGTTACGCGCGGCAGTAACGTCATTTTGGGTGCTACTGGTTGTTGGACAGGTACGCTTTAATATATACCCGTACACATATACACATGTGGACATGCATCCATATGAATATAAATATACGAGCTACGATAAACGTAGCAAGGGCAGGTTAATCACTGCGCGAGTTGAGCGATGAATTCTAATAGAGAGCGAATGAGCCGAAGCCCTCCAGGAACGTTGAGCATGTATCGCTTTCAAATCCGTTTACGCTAGCGCGGTTTGGAGAGCGTCGATTTGCATGGATTTCATGGATACTAGATCCTTATATGCATACGGATGCATGAGAATGTATATTAATAAAGATATATGACCCATTTTATGGCATACAGCCATCAGGCGCACACGTTAATTTTGAATTTCGACCGCTGAAATCACGGGAGACTGCCAGTCTAGAGACTGGAAAAAAGACGAATTTCGACCATTTTTTATGGATACCTAATTGGTAGAATGAAAAATCCATTTAGTGGTATTTATTCTACATATCTTCACGCGTGTTTACAATTTTTTTCACTATATTACGTGATAAAATGGCACCACTGAAGCTAAATAAAACGAGTCACCGTTGTTCGATAGTATCCTACGGACGGCAACATTACCTACATCGTCAATTTTGCATCGTATGACTTGAAATTTTTGCTTTCAATTTTATAACATTTTACATCGAAGTACACGGGGGATTTTTTATACGTTGAAAACTTTTTCCGAAGAAAATTATCTTCGATGATTTCCTTTTTACCGAAAACAATTTTTTTTTTCAAATATGGACAATTTTATCGAAAATCGATATTCTTCTATATCCCAATGTAGTGAAGGATTGGAGGACAACTTTTGCCGGCTGTAGGACACTATCGGACAAAAGTGACTCGCTTTGTCCAGCTCCAGCATCGCCATTTTGTTACAATAGCTAATGAAATTTGTAAAGATACTTGAAGATCAGTAGAATAAAGGTCACGAAACGGAAGTTTTACTCTATCAACTGGGTATGCACAAAAAAATGGTCAATACTTACCTTGTTTCCCGGGCTCTAGACTCGTAAGTCTCCCTCAATTAAAATTAAGGGCGGGGTAAAGTATTAAACATTTTTTTTTCATTTTTTTTTAATTTTTTAAATGAATGCATAATATATCAAGAATATTGTGTTAAAATTTCAAGTCGATCGGAGTAAAATTGACGAAGTTATGACTATTTGAGCGTCTATTGCTCCATGCCGTTCTCTTCTCTTCTGCGTTTTTCAAACCGTTTTTCTGAGACTTGTCATATTTGAAGTCCGTGTGCTCGATAACTCAAAATCTACTGGACCAATCGCTTTGAAATTTTGCACAGCACTTTTTCACATAATTCACCAAGTATTGTGGTGGTATTAAAAAAAAGGTATTTTTTTTTTATATACAAGGTATAAAAAATTTTATACCTATATACCAGATATAATACCAGGTATTAATACCTGGTATATAAAATTTTTTTATATACCAGGTATTAAAAAAAACTCTTTTGTTTTTTTTAAATAATTACTAATATTTCAACAACAAATTAGCCGATTTTTTTTAGCGAAAATCGGGTTTTTGGCTCCCAAGTGCTACGAAAAATCGAAAAATCGAAAGAAAAAAATCCTCCCGTCATTACCTCGAGAAACATCTCCTTTAACAAATGCATTTTGATTTTTTTGTTTCAAATGATTCTGTTGCGAGTTATCGTGCACACCACAAACCAACTTTTTTTCGAGGCGCCTCCGGGGTTTAATTTTCACTCGCTCAATTTTGAATATTTTGCAATGCAAATTTAGGAGAATGTTGTTCGAATGTTACTTTATTATATGTACATTTTTCAATAAACGAACACTATTCGTTACGCCAAAAAAAAATCTTAAAAACATGCCTTTTTTCGCCGAATTAACTTTACCCCGCCGTTAAGAAATAAACTTCATTCACACTCTTGGTTCCGTTATCTCAAATTCGCGGAAAAAAAAAGAAATTTCGTATAGTACCCTAGATTTACCCACTGGTGTCACTCGAATAAGTCAACTGTCTTTTTAAATCCTCGAAAATGTACGATTCAATTATTGTTCAACTTTATGTAACGATGAATTTATGCCAAATAGGGTATTGCACCTTTTTCGAAAGGTGTCTCAATTCGTTCCTTTGGTGGTAATAAACTACTAGAATTTTTTTTCTCTCTTATGAAATCTATAAGTGCCATAAAAAATGCATTGAAATTGTACATTTCAAATTTCCGCGCGAAAATGCTAGCCGCCATGCTGGTTCGGTTTGTGACGTCACTTGCATGGTAAACATCGACACTGCGTCAATTGTGAATACGTAATTTGTTTGCGGTTCAGAGTGAGTTACGATCCTTATGATTGGTGTGTTGTTCCTAAATGTAAAGAATACTAGGGAAAAAACACCGGGAAAGTTGTGCATTAAAATGCCAATTTATATAAATATGAGGAAGACTTGGTTAAAACTTGCGAGAAGAGATCCAAAGTCATAGTCCGAAAAAAAACTCATTTGTTCTTTTTTGAAGAAGAGATAACTATTTAAAAATTTGCAATTAACTATTTCAAACGAGAATATTATAATTTTTGACGCTTTCTTTCACAGGTTAGACAGTAATACGTCTACCGCTTTCTTTGTTTACTATGTCCATGGAGCCTAGATACCATCCGTGAAAAACGACGCAACCGACCCAACCTCGAGCCAGCGTCACGCCAATCACATTCTACTATTGGCCGATGAACGGCAGCACTACCGGCTTAGTGTTGCGCCACGGTAGGAGTGATCTCTTCGGCCCAACGCTGGCATTTACGGTTGGCCAATAGTAGGCTTACCGGCAATCCTAACAGTTGGCCGGGTATTGGCCCAACATTGGGCTAAAGAGATCACGATCATTGACTGACGGTTGGCGTGATTCACCGGCCCATAGTAGGGCCTTCATATTGTTGGCGCAATATTCGGGCCAGTGTTGGCCCAGTGTAGGGCTGTCAAAACAACCCAATGCTTAGCCAACAATCGATCAGATTCACAAATTTCTGTGCTCGATGATTGCTCATCGAAAGAATTATTAGATTCACTAACATCGTTATGCACAATCACTTGTTCGTGGAATGTTTCCAAATTTGTTTCACTACCTACTTGTCTTTTTGCTTCGTTGCCTCTGATCCTAACCTGCTGTAAAGATTCTTCTAATTTTTGTCGCCGTTTTAACACTCGACGTTTCTTAATACTATCATAATAACTCGGCATTTTTTTAATACACCACAAAACTTTAGTATAAATCAATTTTATTTTTAATAAAGTGAATTTCAGATAACAATAATTATGAGTTTTTATTATCACAGGATGTGGAAAATTGCATGCAGCGATAATAAAATATATAATAATAATGTACGTAAAAAAGAATTCGTGTATATATGTATGGACTATATCATTCCAAGCCAGTGTTGGGCCAAGCAATTCGTCAGTTTGCCATGCTAAATATAAGCATTGGCAAAACCACGGTCAAACGATTGGCTCGATACCACTTTTTTCATGCATCGATTTGAAATTTTGACAGCAGCTCCACAAATACATTCTCCATCAGAGTACGTAGTCGTTTTTTGATTAAATGTAAACTTTTTTTTTATAAACAATTTACTGCTTTTTTGGCAAAAAACGATTTATTTCCTTCAAAGTGCGCTATTTTTTCAAAGCACTTTGCTTCGAAAGAATATTTAAAGAAATTTGCTTTCTATTTGAAAGCAAATTTCTAGGTGGTCTCATAGCTAATAATATATAAATTATGATTTTTTTGGTTTTTGTTTCACGTCCCATATTTTATGAGAAAACCGTTCTCCCGTGGAGCTATTTGTAAAAAAAAACACGTTTTTCCAAATGGGTTGTATCGCCGCCATTTTGAGTTTGAGATGTTTTCTCGCATTTGCGTTTTTTCCCGAACCGTCATGAGGAAATTATGAATCGGCGGATATTTCGACGTTTGATGTCACGATCGATCTGTCGTGAGGTTAGAAACTCATCCAATCACTTTCACCTCGTTGACCAATGTATTACGATATATGTAGGTGCCGCTGCACCTCAGCGCCATCACTTCGACACATTTTCGAGGACGCTTTTTTCAGCGCCTTTGCATTGCCGCCGAACCTCGTGGTATCTAGGCTTCATGACTATGTCAATGACGTCACGTCGGAATCCATTATGGCTACCGTTTCGCATGTTCGTTGAACAGATAGAAAAACTATTTTTTCAAAAATGAATTATAACATTTATTTTGTATGTTTCATAATTTAAAACCAACATTATTCGATTGCTTATTGCAAAAACTACCTTATTTATACATTATTAGTATTTTTCTTGCATAGAATAAAGTACCCTATTGATGTACCGTATTTACTAATAATTTTCGACGCTTCAGTCGTGGTAGGGTGGCCCAAAGTGGATTGCCCGATATATGGTAACTGGTTTTAACCAATGTGAGGGTCAGCAGTGGGCTTCGAGCAAACTAGCTAAAT
>OZ023315.1:51216755-51276041 GCA_964007375.1 Ophion obscuratus
GTTCCTCACAGTCAATTGCCAATGTATAATTTTCACTTATAGTCACCTGTCAATGTGTTTTTTCTCTTATAGTCGCTTTTCAATGTATTATTTTTCCTGGCAGTCAACTGTCGATGTAGTATTTTTTCTTGCAGTCAGTTGCGAAAGCATTATTTCCCCTTATCGTTTAAACGCATTAATTGATCTCCGGAAAATTTATCGGGTATGGTTCGGAACCCCCCCCCCCCCCCCCCGCCAACAAGTTGAAATTTTGCACGAAACTTTCTTTTAATATTTAAAACAGCCCCTAAAGGGATTTTTGCCAACGCGGAATAGTTTTTAGCTTTGGGTTTGGGTTTGTTTGGGGTATTTTGTTTAAACAAATCGGAGAGCACGCGTCAATAAATAGAAATAAGAAATTCAATTTCTCCAAAAGTATTGCGAGTCGCCTAAAATCACTTTAGGGGTTGTCTTGAAATATATCAATGGGAAAGTTTGTGCAACATTTCAGCTCAATCGTGGCTTGTAACCTAGCCCTTAAAAAAACTTTATAATTCAATTTCTCGAAAACTATTGCGAGTCGCCTAAAATCCCTTTAGGGGTTGTCTTAAAATATTGAAAGGAAGGTTTGTGCAAAATTGCAGCTCGATCGGAGGAACCGGGGGGGGGGGGGGGGATCTTATCCAATTTAGGGTAAGTCCGGGGGAGATGGCCATAAGGGAGAAATGGCCAATTGAAATATTTCATAGAACCGCCCACTAGATTTCACCTGCTACTGCTTAATTCGCTTTGCGTCGTGCGCAGATGTAAGAGTACGAGCAAAAGTTTGGCAAAAAAATGTTAAGTAAGTAAAATCCTTGTTAATTATTCTGTCTACAGCTAAAATTTTACGATGGTTTCACGTTTTACATTGTGGTGAAGTTATTTTGTAAAAGTAATGGTTACTTTTGTATTTCTTTAATAATTCACGAACAATGCTTGGTTATAACCTAAAGATTTCGCATGTATTGTTTCTATTTGTTTGCATTTTAGATATGGCCATCTCTCCGGGGATATTAGGAGAGATGGCCACGTACAGTCGGTGTGTGATGGCCATAGTATTGGTTGTAATATGTTCGAGAAATTCATTTTTTTTCTACATTTATTTTCGATGCCTAATAAGTGAAAGAGAAAAGCAATTGCTCCACGAGGGAACTGGACTCAAGAATCATTACAAGCAACTATCAGTGGTGTAAAAAATGACGAATTGTCGGTTCGTGCGGCTGCTAGGACCTACGAAATACCTATGAAGACCTTAGAAAGCCTATACAAGAACAATGACAAAAAATGTTGCGGAGAAAATTATAATGAAAATCGTCTCATCGAAGACTGGCTTCAGTGGGTAGTATGCAAACTTTGGGTACATAAAAATTATACTGATTTCGATTATACGTGTTCTAGATGAGACGAAAAGGAAAAACATTAAGAATCGAAACATAAAACCAACGAGAAAACCGAGAGCACAATGCTAGGTAACTGGCCATCTCACCTCCGCTCCTATGACCATCACACCACGATACTCCGGGAGAGATGGCCAATCGTGATTTCCGAAAAAATCGTAATTTTAAGCTTGATCTGATATGAGTTTGTTTTAATTTCGTGAATTATCTTAAAGTTAAATGTTCAAAGTTTAATTACGAATGAAGATTTGTTAAGAAACGTATGTACTTTTATTTTGACGGATCCTTGAAAAAACTGTGGCCAACTACGGTAAATGTCCCAATTATTGAACAGGTCCCAATTATTGAACACTATCTTGCATTTTTATTATTTCTCATTCACCTGCATGCATTTACTTATTTATCAAAATTTCTTTACATATATGGAACTTTTAGCTATCGAAATGTTACCTTACTTGTGCAAAAAAAGCTTTAATTAATAGAGCAAAAAATTATTTAAACAGCAACGGTGACCCGATTTGACGTCTCGTGGTAACTGCTTATCGTTTTTGCTAGGACGCGCCGCTTCATGCGTAAGGGCATGAAAAATTCAAAAACTGTGGCATCTCAAAAAGTAAAGGCGTTTCAGGTTCCTCAGAATATTTCTTACACATAACAATTTTTATGAAATTTTTAAATTTAATTATTTGTTGAAAAATGCGGGGTTCGATCATTGGGACATAGAAAATGCAGTGTGTCCCAATTATTGAACACTCGAATTCTCCAAGATGGCGTCATTAAACCTATCAAAACATCGAGACAGTTAACGTGTGACAGATCGTGTGAATCGGATTTATTCAAAGAAAAACTGTAAGTTCCTGAATAAACTTACCTTTATTCTTTTAATAATAACTCTAAGATCGTCAAATATATTTTTTATTTGTATTTTCGTGCAATAAACATAAAAAGGAAAGTAAAAAGAGAATATAACCTAAACGTAACCTAACAATACGAATATACTGTTCAATATTTTTTGCTCTCCGATATTTCGGGGAGCCAAACTGCGACAAAATCAAACAAAAACAGAACATAAAAACGAGGAAGGTGAAAATAAAAATAAAATAAAGTTCGATTTGAAAAGGAAAAATAAACCAAATGCGAATGAACCAAAAACCTGTCAAAAAAGACTAAATATATATTTTTGTACTTTTACACGATTAACAAAAGATTATTTAAGTGTTTGATTTTGCTTTTATTTCTTAATATTGTAGCCAAAATAATATTTTCAGAACGGAAAAAGAATTCTCGAGAGTGTTCAATAACTGGGACATGCCTGTTCAATATTAGGGGCATAGGCACTTCCAGTGTTCAATAATTGGGACATTTGCATGCTTCACATTGTTATTCTTTTTTTTTCATTTGAAATCATTTAAAAATAATTTAAAGGGTGATTTTTTTCGAAAGTAACAATATCAAAGTATCATTTGAACCTGAAAGCGATGTTTTTTTCTTGATTTTTTTTTTCTCACCAAATTCGATCCCCCAGATGCTTAGCTGTTCAATACTTGGGACATTTACCTTACTCCGGACTTACCCTATAAAAAAAAAACAATCACTGCTTTGTCGAAGTTGCAACTTATTGGTTGAATAAAAACGAGCGTTTTTTTTTTGCGAATACTTATGAATTTTCCGAATGGCCATTTCGTCGTGGCTAAGCGAAAGATCGAGGATGGATCGCGTGAAACGTAGTACTGAACAAGGGCTCGTATATCCGGTAAGAGCAATCGTTTATGCCCCGTGTGGCGGCGGCGGCGGCGGCGGTGACGATCGATCGTGCATGGTGAATAGAGCGATACTGAAAACTCCGTACGAAAACGAATTCGCATAGGAATCGTTCAATCTCGTCACTTATTCGTTCTCGATTGTCGATCTGTCTCGCTAAATCTGGGAGAACGTTGTAGCACGCGCGTATTCACGTTGCGCGACGTAAATCGTGATCGCCCGGGGCCAAACATCACCGGGAATCACGTAGAAAAGATTTTTCGTAATTTGTCCGTGGCTGTCACACACGCGCGGGCGGCGAGTGCGCCGCCAAGTTGCGGTCCCGAGATGTGATGTGTTTCACGGTGAATCGGTGAATCATTCGGAAAAACAAATTGCTCAAGGGGAACCCACGAATTGCCACCGTGCATGGCAAATAATATTCGCGAACGTCTGATTAAGGCCTTACCCCCACTTGTAGCGCGAAAAAAGGCCTTTTTCATGAATTTTTTAAAAGAAAACTACAATACTTTTTTTATCGATCAATATACCGTCGTAGAGAACACATCTTGAAGAACTTTCAGTAATTTTTTTATTGAAAAATATTACATTGTTCAGTGGCAAATGGCCGTCAATGAAATAATGTTTTTATATACACGGTTTGCGGTGACCAACATTGCGGCGAAGTGGATCATCTGAAAAAAATGGCTTTAGTCAAATATAAGTATAAACTAGTCTTTAATCGAAGGATTTTAAAAAATATTCATTTTTTACAAAATGGCGGACAGTCAAAGTTAATGGTTCGATTTTAACGAAAAAAAACGACCTTTTTTTTGGTTATAAAACGGCCATTTTTTTCGAAAAAAAATCGAACTATTAAAGACTACATTTTTATGTATTAAATAAGCCTGCAAAATTTCAAGCAGATCGGTTCATTAGTGTTCGAGTAATCTTGGTCACCGACTTCAGAAATGCCATTTTGAGAAAAACGCGTTTAAAGTTTTAATTAGCCGGTCGTTTACACAACGGGTTCTTCTCTTTCAACGCTCATATCTCAGTCAATTTTGTTCGGATCGACTTGAAATTTTCAGGACATATTCTCAGATACTTATACTTCAAAAAAATGCAATAAAAAAATAGATTTTTTTCAAAATCGCAAGTGGGGGTAAGCCCTTAAATGCGGCGAATATTCGCTCAAGCGGGAAACGTTGGTAATCATTTATTTGCCGACGAACTGTGCGAACGGTAAAATCATTTTGGAAAAAAATCGCGATCGGCGAGCTATCCGTATGAAAAATATACATTTCCGTCGAATTCAGTGTCTTTCGGAGCTTCGAATAAAAAAAAAACACGAGGATCTATCACTTTCATTTGATTTCGACAAAGGATGAAATACATTGAATTCCGCCATGACGACGATTCAACAATGAAGACGCGTTTTCATCCAAGAAGAAAAGAGACAGAGCAACGTGGGCGATTGATTGAAAAGCCCACTGGAAGATAAGAAAGTACAAATAAAAAAGAGCTGGCTGTATGGGTGCAAAGAAAAGAAGCAGCCCATCTCTCGCGACACGTTGATAATCATTTATTTGCCGATAATACTGCAAAAATAAGTGTGTTGTTTTTATACACTTTAGGTGTGGAGGCTGTAGACACTTTTTACACGTTTTAACGTGCGTGAAACATAACCTTGTAAAAATAACACGGTTAGATGCGTTCAAATAACACACGTGTGTTATTTTTTTACACACGTTAAAACGTCTAAATAACACACTTATTTTTGCAGTACTATATAGACATAGGATGCGCCGGAATAATAAATTGCACAACAAAACCTTTTTAGCGTCAAAGTATATGCGTTTATTGAACTAAACTCAACAGTACTTATCTATACACTGAGAAAAAAACAATTGAATCAAAAAATATATTGTTAGATTCAAATAAATTTCTGATCGCGAAGTGCCACCGATATATGAGATTAATACAATACTATAAAATATTGGACAATTTGATTGATTTAAATAACATATTATTTCATTTGAAAATCTCTTCTGAATTTGGTTGAATTTTTTCAACCAAATGCGCAGGAAACAAATTATTATTGTTGCAAATTTTTTTAACGAATTCAGACATTTGCTTTATATTTTTCAATCAAAATAAAATATTCATATTTTCACGAATAATGTACTTGAAAATCAATATCGGATATGGTGAAAAAAATAAAATAACATATTTACTCAATAGAAATTTTATCTGGATCAAACGAGCGAAATTCAATTTTTCGTGTGTACTCGAATCGACAATAATCATTTTATGAATTGAAACGATTTTTTTATTCTTTGCAGAAAATGTATTCAAAACTATATAATTGGTTAGCGATAATTGTTTAGACAGTTTCAATAATATATTTTTCTCAGCTAACAGTATATCTTTTGAGTGAAAAACAAACTTTTAATTTTATCATGTTATTAAAGTCAATAGCGTTTTGTTTGCACTAATAAATCCGGATATTTACACCAACAATTTTACAATTGAATCAAGGAAATTTCGTACAATATCACCAATGATATTGGATCAATGATTTTTTTCTCAGTGTATGACTCTGTAGTATGTATGAGAGGTGTCATTGTTTTTCTTGTCTTCGCATAGGCTAGCTTCTCATACAGCTTCGCAATGACGGTAGCTTTTTGTTTGTCGGTGATGGCCTCAAAAAAAAAAAACATACGTCGCTAAAGATTCAATGCAGCTATCGAGGTGTTGGAAAATAGATTCCAGTTTCAGGTTCTTCCACGTGACAAACTCAAAAATGATGTACAAATTAAATAAAAAGTTGAGACCAAATGTTATCTTTAATTAACCGGTTAATCAATCGATATCAAATCAACTAATGAGTTTCACGTGAGGCCTTAACCAAGGTAATTTTTAAAACATATGATCAATAATTCGCAATTAACATACTTAAACTGTGTTGCTTTTGCCCGTGTTATTTTTGCTCGTGTGTTGGTATCAACGTGTGTCGTTTAGTCCATTGTGTATAAATATGCGTCTCGTATGTTGATTTTACACGCTTCACGTGTGTTCGGAAAATCGTGTTATTGATGGGGACAGCTACGAAGGTGTGTAATAATTTATTGCGTAAAAATTGCACACTCACGTGTTTAATTTACCGCATTACGTGTGTCATGGCACGATTACGATATCTTTGGCGCCTTTATTTGACTCTGGTTTATTGATATTTGGCCCAAAATAAGACTTTTTTCAAGAGTGACAAAAATTGAAATTCGGCGTTTAAGGGGGTGAAACAGGGAGTGAAAGTCGAAGCATTATTATGTTTGTGGTTCCCAATTTTGACCATGAAGCGTCCATATTTGATAGAAAATGCGACTTTTGTGTGTGTGGAATGGTTGGGTGGGTCTGGAGCACCTTCGATGTGTGTGTGGAATCGTTGGGTAGGTCTGGAGCACCTTCGATGTGTGTGTGGAATCGTTGGGTGGGTCTGGAGTACCTTCGATGTGTGGGTGGAATCGTTGGGTGGGTCTGGAGCACCTTCGATGTGTGTGTGGAATCGTTGGGTGGGTCTGGAGCACTTTCGATATGTGTACGATACCGTTCAACGTTGATTAGTCTTAGGTGCTCTTAATATGCTTGGGCACGATTACGATATCTCTGGCGCCTTAATTTGATCGTGGATTATTCATATTTGGCGCAAAACAAACACGTTTTTGAGAATAATAAATCGCGATTTTGGCTTCCTTTAGAAGATACAGGACATTTTACGAATTATTCGTTATTAAGCGATTTAGCTGGTTTGCGTTAATGTAGCTTTCTTCGGAATGCGCTATCTCGAGAAAGTAAACAAGAACAAACCCAAAAAAAGTACGACGTAACAATGTAAAACACGTGGAAAATTCGATTTGCATAGAAGATCGGAAAAATACACTTTTTCTCTTCGAAGCGCTGTAAATCCAAAACTAAGGCTCGAAACGAAAAAAGTTATTCTTGTTTTTCGTATTTTTTTCCGGCCATATTTCATAATCCAATGGTCAAATTTAGGCACCAAAGATATCGTAATCTCCCCTGTGTAACTGTAACGCATTACGTGTTACCAAATGCATGACTGTGTAGAATCAACATGGCAACGCGCGCCTAGTCTTTGTGTTGTGTCACATCTACATACTATGATCACACGTCAAACACGCCTAGTCTTTGCAGTGAATCTGTGCGGACAGTAAAATCATTTTCGAAAAAAAAAAAAATCGGATAAAATCTGCTTCGGAGCTTCGAATAAAAAGAAATACAAGAAATGTGCTAGCTCTTTAATTTAATTGAAAATTAACATCAAATACATTGCATCCCTCTACGACGATGATGCGAAAATGAAGACACGATTTTTATCCACGAAGATAAGAGACAGAGGAGCGTGGGTGATAGCCTGAAAAGCCCACTGGAAGCTTAAAAAAACTACGGTTGAATAAATCACGCAGTATATCTGCAAAGAAAAGAAGCAACCTATCTCTCGCGAAACGTTGATAATCATTTATTTGCCGACACACTGTGCGTACAGTAAAATCATTTTCGAAAAAACAAAATCGGATAAAATCTGTTTCGGGGCTTCGAATTAAAAGAAATACAATAAGTGTACTAGCTCTTTAATTTAATTTAAAATTAAGATAAAAAACATTGCATCCCTCTACGACGGTGATGCAAAAATGAAGACGCGTTTTTTATCCACGAAGATAAGAGACAGAGCAGCGTGGGCGATAGAATGAAAAGCCCACTGGAAGATAAAAAAGTACAGATAAAAAAAAGGCCCGAAGTATGTATGCAAAGAAAAGAAGCAGATGATCCCTCGCAACGAAGTTTCCTCGTTCGAAATGAACCCGAACGAGAAAGTATATCGTATAGAAAATCCCATCTCTCGCCTTCAGAGTTATAGCTATGAGCAGCCCACAGTAACAGTAGCAACGTCAGTGAAATGCTTGCCGGATTTTTATACTCCCACACACACACACACACACACACACACACACACACACACACACACACACACACACACACACACACACACACACACACACACACACCCACACCCACGCGTATATATATGAATCTATAGGTTTTTTTTATTCACCAACGTCTACCCCAGATTGAAGTGAGAAATCCAGGGGTGTTCGTTGTTCGAACGTTCTCATTTTTTACCATCCTCCTTTCGCTTTGTATTCTTCCCCTATTTCAACCTCTATACATATACGTGACGTCAAGATGTCTTCGATTTAGCGGAGAACGTCAAATTTTGTTTTCGTTCGTCGAATCAAAGTTCGTTATTCAAGATATTCTTCCACACACACACAGGCACACGAGTGTACAAATTTACGCACGCATAGATTGTAAAGCACTTGTGACTTTTATTTCTTTTTCTACGCGGCCCTCCCGCTCGCTCAATTCCGAGTCATGAGAATATTCGCGTCGCGGGATGAGCCCGCGGCAAAAAGTCATCGTGGCTTGAATATTTAAGGGGCCATCGAGCCCTTGAATCTGCCACGTCCACAGATATCCGGATACCCGAGGGACACCGTTGTCACACGAGAAGAAGAGACACTGAGATGCTGCATGACAAATCTGATCTGCATTTCTTCAGTTTCCGCTCTATTCGGAAACCGCTCGATTCTCAACTTTCTCGGCTGTGACGATGCTCCCTTTATTTTCCACGGGGATATATACTTAAGTCATTTTCCCGCGGGACGTTCCGTGGTGCTCGAGAGATTCGAGAGACTGAAGGGATGGTCGTCTTTTTTGCGGTCTTATACAGGATTTGATAACGTCCGTTATTAATAATGTGTCACGGTTGAGGAATAAGAGACAAAACGAAAGAGAAAAAGGGGTTCGCGACCAACGAAAGGCAGAAGGGAATGTCGCTATCACGCGAGCGATGGGGAATCCAAGCGTGTCTTGAATACGCTTTAGCGATGGATACAGCGAAATCGCCCGGCATTATTTATGTATGGGTCTGCGCGCTAAAAGTCTCAGCACCGAGATAAATGTGGACTTCGATCTCACACACGCTTGAGCCTCCGTGTCATCCGCGTGTTGCGATCAACGTATCGTGGTGGATTTTTGTGTTTTGTTTTTTAGTAGCTTAGGCTTTTTTGCACGAGGCATAGATATGCGAGGAATACAATTCGCGCAGGGAACAAAGCAGGAGAGAAAAAAGAACGAACGAACGCGGCCGGAAGGGTGGTTGGATAGACTGGGTATTAGCTCAGTGACTGTGTACTTTTAACCTTGCAAAAATTCCGGTGACGCGCTTTCTTGTTTTCACCGTGGCGAGGGGGCGGGGAGGTAGTCTAAATTCAAAATGGCAACCAAATCCTCCATGGGCTCCGCCATTTTGAATTTAATAAAAAATTGATTTTCTTGAATAACTCGACCATTTTCAGGTTTTGAGTGAACATGGTAAAGACTAAGCTTATAGGAAATTCAATTTTCGACAACTTTAGTCATTACAGGCTTTTCTCTACGATCGATATTTTCGGAATTAAACCTGACAAAAGCGTCGGAGTAAAACTATTGCATTATCTCGTTTATTTGTAACTTTAGGGCATAAATGAACATAAAGAAAGTTGTAGGGAATGAAGTTTTCGACAATTTTGGTGTTTACCTTTTTTCTACAATCAACGTTTAAGGACGCCAACGGCAAAGAACCGCCAAAATATTTGTTCGCGAACCATTCACTGAATGTGTCTGCGAAATAAAAATTCAAACTTAGGCGTACAACCTTAAATATTGATCCTAGGAGAAAAATACATGACGACTAAAATTATTTTTCATTCTCTCTCTCTCTCTCTCTCTCTCTCTCTCTCTCTCTCACTCACTCACTCACTCTTCGTTTTTATTTCATTTCATCTTAGTTTTAAACTCTCACTCTTACTTTTATTTTATTTGTAGCTGATTTTTATTTTCTATCTTTTATTTATGCTATTATATAGTCTTGATTTACTTTACTTTTTGTTACTTTGTTGTTACTATTACTTTTTCTATTTCAATTTACTTTTCTTTTGTTAAACTATGTCACTATTTTGTTATTTTGCCTTAAATTGTTTCCAAGGCATAATAAAACTCTCAATCAATCATTCAAGAAGAAGAGAAAAAGAATCCTCCCTCTCTCTCTTTCCATTTTAATAAAAATAGTTCGAATTTCATTTCACAGAGACATTCAGTTCTCGAGTGGTTCGCGAAAAAATACTTTGACGGTTCTCTTTTCCTTTGCCGTTGGCATGCCACCTTAAATATTGATTGTAGAATCAAAACGATGGAGACCAAAGTTGTCGAAAATTTAATTATCTACAAGTTTGTTTATGTTCATTTATGCCCTAAAGTTGAAAATAAACGAGATAATGCAATAGTTTTGCTTCGCCGATATCTTCAGGTATAATTAGAAAAATATTGATCGTAGAGAAAAAACTGTAATATCTAAAGTTGCACGAAATTGAATTTTATAAATATTTGGTCCTTACCGTTTTTACCGTTTACGGTTGCAACATTACCATTTTTCATTTTAAAACCCTTTTTTTCATAAAATTGCAAATGGCGGACATAAACCCATGGAGAATTTCGTCGCCATTTTGAATTTAGACTACCAGCGACCAGTTCGGGGGGGGGGGGGGGGTGAAAACAGGAAAGAGCGACAAGGGAATTTTTGAAATTTCAGGCGTATTATTTGGACATCGTGACTGGGCTACATGGCTGTAACGGGGTATTCGCGAAAGTATAAGTGGTGCGGAAAGGGATACAAGGGAAAAGACGCACGTCTTGCAAGCCTCGACACACTTGGCAGTGTTACGCGCCATTTCTCGTGAACCTGACACTCGCAGAGGGGCCCATTGAGTTTTTTCGTTCAAGAGTAAGTATTTTTGATCAATTTATTTTTTATATTACTTTGTTGATACAACAGTTTACGTATTAGGTGATTTTTTGAATAATTATTGAACTTTGCAGCTTAGTAAAGAAGGTACTGTGTATTTGTTGGTTGCGGTTCTTGGTCACTGAGATCGTTTTGTTGCCGAAAGAGGCACGATGGGGGGCTACGAGTGTAAAGATTTTCGTGAGTACGGTTGCAACATTATTAATGTTCTTATTCTTTACATTTTATATGCCGAGGTCAACCCTCGTGTCACTTGGAGTGTACTAACCGTAGTCGCCATTATATTTGCCATAATTGCGACTAATCTCATTAAAATTTCTTGGGAATTCCAATTTGTTTTCACTTTAAATTGTTTCCAAAGTGTTTCGTTGATGGGATAAACAATTATCTTCATTAATCGAAAGGTTGGTTCCTATTTGATGCTAGTTTAAGATTTAAAAAAATATGTCAACTTTGATCTCATTAATGTCGTAGACTGTTTATATAGGACTATAAAAATGTTACCTAAATAATAATAAATAGGGCCATACTGGAGTAAAGTAATTTGAAAGTATCTTAATACGTGTTTTTAATTAAAAACGTGATCACAATGTGATCACTGTGTGTTATTTGGATGTGTTACAACTGACACCCGTCCCTGTTACAATCGCCTCTGGTATGGGTACGGTTGTAACAGTGTCACATGTTTGGCAAAACTGGCTTTATCTCATAAACTTTAAGAGATGGGCACCTAATAGTGATTGTGATTTGAAGGCAGGTGTCCTGTCTTTAATATAAAGCATTTTGTTTACACGCCTCATACCAGTATTGCAACGTTATGGACGATCAACGGAAAACTGTTACAACCGTACCCAGTCTACCCTACAATGTTGAAAAAGTTCATTTGATTTGAGGGGTTATGCATACTTGTAAAAGTCGAAAAAAATAACACTTTTATTCAAAACCAATATATTTTGACAGTATATCATATTGTAAGTGTTCCCTGGAAATTTTAAAGTGATCGGATCAAAATTGACAGATTTATAGGTTGTTATGTTGACAGCAGTCGGAACGCTCGGAGCGTCGCTCGAAACGTTAAACGCTTTTATTCTCGAAAGTACATTTGCAGTGTCGGTGAGGAAAATATCTCACAACCTACTGCAGCGACCTCTCTGACATTTTCAGGGCTTTTCCTAGGCGTGAAAATATAGTATTTGATCGAAGGATTTTATTTCCGATGTTTACTTTCGATTCGTTGAACGAAAAATGGCAATTGTCTCGCAATAATCAAGACTCTTATTTTCAACACGCACCATTTTTTAAAATCTTATGTTTTGGAAATTCGTTCGATTAATCATAGGATAAACTAATGTATTAATGAAATCTGTTCGATTTTTTATATTAGATAACCTGGTTAGGAAGGGCATTGCTTACCCGCAAAAATCATTTTCGATAGGTGCATACCCGGACATTGGCTGTAAATCGACTATAATTAAGGCGGTCATCCCAAAGGCCAGGGCCAAAAAATCGAAAAAAAAAATTTTGTTTGCAAAAAAAAATTTTTTCGATTTTGTTTTGCAATTTGTATTGCAAAACACAATGTGTATGTTATATGGACCCGGCATAGCAGATTAATGGTGAGTTGACATTTTATTTGTGTAAATCGTACTTGAACCTTTAAACGCGTTTTTCTCAAAACTGTATTTTTCAATTTGGCTTCCACGACATCTCAAAAACTATTGAACGAATTGCGCTCAAATTTGTATGGTATAATCAGCACATCCATAGTTATCACCCGAACTAGAACATTTCTGATATCTGTCATATTTTTTTCGGTTGGAAAAGTCGAAAAAAATGACCAGACTTGGAACTCAACGTAGCAAACCGTGCCAAAAATTCAACTTTCGATATTTTTACTTTACTCTAGTTGCAACTTTTTTTACACGTTTTATCACGAGAGTCTTCGTAACGGTGTAAAGTTGATTCAACTCGGTATTTTTGGTTAGTAAAATTCTGAGAAACTGTAAAACTGTTGAGAAATATGTGGTAAAAATTCAAAGATAGTGCGTTTCGATGGTTCATGAAAAAAAAAAATTTAAGCGAAAAACTATTGCTGTCTCATGAGACGACCCCCTTAAATATTTTTATACAAAAAAACTACAGTGTTCCTAAGATGATACATTTTGAATTACCCCATTTTTGTAGAAATTTATTAGCACGATTTTCTTTAAAAAATCTAAATATGAGCTTTGTGTGAAACATATTGTTGCATTGTTTCAAGAATTTCATGATGTAGACGATTCAATAAATACGAATTTGATGAAAATACATTGTTGATCCGAAGGTACAAGATATATTTTTGTATAAAAAATATTTTTCTTTGCATGTAGCGAATGTGTCTCAATTTTAAATATATTGTTATTTTAAATAAGAATAAATAGTATTTGATTAATTGATATTTTGATTTGCAAACATCGAATTTAACAGGAGTATATATCCTTGTTGTTAACAAACCTCAATAGTGAAAAATTATCAAAAATATTTCGTATTACCATTATTTTGGTAAATACGAGAGCATGTTCCTCTTGCCTGTTTGAGTTTCGGTTCGCTTGGATGTGGTTTTATTAGCGTTTGCTTGGGTTGGGTTTGTTGTCATCGCAAGATTTGTAATTTCCACGTCTCTCGGTATACAATTAGCCGTCCATGAGCGACAATGTGCAATATTCGCAGTGCATCGATACGTGTCGCGGACTCGGTTGTATGCTCGCTCGGAGTGCAAATAGTTTACGGGAGAAGTCTCAGGCCCTGCGCCACACGCCGGCCACAGAGCGTACTACAACTTCTACAATTTTGCTTGTTCCTTCAACTAAAAAATCTAAATAAACCCATTTAGTCTATACGACTAAATACGTTTTCGAGTAAATAATACCAAAATAAATATATAATAAATACCAAGAGAAAATAAAAATAAAATAAACACCAAAATTATCATTCAACGCTGTAGATAGATCATCATACATCATACATCACATATCATCATACCAATAAATATATTCAAAATCAACTAGTGGAATAGTAAAATATAGTACAAAAAATGGATTTCACAAAAAATTTTAGTTAATTCAAATAAAAATGGATCAACCAAACGCATTTAGTTGATTCCAATTTTAAAAAAATGTATCAGCATCCTCAATGTGTGCAGAAGAGTTTCAGTTTCTTTGAATAAGGGAGTTTCACTCTATAATATACATACCCCAGCGCACACTACACGAGCCCTGCGACAATAACATTTCCAGCACAATTTTCTCGATCCGTCACTCCGAAAAAAACACATCAATCAGCATATTCGTTCGTGAAGCCTGTCACTCGCATCGCCATGCGCGACAAAATAACTGTACCGGAAAACTCGCAAATCCCTTAAGAGACCTCGACGATCCGCATTGCCCATTCGGTTTTTTTCTCCCTTTTCTCTCCCTCCACCCTGAAATTATTCAATTCCGATAAATCTATTTATATACATGTATTCGTGGGAGTTTTCGTGGATCCGCCGGCAAAAATTGATACGGTAAGATTTTTTTTTCTCCGGTGTACATATCGCATATACCCCCTCCCCTATATTTTGGGGACACATGTAATATAACTGGCCTGAAGCCTGGACACATATATTCGGGCGTCAGTTCGGGACGGTGGGTTCACATGACGTTGCCCGGAACGAGTAAACAATGGAACCCTCCGACATAAGGTAAAGGGGAAGTGGAAGGGAGAGGCAGAGAGGTGGGGTGGAAGTTCTATCGACAGATTGATCAAGCGTGTCAGTGAAGGCAATATACACCTGCCTGATGCACGCAGGCTCGCGCGAAATGTGTTCGATGAATGTATGCATGCGTCTCCGCGCGCTTATGTGCTCTGCTTTGCTCCAATGGATCATAAACAGGCCAGAGATCTTGCGTGTGTAATCCGCGTAGCAATTCCGGTCCCATAATCACCTGTACGTATGCGCATATGCGCTCACACATGAATTACCTATGAGACCGTTTTCACCCTTAATTGCGGCGATTATTCGTATCGTAAGGGACCATATTTTGGACGACTTTTTCTCAAGACGCTTTCGTACCTGAAGCAGTGGAGGAAGCGCGAAATGGCCGATGGTATCGCTCGTTCGTGCTCGGTAGGATGGAGGAATAAAAAATGCAGCGAAAATTGCTCTCCACCCTTGTTTTGATGGGTGGACGTCGTCCACTCTATAAAATATCCCCGGAAGGAATAGACCGTGAAAAATACGTTGGCAATAAATCTTCCCAGCGATAGTTTGCGATCAAAAGCGTGCCTGAAAAGTTAATACCCACACGGAAAAAAAATATACGTAAAATATATTTTTCAATAAATTAAAAATAGATGTAAAATATATTTCAGATATACATTATGTATCTTAGATGTACAGTAGATGTATGCAATATATATGAGAAATGCATCTAACGTATACTCGCGATATCCAACTTTTCGACCAAAAATAGATCTTCAGAATATATAGAGAATGCACGTTGGATATGCGACGACATGTACTCAAACTATACTGAAAGTATACGTTTGAGTATACCCACACGGAAATAGAATATATGTAAAAGTATAGTTTTCGATATATTAAAAATGTATTTTAACTGTATTCGACGTATAATTGAAATGTACTTTAAATGTCTTTAAAATACATCTAAAATATACACGATATATGTTCATACTCCGTTTAAAATATACTTGAAATATACTCATAGTACATTTTAAATATTATTCAAATATATTCAACGTGTATTTAAGATATACTTGGAGTGTATTCAATCTATACTAGAAATATTCTTAAAAATTTTGTTATGACGTTATTTACATCATTGCACCCTTTTACGATATTTTTCCTTGTCGTTAATTACGATTATGGTGTTTGCAGTTCAAATATTTTAATAGTTCAAATTTAAATTATATCAGACGCTTACACGCCGTAAGGTGGTTTCGAACCCGGGACTTCTGAGTGTTGAGCTGGGACCTTCCACTGTGAGCTAGTTCTACTTGATAAATTAATTTTCGTATCGTCTACATCTGGTACAATACACAATGTTAGGTTATTGAGAAATGTGTGGATTTACAAGAGTAACTAACAATATCGGATCAATTACTTAATTGCGTTCGCATAGAGAGCGATAATCGAATAGAATTACGAGATTACATAACCTTCGATCATTTATTCCGGCTAGTGCGGCTAGGTCTTCGCGAGATACCGACTTGAAGATGTGTGTGTGTATGTGTGTGTGTGCGTGTGCGTGTGCGTGTGCGTGTGCGCGTGCGCGTGTGCGTGTGCGTGGGCGTGTGTGTGTGTGTGTGTGTGTGTGTGTGTGTGTGTGTGTGTGTGTGTGTGTGTGTGTGTGTGTGTGTGTGTGTGTGTGTGTGTGTGTGTAAAACTACTGAACCGAATGAAATATGGTTTTCTCTGTTTATAGCGTAAAATGCCACTAATATGATGCTATTTGTTTTATTTAAATCGAACGAGTCTAAGTTGAGCAATCCCATGCAGACATTTTTTGGGGACTCCCCAGATCCTACCAGATCCCTATGGGGATTTGATAGGGACGCCCCAAGTAAGGAGTCCACACTGGAATCCAAATAGATTTGTTGGGGATTCCCCAGATCCTACCAGATCCTTATGGGGATTTGATAGGGACGGCCCAGGTAGGGAGTCCACATTGGAATCCAAATGAATTTGTTGGGGACTCCCCAGGTTCTACCAGATCCTTATGAGGATTTGATATGGACACCCCAGGTAGGGAGACCACATTGGAATCCAAATGGATCCTGGGCTGTTTCCAGATTAACGTGGTTTGAGAATTTTTTACTAGAAATTATATAAAATGGGATTTCGCGACGCTCTGTAAAAAATTATTCTTTGATGGTCCCGTGCACAGATTTGCTTGGGAGTTTCAAGATGCACCAACGTGTTTCTAGGAATTTGTTAGGATATCGAATACTACAATATATAATTATATTCTTCAGTAACTTCTTTACTTTAGTGTTTACCCATCTTGCATATTTATAGTTTGTTATGGGCTAGTATTTTTTATACGAATAAAAAAACTTGTTATAAATTTTAATATGCACACTTTTTGAATTTTTAATACTTGTGCGCATAAAAATTTGTTTTGAACGTGACGGCAATCGGGTTACGATTGCGTCTGCGGTTTAACGCTGTGGGTGTGGAGTTTTGTTAGAGCGGCTTAAATGAGGTTTTAAAAGAAAATTAAATGTAAGTATGAAATCATATTTTTATAAACATGATATCTATTACACATTCGCTTAAGTTTATAGCCCGTAACAGCAATTTCTACCCGACCCGGTGGATTTTTCATCGGGATCCAATAGGGATTCCCCATCGGGATCTAACAGGGATTCCTTGTCGGGAGCCAATAGGAATTCCCTATCGGGATCCAATAAGGATTCAGAAAATCGCTTCCGACAAAAGAAAGACGTCGGGCGATAGAACATAAGCGGCGCAGGGTACATATATATTCGTGTCGTCGTTGCAAAGCGCGCGACGATCGAGTTACTGCGCAATCGCGATCGTAAAATTTATTTACTCCAAACACGCATTAATGTTTGTTGCATTCCAATGATGCAAGCATCAACCTTATTAAAGTGTTTAAATTTTATATAGTATGAAAAGTATTCAAAGAATATCCCGCCCATAACTGCACAAGTATTTTTGCTTAATAATAGTATAAAAAGTGTATAAAAACTACGTTACAGCATAAAAAGTATTTAAAGTATTTTTAAAAAGTTCATAAAGTATAAAAAGTACTCGAAGATATAGATATAAGATACAAGTATTCGAAGAATACTATACAAAGCACTATAAATATTCAGTATGGGTAAACAATAAAAAAAAAACAAAATAAGTATATTGTGGTATTCGATATGTACTCCTTTGTAAACAATAAATTGATCTCTTTAGTGTATCGATGCTTCTATTTTTTGTAGCATTTTGGCCTTACAGAATTACAGAAATACAGATTCCGATGGAAATCCCTATTGGATCCTAATAGGGAATCCCTATGGAATCCCTATGGAATCCCGATAGGAATCCCTACTGGATCCCGATGGGAATCCCTTTTGGATCCCGATGGGAATCCCTTTTGGATCCCGATGGGGAGTCCCTCTTGGAATCCAATGTACGAGCGTGACGTTTCCTGATAGGGATCCAATGGGGTGTCCCGTTGGATCCCTATCAGGGAGTAGGGAGAAGTAGGGGAATCCTATAGGATTCCAAACATAATTTCTACCTGGGATTAATTACTTTTTAACAAAAGGTTATCGAGGGAGAAGTTCTGACGGGGTGCGGACCCACAGTAGGAGAAAAGCCCAAAAACCTGGCCAAAACCCCAAAAAATAAATTTTCGAAATAGGGTCAGTTGAGTAGTCATTCAGGTAGAGGACTAGTAACTGCATTCTATTGTGGAAGGGAAAGCCCTTTAAGTGTATACCTGCGCCGCAGCGTCAGTTGGCAGTTAGTGTTCGTGAAGAGTGTACGTGTCACGCGCTGAACAGACGAAAATAACGCTGACTTCAAAAACCCATAACTTTAAAGTGACGGGTTTAATTTCAATTCTGCAACATGGATACGACTTCTGGAGGTATGTAGAACATGTTTTTACATCGGTTGAATCTAAAGTTTATGTATAAATGATTGAAATGTAGTATAGCCTTCGGCATAAATAAAATTGAATAATTTTGAAAACTTATATTTTCAACGGTCCGAAAAGTTATATATTTTGTCACATTTTGCAAAGCTCCTAGTCTCGGCCTTTAGTTTAATGTATAAGCTTTCGAAATTTACAAGAGTTACCTGCGGAAAACGTGCGTCTTGTCCGTTATGATTTTTTTCGCATCGTGCGGTAGCCGAGCGTGCACGCGGCACTATTGAGCAGCCTCTGCGCCTCTACCTGAGAATGGGTGAAGTAGCATCATAACGGACAAGACGGTTGTTATACGCTTGAAATAAATTATTTTAATATATATGTATGTGTATATATATATATATATAAATTTTCTGTGATTTAATTATGATATATACGTATGCATATATATATATACATATTAAAATCAACCACATAAAAATTTCTTAAATATGAATGAAATGTTATAACATTCAAATAAAATATTTGAATATATATATATTATATAGTAAGCAAAGCTTTCTTTTAACCAAATCCATGTCAATATTTTCTGTCTAATTTTCTTAAAATTATTTCACTTATTGCGGTTATTTATTTGGTAAAATAATGTACATTGTTCAAGTTTTTGTATTAATTGAAAATTTTATCTTTTCCTTTAACACCAATTTTCTACAATTTTATGTCTTTATTACAGGATCCGGTTACAAAGAATTGGTGCTGACAAGGAAAGAAGTATTTCTGATAATCAGCGAGCATTTATCCGATAAATTCGCTTCCTTGATCGAATTTATGGTAGAAAAAATTTCCAAGGACACCGGACGTACAGTTGTAGTGCCTGAGGACTCGAAACAGACTTTTTCGATACTCTTCAATCAAATGAGAACGAGGTGGCAACAAGCTCACAGAAAATCCTGTGTATTTTTCAAGAATAACGGTGAATGGCTTAGCAAGCAGGTATGTTTTGCCGCACCTACAGACACTGTAGTAACAAGCCCGGGTAATACGGGCGGCCGCCCGTCCCTTGAGTTTACAATGTCCAGTGAAAGATCTAAACGAAGGAAGACCCAAGATATTCGTACATCGTTCAACTCGGTCGAGTTAGCATACGCTACTCAGATGAGCCTTCGCTCTTCAGGACAATCCGACGCCGCAAAAGTTATTAAGGACGTAACAATGACGAGTCCATTCAAGTCCAAGAAGATTCCATTCAAGAAGGATTCAAGAAGCAATTGGGTCTAAATATCGATCGCCCAAAGCCTGGATACGGCAGCAGCAATGATGGCAACACAGCTCGGCGATTCTTTGAAAATTCGACGGTTTCCGCTGCGATAACGGGGGTCAACGAAGAAGTTATTAAACGCTTGTACGTAATCCTACAAGTTATATCGTGTGGCCACGAGATAAACTGTGAAAGATTTGAACAGTATGCTATTGAAACGGCAAGAAAGACCGTTGCATTATACCCTTGGTACTCCATGCCTACTTCGGTGCACAAACTATTAATTCATGGTCCAGTGATAATAACTCATGCTCTATTACCAATCGGCCAATTATCCGAAGATGCTCAGGAAGCTCGAAACAAAGACATCAAACGATATCGAGAAGATTTTGCGCGAAAAAGTTCCAGGGTTAAAACTATGGAAGATGTTTTTCATCGGCTCTTAGTTACTTCTGATCCGTACATTTCAAGTGTCAGAAGACTACCACAGAAGAAGCTGAAGAGTTTGTCGCCGGAAGCTGTAGCGATGTTGATCGCTCCTAAAGTGACTGCTGCAGCAGACGAATTTTGCGCCGAGATTGAAGCCGTGCCGGGAGTTGTAATAGATACAAACTCGGATAATGATTCTGACTCCGACTCCGACTCCGATTACGATTTTGATTAAGAATAAAATTTTCTATTTTTGAAACGTTCCGTATGTATTTTGGAAATAAAAATAATAATTGCGTAGAATACACTGTTCACGTTTATTTTATTATGATGATTTTTTTAAATATATTAATTTATCTATTTAGCAGGATACTCGGCCATTTTGTTTATAACAATTTGCTGTAAGCTCTTTGTTGCAAGTTATAAACAATAGATATCGGATTGGTAATCAGCGACCTTGAAAACCCGTATATACCAATTTTTGTCAACATCTGGTAACTTTTTAACGTTCATGTCGGCCATATTGGATCGGCCATTTTTTTACGATAATTTGGCTTGCGGATTCGTAATCAGCGACCTTGAAAACTCGTAAATACCAATTTTTGTCGACATCTGGCAACTTTTTAACATTCATGTCAGCCATATTGGATCGGCCATTTTGTTTACGATAATTTGGCTTTCAGATTCGTAATCAGCGACCTTGAAAACCCCTGTAAGCCAATTTTCATTCCCGTCAAAGGTCATTTGAGGTTTTGGCCAGGTTTTTGGGCTTTTCTCCTACTGTGGGACGGGGTAAGACGCTGTTTATACCGCGAATACCACTTATGCCCAATAGCCCAATGCCCCTTTCAATTTAAGTGCAGTTCCCCGTAACCATCTGCTTTGCGATGACGATTAACTAATCGCAAGGACAAACGCTACGACAAACGCTACGAGCGAGTCAACCGACGAACAGCCTGCTTCTCGCATGGTCAGCTCTATGTCGTCGCCTGCTGTAGAGTGACCAACCGAGAAAATATTTTATTTTAACCGACGGGGAAAAAAGAAAAACGTGAAACGTGGTGTATACTGAATTTTGGAAAAATCGATTAAATTTTAATTTTAGATAACTCATTTCAGACAATAACATATTATCCAAAGTTCAAAGGTTTCATTTGAGTACTTTTTCATTTAGTAAAGTTAAGATCAATCAATGTGATTGCCATTGAAATGTTCGTCAGTAAATACTCAACCTATCTATACCTATGATGAAGATATCGGAGACAAAAAGTCAGTTTAAATGGAATATATTTTTTTTCAATAAGCAAGGTGAATTATCAAAAACTACAGACCAGGTAGCCAGAATAACTGTTTAGAGCGGTACAGAGCGGGCAAAACCGTGGGCAAAGGCTAATGTGTGTGTGTGTGTTTAAATGTATATATACAATGAATGAATCGAAAATGTATCTTTTATGAGCATTTTATATGATTCAAATGAATCTTGCGTCTATTCATGGTCTATTAGTACATATAGAATATAAGCATATAGTAATATATATTCAGATATACATATAGCATACCTTAAATATATTCGGATAACCTATTAAAAATGTATAAAGCATACGTTGGTCATGCGCTTTCAATATATTTTATGTGTATCTAAAATGTATTTTTTTTTATATCCCAGCGTACGTTCTCCGGTATGTTCCCCAGTGTATAAAAGATATATTCAGTATACAGATCTAATATATTTAATGTATATCTTAGAAGCTATTTATATATATAAATCGCACAGGTTTTTAGACATATCCAAATTTATATTTGACATATCCAACTTTTCGAACAAAATATATTTACTGAATGTTTTATATATCTTTCGGTATATTTTTTGTATATCTTATTTCCATGTGGGTACTTTCGAACGCAACTCTGCTTGGTTTTTTTTTATTTTTATTTAATCGAAATTTAGCAAGGCTGACCTGGAACTTAGATGTTCCGGGAAGTGCAGCCCCTATAAAGTGCATAGGACTATAAAAATGTTACTTAAATAATAATAAATAGGGCCATACTGGAGTAAAGTAATTTGGAAGTACCTTAATACGTGTTTTTAATTAAGAACGTGATCACAATGTGATCACTGGGTGTTATTTGGATGTGTTACAACTGACACCCATCCCTGTTACAATCGCCTCTGCTATGGGTACGGTTGTAACAGTGTCACATGTTCGGCAAAACTAGCTTTATCTCATAAACTTTAACCCATTAACGCCCAAGAATCGCGATTTTTTCCTTCATTTTCGAGCCAGATTTTTATTACGTAAAAAAAATCATAAAAAATGAAGAGATACGTTCCCTAGTATTTTCGAGGGTGCTCTTTCAGAATCTGGGGTCAAAATCGGGTTTTGTCCATTAGAAAAAAAAAATATGGTGGCTTTTAAATAAAAAAAAACAGGAAAAATCGATGACACTTTTTTTTCAAAATTTTTTTTCACCTCGAAGCCGTTGAAAAGTCCGGTTTTTTTTCAACCATGGGTGCATAGAATAGTGACGATTGAACAATCAATTTTTTAAATTCGTCGTTGTCAACATTTTCACCCCCAAACTGGCGCTTTTCACCCCCTGAGTGACACGAAAAATTTCACGCTCGGTGTCCCAAATGAAAAGTAGTTGGGTTTGGACGAAAATTGGTACTCTGAGGTTTTTGAGGTCGCTGATTACGATTCTGTTCTCAAAATTCCAAAATTCAAAATGGCCGATCCAATATGACGGATACAAATGCAAAAGTTCATTTGAATTGGATAAAACGTGGCACTCGGGGGTTTTCGAGGTCGCTGATTATGATTCAGCTCTCAAAATTCCGAAATTAAAAATGGCGGATCCAATATGGCGGACACAAATGCAAAAGTTCATTTAAATTGGATAAAACGTGGCACTCGGGAGTTTTCGAGGTCGCTGATTATGATTCTGCTCTCAAAATTCCGAAATTAAGAATGGCGGATCCAATATGGCGGACATTTTGAATTTTGGAATTTTGAGAACAGAATCGTAATCAGCGACCTCAAAAACCTCCGAGTACCAATTTTCGTCCAAATCCAACTACTTTTCATTTGGGACACCGAGCGTGAAATTTTTCGTGTCACTCAGGGGGTGAAAAGCGCCATTTTGGGGGTGAAAATGTTGACAACGACGAATTAAAAAAATGTATTGTTCAATCGTCACTATTCTATGCACCCATGGTTGAAAAAAAACCGGACTTTTCAACGGCTTCGAGGTGAAAAAAAAATTTGAAAAAAAAGTGTCATCGATTTTTTTTGTTTTTTTTTGTTTAAAAGCCGCCATATTTTTTTTCCTAATGGACAAAACCCGATTTTGACCCCAGATTCTGAAAGAGCACCCCCCAAAATACCAGGGAACGTATCTCTTCATTTTTTATGATTTTTTTTATATAATAAAAATCTGGCTTGAAATTGAAGGAAAAAATCGCGATTCTTGGGCGTTAATGGGGTAAGAGATGGGCACCTAATAGTGATTTTCATTTAAAGTCAGATGTCCTGTCTTTAATATAAAGCATTTTGTTTACACGCCTTATAGCAGCATTGCAACGTTATGGACTATCAATGGAAAACTGTTACAACCGTACCCAGTCTACCCTAGAATGTTGAAAAAGTAGGGTAGACTGGGTAGCTCGTTTGGGGAGAAAATACATGGTAATTTTAGTACCAGATTACAATGGCAACGAATTTGATTCGAAATGGTAAATAATCGAATGATTATTAGAGAAGTTTGATAAATATTGTTACGTTGAAGTATTTCTTTTACGTATATCGATTTTTTCTCTGGATACTATTAAGGCCTTAGGCTACAGTAATGGGTATAAAATCATGTGCGAATTTAACAATTTTTTTTCGCACGAAAAAGTGATTCACTCTTAAAATTAATTACACATCTCTTTAGTATGAATATCATGCTGTTGGAAAATATATTTTTTTTTGTTTCGATGTACAAAATGGCCGACTACTCGGAACTTCTCGAAACAGCTTTCATCCAATTGGCGTGACAAATAACTTTAACAGTTTTCACTCGATTCAATTCAAATTTAAAAGTTATGTTCCTAATTCCATTTCGCAGAGAAGTACGTACGGAATTTCTGATTAATCGGAAACGTTTCATTTCATGAGCAGTTTATGAGCAGTTATAACGAAAGTTTTCACTGAAAATTTATTTCTTAAGTTCAAATACCTACACCTTTTGAATAACACAATATTTTTTAAATTCTGTACGTTCTTCTCTAGGTATTTTAATGTAGATTGACGAGAATTTTGTTTTTTGTTCTGGGTAAAAAACTGTAGATGCTGAAAAAAATTCTAACAGCTTGATATTCATACTAAATAGATGTGTAATTAATTTTATTAGTGAATCACTTTTTCATACGAAAAAATGGTTAAATTCGCACATGATTTTATACCCGTTACTGTGGCCTAACGCCTTAGTTAACTTTCCGAACAAAGAACGTCAAATTTGGACTCAATTATGTTGATAATCATATCTATAATCAAATATATCGAAAATTCTATCATTAATGTATAATTAATTGCTCCCAATGAACTCTGCCAATTGAATCTTAATATGAAACAATGTTCGTCGAGTTTTCGTCACTGAATTATTTTACACGAGGAATTTTTGGTCAAGGGCTATTTCATCAGGAACCGTTTTTCGTGGTTTTTAATCGGAAAAAATTAATCTGCCGCATTTTTCACGGTGAATACATAGCTTACAACCGTTTTGTTGCGTTATCGGCATTACTTTTTTTACGTGTGTTATAGTATAAATCATAGGAGTTTATCAAATAGGCCGGGTCTATTTATATTTGTTGAATTCAATCATTATACAAACGAGACTCCACGATTCACATGCTACCGAGATTGACGTAGGAATATTGCAGAGAGAGAGAGAGGCAAGAGAGACATGCCAAATCTGCGGTTTACAGGGCCAGCTGTATTGGCATGCTCAGTGCAAACAATCCGGGGCGTATAATCCAGATCCCCTCAATTACAGAATAATTACAGCTCCCTCCTTGCCCATGCCTTCAGGCACAATATTATCGTACCGCAGCATGTAAGAAACTAAACCCAAACACGCAACCAATAAATATTGTACTATAAATATTGCACTGTAACGCCGGTCACCTTTAATGTCGAAAGTGAACAAGCTTGACCAACTCGCTTACATTCGACGTCCGATTTTTTTTCTTCGCCAAACATGATCAGTCTTCAAACCACCAATAGCTTTCCACAGGCTCACAACTCATTACCAAATCATCAAACGATCGTCGTATGAATTCGTTATAATTATTTTCCATTTTTTTTGTCGCAACACTGTCAGTCTGCCATATTTATCAATGCATAATCGACATTGGAGCTTCGGGTAAAAAATGTCCATACGTCGCGCTGGCTACCAGCTTTTGGATCATTCACGAAAACGTATCAAATTTCACTCGGTTATCGAAAGTGAGGACACTTCTGTACTCACATACACCGACATGTATAAATGGTAACACGCGTTTTGACCCGACGACAAAATATCCTCGACAAAACATCCGCGACAAAATATCCGACGACACAATATCCGCAGGATAAAATATCCTCATGACAAAATATCCGCAAGACAAAATATCTGCCGATATTATATCCGCTGTCGGTAATTAAATCTATGATTAACGTTATTACTCTTAAACTACGACAACTGGCTTCATGAGACAGTCAATGTTTTTCTCTCTGCTGTGTATGTAGTGCTACAGTTTAAAGTGTACAGTCATGCCGTTGAAATTTATTCTGTCAGCTTGTAGTGCTGTCAGTTTGTAGTGTCAGTAGTGCTGTCAGTTTGCAGTGTCAGTAGTGCTACAGTTTAAAGTGTACAAAAACTTTACAATAAAGAAATAAGTGCATTGAAGAAGCTCGTATTATGCTTCCACCCCACTATCTCACACACCCCACAAAGGTGTACACTTTAAACTGTACAGACATTACAGTGTAAACTGTACAGACATTACATTACTGTACAACAAATTACACAGTACAAACTATCTCACACACCCCACACTGTAACACTGTACAGTTTAAAGTGTACAGTCATGCCGTTGAAATTTATTCTGTCAGTTTGTAGTGCTGTCAGTTTGTAGTGTCAGTAGTGCTGTCAGTTTGTAGTGTCAGTAGTGCTACAGTTTAAAGTGTACAAAACCTTTACAATAAAGAAATAAGTGCAATGAAGAAGCTCGTATTATGCCCCCACCCCACTATCTCACACACCCCACAAAGGTGTTTTGCGCGCGACCCCGTTGATGTGGTGGACGAGATTTAGGATTTTGTCTCGCGGATGTTTTGTCATGAGAATATTTTGTCTTTCGGATATTTTATCTTTCGGATATTTTGTCTTTCGGATATTTTGTCCTCGGATATTTTGTCGTCGGGTCAGATGTGACGTAGCCGTATAAATATATATGTACTCGTATCACATCTGAGACTTTGAAAGTTTTCGTCCACTTGTCGAAGGAAGTGAAGTGCAGACGCACAGACGAGCCACAGCACTTGAAGCACAGCTTGGAAATTCAAACTGCCATCAAGGAAGCCGTGAAAAAGAGAGATCATAAAAGCCGTTTCTCTCTCTTTCTCTCTCGCTCTATATATATATATATATATATATATATATATATAGGCAATATATATATATATATATATATATATATAAGCGTGTGCATGTATGTAAGGTTACATTTACACCCATAGATTGGGCTCAACTTCTTCAAGAGTATTGAGCACGGTCCAACGATCACTGAGTCCAGAGAAATGGCGTAAAGTTTAACGCTCAAACCCATCTTGACGTCCATCCCTCGACAAATAAACTTCTACATATATATATATATGTAGAAGTTTATTATATGTGTGTGTGTGTGTGTGTGTGTGCGTGTGTGTGTGTGTGTGTGTGTGTGTGTGTGTGTGTGTGTGTGTGTGTGTGTGTGTGTGTGTGTGTGTGTGTGTGTGTGTGTGCGAGCGCGCGCGCGTGTATGTGTGTGTGTGTATGGCATTCTCTTTTGAGAGAAACACGAATTGGTGCTCGAAAATGTTAGTCTTTGATGGAGGACAATGCAAAAAGAGGGTTGCCAGTATATCTGTTGTTCGGAACGTAGGGAAAAAAGAAAGATCGAGAAAAGAAGTTCTCGACCGAATAGCTGTGGCATTTATAAACGAGCGAGCTTTCGTCACGGTTGCGCAATTTCGCTTTCCGCTTCTCTCACCGTGTCTTTTCTCTCTCTCTCTCTCTCTCTCTCTCTCTCTCTCTCTCTCTCTCTCTCTCTCTCTCTCTCTCTCTCTCTCTCTCTCTCTCTCTCTCTCTCTCTCTCTTCTTCATGAACTTGGAGTAAAAAAAATCGCTCTCATCACGGAAACACGTACAAATGCAACAGTTATTGGGATACTAACGAAGCGTACATTTTGGTGTTTCCTCAATGCTTTTTCATCCCCTCATTTCGATCCGAGTGTTCCGTTATTTTATTAGCGCTCATTGCGTTCGCGCGTCACGCGGCAATAAAATAATTAGCGAGGCTTGGGAAGCGTTTCGTTTCACGCGCGGTTGTGTGACCCCAGCCAAAGGAAGAAATGAGAGCGAAGGAGGGAAGAACAAAAGAAGCAACGGTACGAGGCGATTTGGCGGAGAGACAAAAATTCTCTTGGACGAACGACACCGACGATAGTTTTACAAGACAGTGAATTTCCTGCGCCCACACTTTACGGAGCCTCTCTCTATCTCCATCCCTCCCTCTTTCCCTTCCTACATCCTGTGTACAGGACACGTGAGTCCACACGGTCTCTGGTCGAGTTTTCATGCGAAAACACTCGTAATGTTCGGCCCTAGACATGGAAGACTCTTGCCAGGGAATAAAAGCGATAGGGAGAAAGGGAGAGAGAGAGAGAGAAAGAGAGAGAGAGAGAGAGAAGGGGCTCAGTCTTACAGAGAGAGAAATTCTACTATGCGAGAATTTCTCCACGCGAAAGCATCTGAAACGACCATCCCCCATTGCCCCTCGAACGACCAGGTTTCCGAACGTGTTAGAACGCTTACAGGGCACTTTTACCCTCCTCTTCCGTCACCCGCCCTCTCTCGCCGTCTCATTTTTTTCTCCCCTTTTTCCCTTCTGCCCTTTTTTTATACACACACATATTTTTGTTCCTTTCACTGACCCTCCACCTCGCTACTTTATCCCATCCATTTCGAACCCTTGAGCTAGAGCCCGACAGTCATTTCTCCCGCTTGTCACGACGGCCCGATTTTTCCACCGGTCTCGTTACTCTCCACGCTCCAACTTTCGCCCAACTCTCCACTGTACTCTCAGTACTCCTCGCTTACTCGCGTACTCGCGCTGCCAATTAAGGCGTTACCCCCACTTGTAGCGCAAAAAAGCCCTTTTTCATGAATTTTTTTAAAGAAAACTACAAAACTTTTTTAATCGATCAATATACCATCTTAAAGAACACATCTTGAAGGACTTTCGGTAATTTTTTTATTGAAAAATATTACATTGTTTAATGGCCGACAATGAAATAATGTTTTTATATACACGCTTTGCGGTGACCAACATTGCGGCGAAGTGGATCATCTGAAAAAAAAATGCTGATGGATTTAGTCAAATATAAGTATAAACTAGTTTTTGATCAAAGGATTTTAAAAAATATTCATTTTTCACAAAATGGCGGACAGTCAAAGTTAATGGTTCGATTTTAACGAAAAAAAAACGGCCGTTTTTTGGCTATAAAACGGCAATTTTTTTCGAAAAAAAATCGAACGATTAAAGACTACATTTTTATGTATTAAATAAGCCTGCAAAATTTCAAGAAGATCGGTTCATTAGTGTTCGAGTAATTTTGGTCACCGACTTCAGAAATGCCATTTTGAGAAAAACGCGTTTAAAGTTTCAATTTCCGGTCGCTTACACAACGGATTCTTCTCTTTCAACGCTCATATCTCAGTCAATTTTGTTCGGATCGACTTGAAATTTTCAGGACATATTCTCAGATACTTATACTTCAAAAAAAATGCAAATAAAAAAAATCGATTTTTTCAAAATCGCAAGTGGGGGTAACCCCTTAATATTACACCGGATCTTGAAATCGTGAATTTACATCTACCAGCTCGGTCCGGGGATATCAAAGGCTACGGAAATTGCTATTCTGCCAGGAATCAAGCCCGCGGGGCTGGGCTTTTTCATCAAACGAATCCCATCATCACCATTTTTCTCTGGTACCATTCACATGATCGGCGGCTTCATCGTAATTCACTAGTAATTCGCGGTCTAACTGGAAAAGTACAATGACGAGAATTTGCCTCGGCTCGCCGGATACGGGGGACCAATTTATTCTTCATTACCCGCATATCCTTTGGGACTCTCGTCGACGCCTTGCTCGCACCCACTTTTTGATCGTCAGCAAACGATACACGCGAATCTACGCGGGCGAACACTTTTTTCGTCGATCGCGAAGACTTCGACGTATACGCGCCTTCTTGTTTCGTGCCGGAATGAGGTCCTTAGCGGTGACGTACGAGAAAGAAAAAACGGAAAAACCATTCGAGCACGTAAAGCGGCAAGACGAAAGTGAGGAAAAAGAGCCTCATGACGGAACAATTCACAGACAGCGGAGTGAAGCATGCTTTCAATGGGAATTTTCTTTGCACTCGATAACTCCATTTCCTTCTTCCGGCTCGTCGATTCTCGTCGAATAAATTCTCTCATGCTCCTTGTTCATCTTCATATACAGGGTGTCCCTCGGTGGAGGCGCTGACGCACAGTGAAAGTCACCTCCACTTTTTCAAATGGAATGGTACATTTTTTTCAACCATCTTGTGGAACACCTCAAGCCACGTAAAAAACATTAGGGGGTCAAAGTCGTTCAAGGTCATTCAAGGTCACCTATTGAACTGAAATGCAAATTTAAATATCTCGGATCACTGCGAAATATCCCGTGAAAAATTTGCTTTTTACGCTATTCGCTATTCGCTTGGTACGATATGCAGCACCAACCACTAATACCCAGTGTTGGTCCTTCATACGGGCCAATGATCTGGCCATGATTCCGCCAGTGCTCATTTGAAGCATGGCGAACCAACGAACACCCAACCTTGGGCCAAATATCGATTACCAACTGTCAGCGAACTATCCGGTCCCGGTATTGACCCCGAATATGGGCCAATCGGTTGATCATGGATTTGCCAGTCTCGAACTGAAGCTCGGCACACCATCGAAGAGCCAACGCTGGGCCAGTACTAATTAATGACCGTCGACCAATTGTCGAGCGCAGGCCCTGAGTCTGAGCCAATCGTTTGACCGTGGTTTTGCCAATGCTTATTTTTAGCATGGCAAACTGACGAATTGCCAATCCTGGCCCAACACTGGCTTTGAACGGTACAGTCCATACATATATACAAGAATGTTTTTTTACGTATATTATGATTATATTTTTTTTTTATTATCGCTGCATGCAATTTTTCTACGTCCTGTGATAATAAAAGCTCATAATTACTGTTATCTGAAATTCACTTTATTAAAAATAAAGTTGATTTATACAAAAGTTTTGTGGTGTTTTAAAAAAATGCCGAGTTATTATGATAGTATTAAGACACGTCGAGTGTCAAAACGACGACAAAAATGAGAAGACTCTTTACAGCAGGTTAGAATCAGAGGCAACGAAACAAAAAGACAAGTAGATAGTGAAACAAATTTGGAAACATTCCACGAACAAGTGATTGTGCATAACGATGTTAGTGAATCTAAGAATTCTATCGATGAGCAATCATCGAGCACAGAAACTTGTGAATCCGATCGATTGTTGGCTAAGCATTGGGTTGTTTTGGCAGCCCTACACTGGGCCAACACTAGCCCGAATATTGCGCCAACAATATGAAGCCGGCCTTAGCCCTACTATGGGCCGGTGAATCACGCCAACCGTCAGCCAATGATCGTGATCTCTTTAGCCCAATGTTGGCCCAATACCCGGCCAACTGTTAGGATTGCCGGTAAGCCTACTATCGGCCAACCGTACATGCCAGCGTTGGGCCGTAGAGATCACTCCTACCGTGGCGTAACACTAAGCCGGTAGTGCTGCCGTTCATCGGCCAATGATAGAATGTCATTGGCGTGACGCTGGCTCGAGGTTGGGTCGGTGGCGTCGTTTTTTACGGGATTTGGTAGTGATCCGAGATATTCAAATTTGTATCATCAATACTTACCTTGAATGACCTTGAACGACTTTGACCCCCAATGTTCTTTATGCGGCTTGAGGTGCTCCACACGATGGTTGAAAAATAAATGTACCATTCCATTAAAAAAAGTGGAGGCCTTCACTGTGCGTCAACGCCTCCACCAAAATAAAAAAAATTATCGCATTTGATGGCCCCCTTCACACCGTACAACTTTTGTCTGGAACATTTTTTTGTGATGTTAATAATTACGAGTTATTTCGGGTGGCAGAGATAAGAGGGACACCCTGTATATATGCGTGCATTTACAGGGTGTTAGGAAGGTCGGTGCAAAGCCTTACGGCGGGCAACCACTTTAGATGCTGTACAAAATCCATTTTTTTTTATTTCATAAATCGTGAGCAAAATATCTTAAGAATACACCCTGAACATTTCAAAATGATATTCGAATTCCTTCTAACGGTATGTATATAAATGATGAAAACTCTTCGCTCGACTCCCAGCCATTGTGACGGGTCAAACCATTCTCGATTTTATTTTGCTTTTTCTCAGAGTGTACATACTCGAGAATATGTGAAAAAAATGTGAAGTAAAGTATTGAGAAGTGACCAAGTGACAGATGATTTAGTGAGAACAGGTGGCGCAACGGTTTACATTTAATAAAACTTTCAATCGCGTTTTTCTCCAAACGACATTTTTTCAATTTGCGGGAATTATAACTCATAAACTAATCGATGGATCATCTTCGAATTTGGAACACGTTTACATAATGAAATTTATTGAAAAATGAACCTAGCGTTGGAAAGATTAGATTGTTTAAAACATATTTATTATAGCAAAATGCCGGTGGGGGGAAAATGCATCGATCATTTTTTTCAAACACGTTCCAACATTTAATTCACGATTATTTTTGTTCAAAATTGAAGTTCATGTTCTTAAAAAACATCTCAAGAATTTGTACAATTTTGTTGGACTATTTCAGATGCGAATTGCGAGCTGCACAATTCCCGCAAATCGACAACGACGATGAGGACACGCCAAGGGACACAGCGGATTACACCTTCATTAATGCATGAAATAACTTGAAAAAATTACCAGAGATGTATTAAAATATAAATAAATTATTGTCAGAATTGCGAAAATTTCCGTTTTTCTTCACAATACAAAAATCCAAAAAGTCATCTAATTTTCGGTCTCCTAAAGGGGTTGCCGACCTTAAGGGGGTGGTAGGTCACCTCGTTAGGAACATATCTAACCTAGGTTACTTTAGTCCAAAATCTAAGGATTTCAAGTTATCATAGTATGATTTTTGGAAAATTTTCCAAACTTAGGTATCAACTCGTTTACCTCTTATGTAAATGCTATTTTTTTTAACAGCATTAACATAAGATGTATTTTTTCATTGTTAAACAAGTTTTTAAGTATCCAACACGTTCCATTTCGTTAGTTGTGTGGATACAGATGATTTTATTGGTATTTGTCGATTGAATACACAAATAAGTTTTCAGTTACCAATTATTGTCTGTTTGAACATCATAAACGAGTTAGTACCTAATTTTGAGAATTTTCCAAAAATCATACTTACCATGCTAACTCGAAATCCTTAGACTTTGGACTAATCTAATCTAGGTTAGATATGTTCCTAACGAGGTACCTTATCACCCCCTTAAGGCTTTGCATCGACCTTCCTAACACCCTGTGCATATTTTCTTGAAAGATGCCGACGGTATCGAGAAGACTTTATATATTTCTCTGCTCGGATTCCCCTTTCCCCATGGAGCACGAATACTTTTCCTAGTCACTCTTCCATCGTGATGAGGAAACATGACGGGATCAAAATTCGGCTGGACTTGCCTAAATCGTAACCCTTGAGGAATTTTGGCGTAATTTGTAACGACTTTGATTACAGGCATTTGTATATAAAGGTAAAAAAATAGCACACGATAACTGCGTGTGTGTGGTAATATATGTATTTTTCTCGCAAAACGCGATATCAAAATAAACATATTGTTGGCACACGCGAACTGTATGCACACGGAGAAAACAGGGGCCTCGAAGTTTATAATTAATACTATGCATCGAAAAAAAATATCATTAAATATCAAAAAGTATTGAATGGAAGATAAAAATTGTAATTATGGTACAGTAATAATGAAGAAATTTAAATTTCAACCTACGATATGGCACGTAAACTGACACAAATAATACATTTTATTCGGCAAATTGTGATTTTTAGTAATATTCAAAACATATTTTGCCCACGTGATTGGAACAATTAGTTCCCAGTATTCTACAAAAAGTACGGTATAAAGAGTCACATTTTACTAATAACTTCGTAATATTTTTCGCTACACGCCGAAGATTTATGCTATGCGTATAGTGAAATCTATACATGCACGAAGATTTCATGCTATACTTATAGTAAAATCCATATGAAAATATAGCATATAGGACTCGCGCCTATGCGAGTCCTATATGCGAGTGAGAATCATTTTAACACTTCTATAACAGCAAGTCTTAGAATTCTGAACTGGCAGTAAACTGCTATACTTTTCTAGCACTGAATATTAGAATTCTGACAACCAGTGTTAGAATTTGAGGCCGTATTTTTCTCCCTGTACGTTCGGAAAAAAAAATATTTAAAAGGTACGATTTAGGATTATTGTGCCTTGAACGTACCAGGGTGATCTAAAATCGTACTAGTGACGAAAAAAAGTTGACAGAGTATTTTTCATAGTGGGAACTCGTTGCGTGAGTAATTCAGGCCCAGGTTGTTGAATATAAGTATAAACTAGTCTTTAATCGAAGGATTTTAAAAAATATTCATTTTTCACAAAATGGCGGACAGTCAAAGTTTATGGTTCGATTATAACGAAAAAAACGGCCGTTTTTTTTTTTTAAACAGCCATTTTTTTCGAAAAAAAAAATCGAACGATTAAAGACTACATTTTTATGTATAAAATAAGCCTGCAAAATTTCAAGAAGATCCGTTCATTAGTGTTCGAGTAATCATGGTCACCGACTTCAGAAATGCTATTTTGAGAAAAACGCGTTTAAAGTTTCAATTTCCGGTCGTTCACACAACGGATTCTTCTCTTTAAACGCTCATATCTCAGTCAATTTTGTTCGGATCGACTTGAAATTTTCAGGGCATATTCTCAGATACTTATATTTAAAAAAAATGCAATGAAAAAATCGATTTTTTCAAAATCGCAAGTGGGTGTAACCCCTTAACAAACCGTTTGATTATTCTGGAACGGTACTGCTACGATTTATCTTGTTTTACACAACAATTATCCATTGCGTATCCTTATATAATTTTAATGTACTTAGAACGATTATGATCCTTATGAAATGTTAATGTACTTGGGCGAAACTAGTTCTACCTAAAAAACCGGTCTGTTATTCCTGGATGGTATATTGCTACGATTTATCTTGTTTTACATACCGACTATCTAATCCATATTTACCATAGTTATTTTATATACTAATTATTTCATCCTTATCCTCGTACAATTTTAATGAGCACAAACGAAATTAACCCTACCTGAAAAATCATTCAATTATTGTTGAACGATACTGGTACGATTTACCTTCTTTTACATAGCAATTATTTAATCCTCCATTAGTATGTTTATCTTGTTTTACGCACCAATTATTTAGTCCTTATCCTTATACAATTTTAATCTACTTGGAACGACTATCATCTTTATGAAATGTGCATTTACTCAGACAAACCTTATTCTACATAAAAAAAAAACCCGTTTAATTATTCTTGAATGTTACTGCTACGATTTATCTTCTTCTACATACCTATCATCTAATCGGTATTTTGCATGTTTATCTCGTTTTACATACCAATTATGTTATCCTTATCCTTATACAATGTTAATGTACTCACAAGGAACATCCCTCAGGTGACACCCTTCGTTTTTGTTGAAATTTGGATATGTTATAAAGCACCGAAAAGTAAGCGAAACGTATTTTTTATATCGGCGGATAAACGGTTTTAAGGGCTGAAACGCACCCTCAAAAATGGGGATGTTTTTCGTTTTTCGTCGATAACGTTTTAACGGTACGAGATATTTAAAAAATTCCAATTGCAACAATGTTTATTTTTCTGTGCACTATACATTGGAGATGAGAACGATAACGTTATCGACGAAAAACGAAAAACACCCCCATTTTCGAGGGTTCGTTTCACCCCTTAAAACCGTTTTTCCGCCGATAAACAAATACGTATCACTTACTTTTCGGTGCTTTATAACATATCCAAATTTCAACTAAATCGAAGGGTGTCACCTGAGGGATGTTGCTTGTTAGAAGAAATTAACTCTACCTAAAAAACCGTTCAATTATTTTTGAATGGTACCAATACGATTCATCATGTTTTACATACCAATTGCCTAATCCTCATCCTTATACAATTTTAATGCAGTTAAAACGATTATCATCGTTTCAAAGTGTTAATAATGTGCTTAGACTGAATTACGTTTACAGAGAAAAGAAATGGCTTGATTATTCTTAAACGGTACTGGTACGGTCTATCTTATTTTGTGTACCCATTATTTAATCCGTGTCCTAATACAATTTTAAGATACTTAGCACGATTACCATCGTTATACACTGTCAATGGAGTCCAACTCCACCAATTAACTCTACCTAAAAGCCCGTTAAATCACTTTTAAATGGCACTGGTTCACCCAAACAAACCCGAACAAACGCCAGATTCGATACAAATAATTCAGCCCTCATTTACCTTAAGGGGTTACGTGGGTTTGAACATTTTTATAAATCCTTTTGTTTTTTAATTTTATTATCTAATAGTACAATATGTCTAGAATATTTTCCCAAAGTTTTAAGTCAATCGGGGTAAAAGTCTAGGAGAGAACGCCTTTGGGAATTCCCCCTGGTGGGAAAGACCCGCCGGGAGCGAGGAAGGTATTTCGCATTTTTCTCAAAGCACTATTTTTAAAGTCGATGGACACGATTTCTCAAAAACCAATTCAATCTTATTGAAATTTTGCACACTTCTTAAAAATAGCATTGACTAGTGATTAAACAAAGATTTTTTTTTCGATTACAACTAATTTTACAAGACTATACGTAGTGTAAATTGTACCAAAAGTTGAACTATTTTGCATACAACTGTGCCAAAAGTCAAGTGTCAATTTATTTAAAAAATCCTCCGTTCAATCACAAGCTATACTTGTCTACTGACAGAAAAAAATTGGTTTTTTAAATTTCAGATCAAGCTATCATGAGTTATCCTGACCACCACGGGGACACTTTTTTTAGGGGTCTCCGGAAACCAGGTTCTGTCGGCTGAATTTCCCAAATTCTTGGTTCAATTTTGTTTTTAATATTCTTGAAGTGTGGCTCTTTTAGGTGCTTAACATTTTGAATAAAATAATGTATATATTATTTTTTTTTTAATAGAGAAAATATGTTTTTTCGGTTCGAAACTCGTATATACATTTTCTCTATTTTGAAGATCAAGATTTGAATCTTGATATTTCGCTGATTTGCAATTGCAAAGTTCGAGCGTAATCAAAATAAAAGCGAGTTATGAGATTGAAAAAATAACAATTATAGTAGTACCGAGGAAAACAATCCTGATGCTTGATACTTCACATACTCGCGGACAAGCCAGTGGTCCCTTTGATGTTAGGATTTCCCTTTAATATCATGATCCACTTCTATCCCCTGCCCAACATAATAATATGAATGCTTGTACGATAGTCAAAGACATGTCAAATAATTCCACGTTCCGCGCGAATTACGCAAACCCTCGAACCATAGCATCGTGCAAAACAGGGTGGAGAGAAAGGGCGCGAGCTCACATTGGCACGCGACAATATATATATAATTCTGCTATTTCTGCAAGGCTGATGTGAATTTTCTATATTCGTTCGTTAATAGTCCGTAAATATGGAAGACCGAACAAATTCGAGCGAACATTTACCGAATGTTTGTTTAAATTGCGTCAAAAAAGTATACGATGTGAATTTTACGTGGTTCAAATTTGTACACTGGTCAGGCTTTGCGAATCCTTTCCTGGACTCTCTCTCTCTCTCTCTCTCTCTCTCTCTCTCTCTCTCTCTCTCTCTCTCTCTCTCTCTCTCTCTCTCTCTCTCTCTCTCCCTCTCCCCTCCCTCTTTATATGCTCGTGCAAGCAAGTTATTATCGTTCTTTCCACCGAGACTGTTATTTATGTTTTTAATTATTTACCATGCTACATTTCACGTATTACAGTATCGCTACGAGATAAAAAAAAAACGTTCAAAACACCATCGTGAATCCAAGGAAACTGACCAGAGGCATTTTCGACGTCCAGAATCCGTAAAAGGTCTACTTGTGCTTGGAATGTTAAAAATACGACTATTTTATCGTATAGTTCTATAGCCCGGACTCTTAACGTTAATTTGCAACTAACATTTTGTAAAAATTCCAACAACCGACCGAGTTATGCCGATTTTCGTGAATGATCAGATTCACTACCATTTACCGTTTTTTATTTTTTGTTTTCCTCGAATCTATGTTTTATGAAACTGATTGAGTCGTATCCCAGAATCTATTCGCCCGTTTTACTTTAAATTCGGACAGAGCAGGGTTTATAACATTCTCTGTCGTATGTCCGGATGGTTTTTATTGCCATGTTTATCCATTTGTAAATAACAAATGATTAAATTAGTTTTCTTTCCTGGAGAACAGAATTATTTTTCTACAGCTCGTCGTTTTCTCAATTTTAAAAACGTCGAGAAAGTGTCCATTCGGACGAAAGTTTTATTGTCATACTGCATGCACATTTTTTAATTTTCTCATTCCAGATAACCCTAGGTGCCTGAACCACCTACACTTCTTGGCTATGCAGCAACGGCGGTACACTGAGAAAAAAACCAATTGAATGAAAAAAATGTATTGGTTGATTCAAATAAATGTCCGATAGCGGAGTGCCACCGATATGTGAGATTGTTACAGTACTATAAAATATTGGGGAATGTAATTAATTCAAATAACATATAATTTTATTTGAAAATCTCTCCTCTCTGAATATCTACATTATCCTTCAAATAAAATTATATTCTATTGAAATCATTATATATACAATCCGTAGATGTATGGATAAAATAATTAAGCGGTTGCTACAACATTTTTTATTTCATACAAAAATATAATCAATCGAATGAATTATGTCTTTACTACATCGAAACAAATATGCCATGAGACGTAAGTTTTTAAATTCGTTTTAGTTCTTAAATAAAAACTGAGCATTAGAATGATCATGCACGATAATAGTAGAGAGAATATCAGATATTCAATGGAATATCCATGGAGAGAATATCAGATATTCAACTAATAAGAACAGATACTCAGGCAAGAAGCGATACTCTTTAGAGTTTCTCCGGCGTTTAAGTAGATGTTCGGTTCCGCGCTACGCTTACGAGAAACGAGCGCGCGTGCGGCTTCTAGCGGTTACTCCGAGAACTACGGGTTTCCTCACACCTATAATTTCGGTGGTGCTCGGCCATGATTTGGTTGAATTTTTTCAACCATATGTGGGTTTTTAACCAATTCCAATCAAAATAAAATATTAGATTTCGCCGAATAATGTACTTGAAAATCAATATCGGATATGGTGAAAAAAAATAACATATTTACGCAATAGAAATTTTAGCTGAATCAAACGAGCGAAATTCAATTTTTCTTGTGTACTTGAATCAACACTATTCATGTTATGAATTGAAACGCTTTTTTTGTTCGTTGCAGAAAATTCATTCAAGACTTTATAATTTATCTGCGATAATTTTTTAGATAGTTTCGATAACATATTGTTCTCGGCTAACAATACATCTTTTGAATGAATTTTTTTAAAATTTTATCATGTTTTGAAAGTCAATAGCTTTTCGTTTGGACTAATAAATCCGATTATTTACACCAACAATTTTACAATTGAATCAACGAAATTTCATTCAGTAACACCAATGATTTTTTTCTCAGTGTACTTACTTTAAAGGAATAATAACTTTATTGACTATCGATATTTTTTAACGAAAAAAAACTCAAACTCGTCAAGACTGTATATCAATTGTGTGTAAAATCCCAAGATCGTAATCTTAATACGCTCATTAGAAAAAAAATATTGCCAATCGACTTGTCTTCCCAAGCTAACGGAGACCCGTCAATCGGCTGATCAGTAAATTTAGACGACGAATCCAGCTAGTACATCTATCGAGCATATGTCCATAGAGGCATGTACCCAAATTAAGCTGCTCCTCCTGTCAGATATCCACTTCAGTATTGTTAGCCGATTTTCACACTGCAATATCGCAGGCTGGGATATCTGATATAATATTACAATCACCAGCTAAAAGAGTGCCACGTGAACGAATACGGCCCGGGCTCGCCGTTATGCGAATCTCGCGATGGTTGCCGACTCCAAACTCTGAATAGGTCTATAATGAAACGTGAATTTGGAAATGTCTACAATAGTTTTGAACTCGCGTGATCCGACGTGTACGTAGACACTTGGCGTCGGCTTCGACCGTGTTTCTCCATATAGAAACATATCATTCCACGATGCCTCATGAGGTTGATGGTCGATCGGAGAGTTCACGAGGGCCGGCGCCCTATCGCCGCTACTATACAAAAAAAGCCCAGGTAAAATACGATTTTTTTCTTCAATTTGCACTGAAAACCACATATGACGACATTGATCGGATCATGCAGTAGCGACGTTATAGCTGATAGTCGTTGTGAACGATATACGTGCAATGCTGCACTACAGATTCCGTCGTTATATCCGATACGTCGTCTTAAGGGGGTATCCCGCTCTGGAAAATTCGAAAAATCGTTTTGTTTTTTTAGTATATTGTTATAGCGTGAACTTTCAAGAATATTTTAAGAAGAACCGGACCCGGAAATTCGAAAAATTGACGGAGTTACACCTATTTTGGTGGAACAGTGTGCGTCGGGTTAAGGGGTTACCCCCACTTGCGATTTTTAAAAAATCGATTTTTTTTATTGCATTTTTTTGAAGTATAAGTATCTGAGAATATGTCCTGAAAATTCGATCCGAACAAAATGGACTGAGATATGAGCGTTGAAAGAGAAGAATCCGTTGTGTAAACGACCGGAAATTGAAACTTTAAACGCGTTTTTCTCAAAATGGCATTTCTGAAGCCGGTGACCAAGATTACTCGAACACTAATGAACCGATCTTCTTGAAATTTTGCAGGCTTATTTAATACATAAAAATGTAGTCTTTAATCGTTCGATTTTTTTTTTCGAAAAAAATGGCCGTTCTATAGCTAAAAAACGGCCGTTTTTTTTTCGTTAAAATCGAACCATTAACTTTGACTGTCCGCCATTTTGTGAAAAATGAATATTTTTTAAAATCCTTCGATTAAAGACTAGTTTATACTTATATTTGACTAAATCCATCCGCATTTTTTTTCCAAATGATCCACTTCGCCGCAATGTTGGTCACCGCAAACCGTGTATATAAAAACATTATTTCATTGACGGCCATTTTCCACTAAACAATGTAATATTTTTCAATAAAAAAATTACTGAAAGTTCTTCAAGATGTGTTCTTTAAGATGGTATATTGATCGATTAAAAAAGTTTTGTAGTTTTCTTTAAAAAAAATTCATGAAAAAGGCCTTTTTTGCGCTACAAGTGGGGGTAACGCCTTAAGGAGAGATATACACCTAGATGATCTAGATCGAGGATTTAGAAGCTATGAACATTCCGTCGACCGTAGGCCTGGAATCATCGATACCAGGCCTACACTATGGGCCTGGTATCGATGATTCCATGTAAGTTGGCGTTCAATACTACGGATACTTTTCAAAGGGTTCATTACCACTGACACTTTTTGGATTTAATATGGAACATTGCTTCGAAAACATATTGAAAATTTTTGACTCTTCATACATTTGTTAAATTAAATAAAATTAAAATGAAAATACAAAGAAAATTTTTAAAAAATTCATACTCATTCGGAAAAATCTACGAATTCATTTTATAATTAAAAAAAGTATTTCACCCGACGTGTGTTGAACAATTTTTTTTTTCAACAATTTATTTATAACTTTTTTGCATTACTATTACCGGAAATTAATGTTTTAGCATCTTCAATGTACGTGATTTTTTTTTCAGTTGTACCCATCGCAAAGTACTCAAAATTCTCGCTGAAACTCACTGTATGCATATTTTTTTTTATACGTTTATATTATAGACATTGACATAAAAGTTTTTATACTTAATAAATACACTTTCGAAATACATTAAAAAATGTTTTTATGTATTTATGTAACCCAAACAAACGTTAAACGCGTTTTTCTTGAAACAACGTTTTTCGACGGCTTGTTGATAAAATCTTCGAAACTACTGAACCAATCCTTATGAAATTTTAACCACATATTCTTTACAACTATAGCTATAGCGCATATCACGGATTTTTCAAATTTTGATATTTACCATTTTTTGCCAAAACGGAGAAAAAAAACATATTTTCTTTTGTTTTTTCAAAAAATGTCCGCCATTTTGTTATTTGTGCATTTATAAAAATCGAATGATATGCGCTATAGCCATTGACATACTGAATCTAAAACCGTATGATTTTTTTGTTTCGGATGATCGATTTCCGAGCTTTCATCAACAGCGCAGACGTAGCATTTTTTAGGACATTTTTTTAACTACCATTTTCGTCTATAAATAGTGACATAAAAAAATATTTAAAAAAATGTATTTCGAAAGTGCATTTATTAAGTGTAACAACTTTTATATCAATATCTATAATATAAACCTATCGAAAAATTCATGAAAATAACCTTTTTAGCGTCTAAAGTGAGAAGACCCCTTAAGCGATGCCCTTATGAGCGGTTTCGACGATAACTCGAAAGTTATCGATTATCCATCGATCGTGTTATCGGAAACATCGCTCGCCGGAACGAATCGATACTCTGGCCGACAGGTGATGAGTGACGCTTGAAATCCTCGAGTGATAATAATAATAAAGAATAACGGTGTAGCGTAAACGCGCTCAGCTACGCGTAAGCGGTGATAAACCGCCCGGGAGAAATTTCAAGGCTTACGTGAAAATAACGAGGCTGCTGGAACGGGCAAAGTGCATGCTGGTTTCTGTCCCCATAAAAAACGAGACCTAAGCCTGAGGCGTCGCGTTAAACAAAAAACCGTATCGTAATAAAGCCCAAGAAGCAAAGTGTGATGCGCGTCTTTAAGATCCAGTACACAGTGTTAGAGTGTCGTGTAATAAATACCATACATGTGTGTGTGTGTGTGTGTGTGGGTCGAGCACCGTGACGATCGAAAATGGGGCCAATAACAGTGAGGTGAGGGTGCACGAGGGTGAATATCGGAAGGTGAGGCTCGATACGAGACCCTGGTCGGTCATTCGGAAGTAACTTCAGATTGTACCTCCCGCCTCGCGCAATTGCTAAGAGAGGGTGAGAAGTAGAGGGGATGGGCGAAAGGGCGAGAAGATCGGAGAATCACCTTTTATGAACGTCCAGTAGCGCATACCCCTCAGTATACGTATACTTTTGGAAATGTACAATATGGGGCATCCTACCGGAAATGAAACGATATTTTTCTAGGCCGCTATGCGCTCTTACCAGGTCTCTCTCCTCACGTGTAGAATCTCCACCTGTTAAGGCGTTACCCCCACTTGTAGCGCAAAAAAGGCCTTTTTCATGAATTTTTTTAAAGAAAACTACAAAACTTTTTAATCGATCAATATACCATCTTAAAGAACACATCTTGAAGAACTTTCAGTAATTTTTATATTGAAAAATATTACATTGTTTAGTGGCAAATGGCCGTCAATGAAATAATGTTTTTATATACACGGTTTACGGTGACCAACATTGCGGCGAAGTGGATCATCTAAAAAAAAAATGCGGATGGATTTAGTCAAATATAAGTATAAATTAGTCTTTAATCGAAGGATTTCAAAAAATATTAATTTTTCACAAATTGGCGGACAATCAAAGTTAATGGTTCGATTTTAACGAAAAAAAACGGGCTTTTTTGGCTATAAAACGGCCATTTTTTCGAAAAAAAAAATCGAACGATTAAAGACTACATTTTTATGTATTAAATAAGCCTGAAAAATTTCAAGAAGATCGGTTCATTAGTGTTCGAGTAATCTTGGTCGCCGACTTCAGAAATGCCATTTTGAGAAAAACGCGTTTAAAGTTTCAATTTCCGGTCGTTTACACAACGGATTCTTCTCTTTCAACGCTCATATCTCAGTCAATTTTGTTCAGATCGACTTGAAATTTTCAGGACATATTCTCGGATACTTATACTTCAAAAAAATGCAATAAAAAAAACATCGTTTTTTTTTCAAAATCGCAAGTGGGGGTAACCCCTTAAGGTACTCCTTTCACAAACTCAAATATTTAACAATTAACCGATTTTCGTCTATAATCAAGTAAAAATACATCCCAGTATCCTGGTAAAATTTCAAGTCGAGTTACCGAACTTTTAACGGAAAATTACGACTCTAAAAATGGTATCATTTATACGGCGCTTTATGGAGATATCACGCTGGCCACATTTCCATCTAATAATTTATACAATAAATAACTCTAGATGCGCGCAATAAACTGCTGACGGGTGTAAAAAAATCTAACGTTTCCGCAACGACAATAAAAACGGAGGGTCACCGAATGTTTAAAGAAAATATTAATGATAAAACTTGGAAACATGTGATTAGCAGAAGAATTTTCGTAGCCGAAACGTTTCAAAAAAATGTAAAAATTTCTAAATCTACTAAATTTGCGCGATTTTTTTTTATTCTAGTTTATTGTCGTGTATAATAATCGATTGGAACTCATTTTTTATTAAGCGCCATTGTAATTTATCGAAGAATCAGAAGGGCCCTGCTTATGCCCCCACAAAATACGGCCCTTCGCGAAAGGAATACCTCAAGGGGAGATATACGAGTACACCTACATGGTCGAGGTCGAGGATTTAGATTTAAAGGTATCGATGAGTCCATGTATGTTGACAAATTTCATGATTAATTCATTCCCAAATTTTCAAACGCGTTTTTCTCAAAACCTCGCTTTTCAAATCGGTACCCAAAATTTCTCGAAAACCAATGAACCGATTGCCTTGAGGTTTTTTGTGGTTATTCTATACACCATTATCTAGTACTTGTCATAGGATTTTTTTCTTCCGTTGCTTAGTTTTGGTTTTATAGGCAAAATAATAACTAATTTTTGGCCCAAAAATCACTATTTATGTTTAAACGTCCGCCATTTTGTCATAAATCGATATTTTCGAAATCGGCTATGACAAGTACTGGATTATAGTATCTAATTTAATAATTATTTTGATTTTTTTTTTCAGATGATTTTTGAAGAAACGCCATTGGTACCGTATACGCAGATTTTTTTACGACGCTCCAAGGATCATACAACATCCTTGTATATTTTTGATATTTTTAAATAAAGAAAATTAAATATATTTTTGAATGTATATGGGGCCATGAATGTATATCAGACCATGCCGATTCGACCTGGGTCTGACCCGTCACCTCTCCGATTTGACCCGCGATTTTTTATGTTATTGTACTATATCTGAAAGGCACTCGAGAATTTTTTCAGATTTTTTTGGAACGATTTGACTTCACAATATTTTTGATAAACAAAAAATTAACTCCCAAATTTAAAAATCTGAAATAAAACATAAAAATCCTGTGTCACATATCAAACACTATGAGCGTTGAGAAAAAGTGGGCGCGAGTCTCATTTGGCCTACAATGCGCTTTTTTCGCAAAAAAAAAAATTTCGATTAAAAAATATAGCATCAATAGCCCGCCCAGTCGTTAAAGAGAAAAAAAAATTATATGGAATTATGTAGAATTGACCAGAATTTTTTCAGATTTTTTTTACATTTTTTGTTAGATTTTTTTCAGAATTTTTGTCTAAGATTTTTTTTTCATCATTTTTAGTCAAATTGCCGACAATTCAAGTGGCCAAGTGGCCAACCCAACTCAAGTATCATAGGACTTGGGCTACAATGTCAAGAGAGAAAACATTCTTAATTAAACATGTTTAAACCATTCGAATTTTTTCACAATTTTTTAGTGAATTTCTTGTTTGTTTAAGCTTGAAAAAATAACAATCGTTTCTATGAAAGAAATTAATCGCTAAAAAATTCAGAAAAAATTCGAATAGATTAAAAATGTTTACGTGAGAATGTTTTCTCTCTTGACATTGTAGCCCAAGTCCTATGATACTTGAGTTGGGTTGGCCACTTGGCCACTTGAATTGTCGGCAATTTGACTAAAAATGATAAAAAAAAAATCTTGGACAAAAATTCTGAAAAAAATGTGAAAAAAAAATCTGGTCAATTCTACATAATGTCGTGTAATTTTTTTTCCTCTTTAACGACTGGGTGGACTATTGATTCGATATTGTTTAATTTAAAAAAAAAAATTTTTGCGAAAAAAGCGCATTGTAGGCCAAACGAAACGCGCGGACACTTTTCCTAAACGCTCATAGTGTTTGATATGTGACACAGGATTTTCGTGATTTTTTGCAGATTTTTAAATTCGGGCGTTAATTTTTTGTTTATAAAAAATATTGTGAAGTCAAATCGTTCCAAAAAAATCTGAAAAAATTCTCGAATGCCTTTCAGAGATAGTACAATAACATGAAAAATCGCGGGTCAAATCGGAGAGGTGACGGGTCAGACCCAGGTCGAATCGGCATGGAATGCCCCATATACGTTTAGATAATTAAAACCCCAATCCGAAATTTCAAATAGTTTTCCTTGAAAAAGTTCACAAAAATGACCTTTTTTTCGGCTCCTGGGTGCATATCTCCCCTTAAGGGTTGAATTTATAATCGAACAAATGATGTTCCGTTAATGGACATGTAACTGCCATAGTGATGACTAGCAGTTTCGGTTACGTGACGTAAATATATGTCAGCTAGTGAATATGTGGAATGCAGATAATAGACTGTTTAGAAATGTTATTAATCTTTTTTATTTATTTACATCGCGAATAAGTTAATAACCTAGTTGGAATGTGAAAAACGCGCAATTTAGTTCTCAGTAGCTGGTATCACTGAGCTCGGATACAAACGCCACATCGTGAGTGCGTAGCTGTCAAACATCCTTCGCCAATTCGGTTTTTTTTTGTTCGGCGAAAATGAAAAAATGGAAGGGAAAAATGCAAACCGAAAAACAGATCAATCAACGGTCGGAGCAAGTACAACCTGGAAGGCGGCGGAAAGAAGTAGTTGAGCCGGAAAATGAATGCGCAGTCGAGGAACAACGCGTAATTGATTTGAAGGTTATGGCGAAATTCATACCCTGCAGCTTCTGTAAAGAATGATTCAAAATATTTAAATACTCTTTATGAAACCGCGGTAAGAAATCTATAGCAAGGAAGCAATAACCTGTGCGTTTCAAATTTTGCCGCCTATTCAAAATGGCCGACTTGACAGCAGCGTTGCCACGTGCCGTAGGGCGCTTTATCGTTTTACGCGAATCAGCTGAAATTTTCTGTTTCGTTACACGAATATCTCGATGACGAGACAGACAAAACGCTGTACTCTTCGTTGAAATTACTCATAAAAATCGCAAGAATTTTTCCCGCCTATTTCCCTTCAATTCTTACTGATTTTATTATGTGCAGACAGTCTTATTAGAGTTATCATGAAGCTTCTCATGAAAGCTTCTCATGAAGCTTTTGCTAGGTCGCCCGCGTATAAGAGCCTAACTTGAATAATTAATTGCTCAACAATCGCGCAGACGAAGTACTTGAACTTTTACACGGAGTCGTAACACCTGTTCCCAATTATCCTCAATAAATTTTAGCAAATACTACTATTTCGCGATACCGGAGCAACCTCCTTAAGGCCTTGGGCCACGGTAACGTGCATAAAATCATGTGCGAATTCGATAATTTTTTTACGTATGAAAAAGTTATTCACTCATAAAATCAATTAAACATCTATTTAGTATGAATATCAAGCTGTTAGAAAATATATATATATATTTTTTTTATGTGCAAAATGGCCGATTACTCGAAACTTCTCGAAACAGCTTTTTTCCAACTGGCGTGACTAATAACTTCAACAATTGCCACTCGATTTACTTCAAATTTAAAAGTTATGTTCCTAATTGCATTTCGCAGATAAGTCCATACGGAATTTCTGATTAATCGAAAACGTTTCATTTTATGAGCAGTTTATGAGCAGTTGTAACGAAAATTTTCACTGAAAATTCATTTCTTAAGTTCAAATACCTACAACTTTTGAATAAAACGAGGTATTTTAACGTAATTTTTCTCGAGGTATTTTAACGTAAATTGACGAGAATATTTGTTTTTCGTTCTAGGTAAAAAATTGTGGATGCTAAATGTCCCGCCACGGAGCGCCTAAAAAGAAGATAACAAAAGAAAAGATTAGAAGACGGCCGTTTGTACATCGAAGAAAAAAAATTCTGACAGCTTGATATTCATACTAAATAGATGTGTAATTAATTTTAAGAGTGAATCACTTTTTCATACGAAAAAAGATTGTTAAATTCGCACATGATTTTACACCCGTTACTGTGGCCTAAGGCCTTGATGCGTAAAAGTAGGCAGGGGTATACGTTGGAACTCAGGGAGCAAAAAAATATTGTTCGTCTCTCGTCAGAGGATCGATAATTATTATAATTGGGGCGTACGAGTTTATGGGACTTTTGATGATGACGAAAGGGAGGCTTTCAGGGGATCACTGGGGAAAGGCTGTTCCGGTTAGCCTGAAAGAACCTATACATGGATCAGTACATCCCGAAACCACTTCCACCTTTATAGTACCTTGCGCTACCTCGGTCTCTCACAGTCTATAACTTTTCGCTTAAAAAACTGCTATCCACCGTGGCAGCGGCGGAAAGTGGCGCGAGGGCGAAACGAGAGGAAGAAAAACAGAGAGAGTGAGAGAGGAGAGAGGGAGGAAGGAATAGCTTTTTTTATTGGATTTTTATCGGCACTGAACTGACGCTTTTCACATTACCACGGATCTATTTTTCCACCGTCGTACCATTTAATTCTGGCAGAGATATTTGCTAATGGCCTAATTTTTTTATCTCTCCCACAATTTTACGTATAATGCCGGTGAAAACGATGCGTGTTTGGTTATACTTGCAACGTGTTTTTTTGCCTTCACCAGGGCACAAAACAACTCCGAATTCTAATGGGATATTTCCGCATGTTTACCGCGGAACATTATCCGCGTTTTATTTTCACAAAACATAACTCGTATTTTCCAATACCAGCGGGCTCGATGTGTTTTACCGTATGTCAAAAAACAACGCACGTTTGATACGCGATCCACATTAACCCGTCGGAAATGTCAACCCTCAAACGAGCCGCAATATTGCAAATAGTGCAATAAACAAACCGCTGATCCTTCATAATCTTTCACCTATAGCAATGAAAATCTGCAGCTTTGAAACTTTGGCACGTCACTGAAAGCCTCAGCTTCGGGGAATTTTTAGAGACAGATTATTGGAAAAAGTATTCGGACTTTTTTTGTGCCAGTTACGAATTTGATCGCGTGACACTGAGATCTGGGGAACAGTTTTTAGGTAAATCCGGGCGCGGTTTTAACGTGTTTTGTCTGGATGGATGGAAAGCGAAAATTAATGTATTTGTGTGGAAATCATTTGCATAAAATGATTTTCCACAGGACGAAAATAATGTTGTACAGGATTTAGATAGTCTTGATTTGACTTCCCTCGGCGACCCATAGGGAGGCCAAAGCTGCGAGAAGGGTCGACAAACTTAAGGGGTTACGAGGGTTTCGAAGCAAAAAAAAAACATATTTTCTCTATTTTTTAATAATATAATATACCAATTATTTCATTCAAAATGTTAAGCACGTAAAAGAGCAACATATTTGAACAATATTCTTTTAAAAATCATTCAAAATTTGGGAAATTCAGCCAGTGGGACCTGGTTTCCGGAGACCCCTAAAAAAAGTGTCCTCGTGGTGGTCAGGGTAACTCATGATAGCTTTATCTGAAATTACAAAACCTTTTTTTCTGTTAGTAGATAAGTATAGCTCGTGATTGAACGGAGGGTTTTAAAAAATTCAAATTTGCATTTTTGGCAGAGTTGTATGCAAAATAGTTCAATTTTTGGTACAATTTACACTTCGTGTAGTCTTGTAAAATTATTTGTAATCGAAAGAAAACCTTCGTTCAATCACTGGTCAATGCTATTTTAAAGAAGTGTTCAAAATTTCAATAAGATCGGTGTATTCGTTTTTTAACAATCGTATCCACCGACTTAAAAAATTGTGTTTTGAGAAAAATGCGATTACCTGCGTTCACTCCCGGCCGGTCTTTCCTAACGGTGGGAATTCTAAAGGCTCTCTCCCAGACTTTTACTTCGATGGACTTAAGGGGTTACCCCCACTTGCGATTTTGAAAAAATCAATTTTTTTTATTGCATTTTTTTTAAGTATAAGTATCTGAGAATATGTCCTGAAAATTTCAAGTCGATCCGAACAAAATTGACTGAGATATGAGCATTGAAATAGAAGAATTCGTTGTGTAAACGACCGGAAATTGAAACTTTAAACGCGTTTTTCTCAAAATGGCATTTCTGAAGTCGGTGACCAAGATTACTCGAACACTAATGAACCGATCTTCTTGAAATTTTGCAGGCTTATTTAATACATAAAAATGTAGTCTTTAATCGTTCGATTTTTTTTCGTAAAAAAATGGCCGTTTTATAGCCAAAAAACGGCCGTTTTTTTTTCGTTAAAATCGAACCATTAATTTTGACTGTCCGCCATTTTGTGAAAAATGAATATTTTTTAAAATCCTTCGATTAAAGAATAGTTATATTTGACTAAATCCATCCGCATTTTTTTTTCCGATGATCCACTTCGCCGCAATGTTGGTCACCGCAAACCGTGTAGTATAAAAACATTATTTCATTGACGGCCATTTGCTACTAAACAATGTAATATTTTTCAATAAAAAAATTACTGAATGTTCCCAAGATGTGTTCCTTAAGATGGTATATTGATCGATTCAAAAAGTTTTGTAGTTTTCTTTTAAAAAATTCATGAAAAAGGCCTTTTTTTTGCTCTACAAGTGGGGGTAACGCCTTAAAACTTTGGGAAAATATTCTAACCATATTGTACTATTAAATAATAAAATGTTTTAAAAATTGTTTTTTTTTAATTTTCAAACCCCCTTCAAATTCAGCGTTTTGTTAATACTCACCCTCGTGTTTGCGAGAGATTTTTTCCTAGCTTTTCGAGAGACTTTTTCTCCTAGAAAAAAATCATAATGATGAAGAAAAGTTATCAGGATCAATCCAGCCCTATATTCCAAGTCTACCAAACTGTTTTTAAAAATCTACTCATTGTAAAAATATTGATCAATTTATTACAAGCTAAGTTATAGCTGATCTAAAAACGGCGATTTTTCCAAATTGACGGAAAAAAATGTATGAAAACATTTTTATTACGTTAAGACCATTGAAATTCATATTTCTCCGATTTTTATTTAAATAATTCGCACAATAATGAATTCTGAAGATGGTCTCGGTATTCATCCGTTCGTCAATAATGCCTGTGCTTCACCCATTTACATGAGGAATAAAAATTGCTAATTATTTCTTTTTCGTTCTCCACGAAATATATTCCAGCAGAGCGAAAGTAGTGAGATTAAATTTATTTTCTCATACATTCTTTATAGACTGGTTGCTAGAAATTTCGTTCACTTAGTATATCCACACCCAACTACTCCAGACACTGTCCAGAGAGCAGCCGTCGGTGGCGTTTGTACGGATAAAACGTCAGCAGTCTGGATTTTCCCTCGGCAACTTCAACCCCTATGTACTTTTGATGGAGCTGGCAAAACTTTAATGTGTGCACGGTCAAAATGCCAGCAAGTCTGTCATGACCCGGTCTTAGTGGCTGTACTCGCGCATAGGAAATTGCTATGAAAAGCATTTCACCCTGAAAGTAGAGGAAAATTTAACTCGAGCGTTTTTGAATATCCGATGAGAGAAATGCTTGCGCTTAATTATTTTGCAGCATTATAGTTTACGTTCGGCAGGCTCACCCAAATCCCTCTCAGGACTTTTGTTGTTTCGACAATGCCTTTAAAACTTTTCTGAATGTCATGATTTTTTTTTAAGAAAAGATTTCTTCACCGTTTTTGAGCCTCAGAGTACGTTTTATTACTACTTTTTGATGGGACATGGTATTTTTTTTAATAATTAAAAATGCCGGAGGTACGGTACGGTTTTCTATACTGCATTTTCAAAACTGGCGTGACGTATAGCTAAAAAGTAATCGACCAAATCAGATGTTGGTATCAATTTTTCTAACCTGATTGCCTAAAACATGATTCTAAAATTTGGTGAAAATTAAAAAAAAAACTACTTTGTTATTGCAATATGTAGTTTACCAGAAAAATCAATATTTTTATTTCAAAGCGTACCATTGGATCGATTTGCCACATTTTTCACTTTTTCTCGGTTCATATTCTGCTTATGAGTGTTAATGAGAGAAAAGCTTTATTGGTTTCTTTTCAGAATAATCCCGCCGACCCTACATATCACGCCGTCTGACACCATCCAAAGTAACCAAAACAGCCAAAAGTAGTAATAAAACATCCTAAGTCTTAAAAATGGGGAAGAAAACTTTTCTTTAAAAAAATTATGAAAATCAGCCTTTTTTGCATCGCCTAAAAATATCGTCCCTCTTAATTATATATATATGTGCATAAATAAATTGAAATAAAGTCGGCTCTGCGAATGATTTTTTTTTCCAAGACTAATTGGTGTGTCGTTTACTCACGCTACATCAGCCAAGACAGCAAATTTTGGAATTGTCTGGCTGCTTGTTAGTTTGTATGTGCACGCATCTCGCCAAAACTACCCAAAGAATAAAAAAAATACTTTATAATTATTTTTTTATGAATTTATGAATTTATGAAATGTCGGCTTGACATGCACGTCTGAACGTTTCATCAAGGCGTCTTGTCATGTGGTACAGTAATTCGACAATAGATAGCACCGCATGTGCCTTACATCTCGCTACGGTTTTGTTTTATCCGAAACTATAATAGAATGGTCCACATGCCAGCACTTATTTTTTTCTTTATAATCGATTACGCTGTTGCACACTTGAGCTGTATAAATAATATTCAAGTCTGCAAAAATTCTACACTTGGAGATTTTGCTTTACGATTTTCGTTGTGATACGTAACGTAATCTAATCGCGAAGTCCACGAAAACGAAGTTTGGGACATGGCTGTAAATAAAGACGAAAAAAAGAAATATATTTATGACAATAAAGATTGGCGTTATATTTAAATATATTTATTTTTGTGTGTGATATGAAAATATTGTTCCTTACAAGGAACATCACTTAAGTGTCCGCCGTCGATTTTGTTGAAACTTATATATGTGATAAAGCAATGGGAACTATTCGACACTTTTTTTTATCTGTGGAAAAACATTTTTAAGGGGGAAATCACCCCTCAAAGAAAGGCGTGTCGGGGGGTGGTTTTGCAGTTTCACTCACACGCAGTCCACCGATCTGAATGAAGCAAAACTCAAAACTCTTCTAATGTAAAGTGATGAAAAGTACACTACAGAATAATTGAAAAAAAAATGAAATTAAGGGGTGACACGCCTTTCTTCGAGGAGTCGTTTCCCCCCTCAAAAACGTTTTTCCGCAGATTAAAAAAATACGTGTCTAATAGTTTTCGATGCTTCATCACATATATGAGTTTCAACGAAATTGAAGGCGGACGCTTAAAGGGGCCAGTCCACTTTGAAAATTTCAAAAAATCGAAACCAAGCAAGACTCGAAGAAATCGGCGATGATGAGCAATCAGAAGGGATTTTGTACGGTGCAGGAATTGCCGATTGAGTTTAGGTAAGAGTTTTTCATAGTATAAACTTCAAACGCGTTTTTCTCGAAACAGCATTTTCAAAATCTAGCTCCATCGTATCTCTAAAACCAATAAACCGATTCTCTCGAAATTTGTACTACATATTGTAAACATCATTCGCAACAAGACGACCCTCGATGGTTTTAAAATTTTGATTTTTACATCTGCCACTTTTTTGATAAAACTTTATATCCGAGGGTCATTTTGTAGCTGGTGTCATACTGAATCTAATGGACTTTGATTTTTTGTGTCAGCCAAGCCTTTGCCGAGTTGTGATGGAGCTACCTAGCCCGCCTATTTTTGAGGCGTTACGTTAAACTATAGTTTTTATACCCAAAAATGAATAAAAACGAATTAAATTTTTTTTAAATGTTTTTCAAGACTTTATTAAGCCCAACAACTTTTATATTCATATCTTTTATAAAATCCTCAAAAAAATCGCCAAAATAGCCTTTTTTCGTGGCTCCTAAGTGGACTGGCCCCTTAAGTGATATTCCTTGTTAGTCATACCGGGCTTACGCTAATCCGTGCTCACGCCAAAAAAGAGCCTTGCCAATGAGACCGAAATATTAGTAAAAAAGAATCGATAGAACATTTATTATTGGAATATTTTACGAAGCAGGAGATGCCAATTTTTCAGATCATCGCTACCAATCATGACTAATATTTTCGAAATGCGATTCAGGTTTCACCCTCTTTGCTCAACACTTATTTATTCCTTCTTCTGAGTGCATCATCCCTCCCTCGTTTTTTTCCTTATCAAATGAATTCTTGTGTCATATTGAGCGGAACCCGGAATCTCACGTACGTTCGAAAAATCGATAATTTTGGCTGTATCGGCTCGATTTAAATGACCCCAATGATCCGAGAAATTTGGTCAATAATGATGGAAAAAAAAGTAACCATGCTTGGAAACAAGTTATTAAAATATCCCGCGAGCTATTCGCACGCTCGTCAAACCGAAATTCCAAAACTTTGGACAGAATCCAATAAAAATAACTCGGTAAATCTCCGGGCTGGAATTTCTATAGTCATAAGCACACGCGCGCTCATACTCGCAAATCAACTTGCACACGAGTGTGCTGCCTCGTTATTCTCGATCGTTTACATTATGTCATACTTTCCAATCGCGCGATTTTCCGGAACATCGCTTGTACACACACACACACACACACACACACACACACACACACACACACACACACACACAGACACACACACACACACATAGATATATAGATGTATACGAATATATATAAGAACAACGATGAAGGAATTTCGGGGTAAATTGGCCAAACGATGAAGAGTCCACCTTTCCACTGTCATAAAGTTTTCACTCGGGAGGGATGAAATGGACGCGGTTTTACGAGATTTTTCAATCAGGAAATCGAGACCGGATGATCATGTTGGAGTATCTCGTTGGGCGACGGGACACAATGAGCCACATATATGGGATATCGTGTCCGTAGAATAACCTGTACGTGTACGGTATATACGCGTCGTTCACAACGTAGTGTTCCGCATAAATTGTGTTCCCTGATGTAGAACGTCTTGTTGGAATTTCGACGACATAGCGAAATTCCATTTTGCAAAACTTTTCCCTCCCTAACTTGAAATGGGAACGTAGGATGAGTATTCCAGTAACGGGAAATCCCTTCTCGTTTCTTTGAATAAACGTCGATAAAGTAGACCCGAGACAAACCCAAACAAACCTACGAGTCTTCAATCCTTGGCTTTGCGCTTCTATCATTTTTCCTCCGCTGCTCGGTATTTGAATTTGATGCTTGGCAAATTAACGGGTTGGGCCTAGTTCTAGCAGTCGAGAACAGATCGTTTTGGGGCATTTTTTTATAGAAAATTGTGATCATATATTTCTACAAAAATTAGGTCTTCCAAAAAGTTTGATCTGAACGCTCTGTAATTTGTTTACGTCGAAATATTTAATTATAATTGAATTATCGCCGACGTATTTTGCGGTAAGCCAATCCCTTTTGAACGAGATTATCTAAACTCGAAAAATCAAACAAATTTCGTTGGTATATTAGTTTATCCTATGAATAATCGAAGGAATTTCCGAAATATCAATCTAAAATAAAATGGCGCGTGTTCAAAGCTCATTCGCTCAATTTTGATCCGATCACCTTGAAATTTTCAGCGAACATTTGTAAGATGATATACTGTCAAAATATATTGGTTTGAAAAAAGTGATGTTTCGAGGTTTTAAAGTAGGCATAACCCCTTAAGGGACCATTGTGGTGTAACGGGTCGAAAATAGCGGATTTTCACGATTTTTTTCAATGATTAAAATATGATAATCAGTCCGATTTTTCAAATGCCAAATCATAGCACTCATGAAGAACAGCAAATAAATTTTGGTGGTGCTTTGAAAAAAAAGTATCGAATTCAGCCTATTTTGTAGACAACTTTTCGTTAAAAAGATATGAAGGCTAAACAAAAAGTTTCCATAGCAAGAAAAAGAATGGCGTGACGAATGTTGTGTCGTAATTTGAGATGGACAGCTTGGGAGCTCTTTCTTTGAGAGTGTACATCGTCTTGAAAAAAGAAATTTCGAAAAAACGCGTCTGCAACTGGTCGAATCCCTTTTTCTAGAAAGTCAGCCGGAATAATTCGAATTCCACCCCAAAAATTGTACAGCATGTTTATAACCGTCTATGCTATCGGATAATGCAAAAAAATCGATTTTTTGAAAATATTACACTGTGATGATCCCTTAAAAAAATATGTAATCGCTTTTTCCAACTTTTGGTGAGTTCTTTCAAATCGGGATGAAAAATATCACAACATATTGTATTTTATACAGGATAGGAAAAAAATCATGTCGATTTATATTAGGTGGCTGCATATGGAACCGTCCATTTTTGGGCGAAAGAAAAGATAGTTGTTCGGTGGTAAATCGTCAAACTGGTTTAATCAAGGTGTTGCCCATCAGAAGAGACAACCTTGGCCGATCGTTTGGCCAACAATGGGATTCCATGCACGAAGAATTCGTAGACTTCAGAAGCAATCCAGTCATCAAGCCATTTTTAGACCCCTTCGTGCGAGGTGAAGTGCTGAGCCGTAAGCGCTCACTGCATCGACGGAAACAAATAATAATCGGAGGAAGCGATATCTCGCGAATGTGGCGGGCGGGGTAGGATTTTCCACTCGACTCCTTCCAAGTGCTTCTTAGCCAATTGAGCAACATACGGCCTAACGTTAAATAGTCGTGCTGCGAAATCAACATGCCATGGCGATTCTCCCATCCTGCTGGTCTCTTCTCGTGCAGGGCTCGCTTTAAGGGGTTACCCCCACTTGCGATTTTGAAAAAATCGATTTATTTTTATTGCATTTTTTTGAAGTATAAGTATCTGAGAATATGTCCTGAAAGAGAAAGAGTTGAAAGAGAAGAATCCGTTCTTCGTGTAAGCTGAAATTGAAACTTTAAACGCGTTTTTCTCAAAATGGCATTTCTGAAGTCGGTGACCAAAATTACTCGAACACTAATGAACCGATCTTCTTGAAATTTTGCAGGCTTATTTAATACATAAAAATGTAGTCTTTAATCGTTCGATTTTTTTTTTCGAAAAAAATGGCCGTTTCATAGCAAAAAAACGGCCGTTTTTTTCGTTATAATCGAACCATTAACTTTGACTGTCCGCCATTTTGTGAAAAATGAATATTTTTTAAAATCCTTCGATTAAAGACTAGTTTATACTTATATTCGACTAAATCCATCCGCATTTTTTTTTCAGATGATCCACTTCGCTGCAATGTTGGTCACCGCAAACCGTGTATATAAAAACATTATTTCATTGACGGCCATTTGCCACTAAATAATGTAATATTTTTCAATAAAAAAATTACTGAAAGTTCTTCAAGATGTGTTCTTTAAGATGGTATATTGATCAATTAAAAAAGTTTTGTAGTTTTCTTTAAACAAAATTCATGAAAAAGGCCTTTTTTGCGCTACAAGTGGGGGTAAGGCCTTGAACGCATCAGTTGCAGTGGATAACGAACCCCAGTGATGGTTTTCGACTATTTCAGCAGCGCGTAATACACCACACCCGTCTTTTGGGTGTTTTTTCCGGCCTCCTTGCTGTCTATGGAGAATTCACCACTTTGGAAGCGGCGAAACCACTCCTTGCACATTGTACTCGATGGAGCACGTTCGGCATACACTTCCTCTAGCAAACGATGCATATTCTCGGCTGGCATCTATGCCGGCAAATAGAGGAGCATAACTTCCCGCAAATGTGATTCATTTAAAACAAAACTGGCCATTGTAAACCCAATTAAAATTGACGTTTAAAGGGAGCTCTATGAACCTATCATCCCGTGCAGAAATGTGACCGGGCATTCCCTTCCTTGAACCGGCTCTGACCAGACTTGCCTTGCCTGATTTACCTGACCGGGCCCTCCCGTCGAACAAACTGGGAAGTTCCCAAAATTGTTTTTTTACGGCTTATCCTCTATGTTTGGAGATGACAATCTTCTGGCCGGCATACATTGCGAGCAAGTACATCTTCACGTAATGTCTACCCGGCTAGAACATTGACATCTTCTGAAAAGTAGAGCCTGTATTTAAGAACTAGAGAAAAGCTACTTTGCTTTTCACCTCATCAAAGATATTCATAATTGATTGGGACGATACTAATACGTCTGTTGTAATTCTATTCATCATTAAAAACATTCATTTCATCAATGATAATCAACGAGGATAACAATGCTTGTCATAAATACCGGGATTATGATATCTAATTATTTGAGCATAAAGAATATAGCCAAATTATTATGTGAGGAAAAAAAGTCAAGCAGGTCATTCGTGGTTTTTGAACGCCTTGTCGCCATGCTGGGAAACATCAATGTTCTGGCCGGCAAGACATTACCTGAATGTATTTCGCCAACAATCCGCCAGGTGGCTCCAAGCGAAGCGCTTCGCGTAAAGAAGATACCATCGTACGAGGATAAAAGTTCGTCCTGTGAGTTGTAACACGTACAGAAGTGCTATGCTTACAGCGTGCACTTACGCGTATGATTTTGCGGTACTTGCGAAATAACCCTTTGCACTCTAAGCCGTTTTCGCTCGAATAGTGTACGTTTTTCTGTCTCTTTGCCTATCAGGAAATGCGAGTAAGCGTATGCGTACACTCATGTACTACCGTAGCAAGTAGATAACCAATGAACAATATGTTGTCGAAATACTAAATTGAATACACTCTCGATTTTGCCACCTCAAGGATTCCAAAAACGCTGAAACAACATTTTTAATTTCCTCATTTGTTCCTGATTATTTCCCGATCTATTCGCTAAAACTATCCTGGTCATTTACCGCTTGTTTTCCGACCCGTTCCTGATCAGTTGCTCAAAAAGGGCACGGCCGATCGGGACCTAGCCTTAGACCCGTTACATTGCGAACCTATTCCAGGGTGGAAGGCCTGACCAGAGCCTTATATTATCTAGGGAAGGCAGATCAGGGGTACTACTGTATCCCGACTCAAATTTCTACACGGGCGTCTTGTGGATTGCCAACTTTCAATTCGAGAAAGCGGTCTACCTAATGGAAAACCGTCTCACATCAAGCCACCCTATACATATGATCTTAAGTGGCGGATAATTCGCGGAAGTGCCGAATCAACTTGTCGAAAGCATGTGAAAATATTGAAGAACTTAATGAATAATATC
>OZ023315.1:51276241-51323415 GCA_964007375.1 Ophion obscuratus
CTCGACCAATTTTCCGAATTTGCTTATACCCTGGAACGATTTCTTTATCCATCACGAGCACTCGATGACGCTCTTCAGTCGAACGATTGTTGTATTTTTTCAAAACTGACGATTGGAACGTCGTTGAATGAAGGATATAATAAGTTTTTCTGTGACTTAGGTGACGTAGGGTTTGGCGACATTTCAGCGTTTGGTCGATGGAACGAATCCTTTTGGTTTATGCAATGGTATTGAACCGATGGAAATATTTTATTTGTTGGTCGGGGTAACTCGATGAATAATCATTTTTGATTATTCAATGTTGACGATGAAAATGGCGGTGTGATTAGTGATGATGGATTTCATCTTGCCGATACGATTGTGATGACTGCCTTTACCTACATTCAATTTTTCAGGGTGAAATGGAGCTGGCAAGGCTCAATTTCACCCTGGATCGCGATGCTGAGACGATATTTATACAAAATTATAAATCATTTATAATATTTGAAGATTTTTTTTCGTCGGTATCCGCGTCTGTTCGAGCGAAGTTAGCGTGAATATAAATGCTTCCAGTATTTTCCTACAACCTGTTTCGTCAGATATAACTTGACACGATTTTTTTATAACAAAGACATGCATGGACCCTCCAGTATTTATGAAGAAGCTTTCCACGACTTATTTCATTATTTGAACATTTTTTGATGATTAATTATTGGAACATTTTTTCATGATAAATGATTAAGAATTATTATAAACAGTTTTAATCATTATCTCACTCTATGTTTTTTTCTGGTGATGTGATTATAAGTTTGTATTGAAACACATACTCATCACTTCAAATTTAAGGGGTCTTCTCACTTTAGACGCTAAAAAAGTATATTTTCGTGAATTTTTTCGATAGGTTTATATTATAGATATTGATATAAAAGTTGTTACACTTAACAAATACACTTTCGAAATACATTTTTTTAAATGGTATGCATTTATGTAACCCAGACAAACTTTAAATGCGTTTTTCTCGAAACCACCCTTTTCGACGGCTTCTTGACAAAATATTCGAAACTACTGTACTAATCCTTGTGAAATTTAAGTCACATATTCTTTACAACTACAGCGCATATCAAGAATTTTTTACAATTTTGATATTTACTATTTTTGCTAAAAACTATTTTTGCCATTTTGTTATTTTTTGCATGTATCAAAAATCGAATGGTATGCGCTATAGCCATTAACATGCTGAATCTAAAACCGTTTGATTTTTTTGTTTCGGATGATCCATCTCCGAGATTTCATCAACAGCGCCGACCTACGATTTTTTAGGACATTTTTTAATTACCATTTTCGTCTATAAATAGTGACTTAAGGAGGTTGGGGCGTTAGCCACAATCCAAGGTTAAATTTAATTAAAAAAATACACGTTATTGTTTATACTATACTGAGTCTTTACGAATTTATTGAACTTTTTCAGCACCCAACACCGAAGATAAAAAATAGTTCAATGTATGTAATTTAACGTGCGGTTAGATTGGCTAGACTTTCACACAAACGGTTATGTAATTTTTTTTGTTATTTAGCACCAAAATAAATCATTTCTAACAACGGATTAAGGCAAACTGAACCTTTGTGAACATTTCGAAAAAAAAATCCTCATCTTGCCCATCGGAAACCATGGGCCAATAATCTCGCGACGTAAATATGAATAGGCATAATTATAAATTACTCAAAATTTCATTGTGAGCTGTATAAAACATTCGTTGTCGTAGTTTTTTTTCATAATAATCATCGATAATGTTATACTTTATCAAGTTGGTAGTAAGACAAAAGTTTTTATAGTTTACATAATTAAAATATTAAAATGCATAATTTTGCCCTTTAATTATATATTTAAAAAATTAGCATATACAGAATAAATCTGTACCTCGTACGCATTTTTTGAGATTCACTGGAAAAAAAAATTCAACAAATCGTCATTTGACTCAACTGAATCGCTCCAGCATCCTCAAATAAATCAATTTTAAAAAAATGTATTTCAAAAGTGCATTTATTAAGTGTAACAACTTTTATATCGATACCTATGATATAAACCGATTTAAAAAATTCATGAAAATAGCCTTTTCAGCGTCTAAAGTGAGGAGACCCCTTAATACATAGTTTATGGCTGACCCTTCATTATTCACAAGAAACCTCTTGAGTAAATATTCAATGTATCAAATAGTTTCACTAGCCTCAATCATTATCCGACTCAATTTTTTATGTTTTTTTTTCGTTCGTGCGATTAAGAGTATGTAGTAATATACATGCTGACAACTCACCAGAAAAAAGTAATAAACTGTTTGATAGGTTTAATATTTGCTGTAAAGCTTATCAATACTGAAGGATCTGCCATGAACCATGTAAAAAAAGTTTTCCTTTTAATTACATAAAAACCTGTTTCTTTTTTAAATATATAGAACACACGTTTTTCATAATAACCTTGGTATATAACGCTTAATGCGATAAGACCTCAAAATCCTTTGCCCACCTACGCACGTACGAACTTGCCAGCATACACGCGAGCGAAGCGACGAGCAAAAGCCATCACTAATAAATTCCATTACCGAGAAATTGATATTCACCTTTTCGTAATTTCAGTTTTTGAACGTTGCCACTGTTATTTAAAAATACGTATATATTCAACGATGCACGAATAAAAGACCGGGACGAAGGAAAATTTCTATTAACAATGGCTAATTTGAATGAAAATCCCCTCATCCCCATTCCCATCTCGTTTTCAAATGTATTTCATTATTATTCCGCCTTGGAACGAGATCGAGGTGACGATCTCGTGTAAATTTCAAGTATATCGAAATACAGGAGACCGAGGATAATGGGAAAACAATCTCGACGATAATACAGATTAATAATTTGAATAAAAGTCCTCTGCCTCATCTGCCTATCTCGCAATAAATTGTATTTCTTTTTTATTGTCCCCTTTTACCAGGAGACATTCGAAAAGAGGATGAGACGCTTGCGAGGATTTCAACGGAGCTCTCCTTCAGCCACCATCCAAGAGATGGAGATTCACCGTCTATTTATATACTAAATGTATATCATACGTCCATGGGGCATTCCGACTCTGGTTGACCGATTTCCTCATAGAATCTCGTGCCCGCTGATGACGGAAAAACATTTAAGGGGCCAGTCTACTTTGAAAATTTCAAAAAATCGAAAGCAAGGAAGATTTGAAGAAATTGGCGATGATGAGGAATTAGAAGGGATTTTGTACTGTGCAGAATTGCCGATTGAATTTAGATGAGAGTTTTTCATAGTATAAACTTCAAACGCGTTTTTTTCGAAACAACGTTTTTAAAATCTAGCTGCATCGTATCTCTAAAACTAATAAACCGATTATCTTGAAATTTCAACCACATATTGTGGTTCGCAACAAGATGACTCTTGATGGTTTTAACATTTTTATTTTTACTCTTTTTTTGCGAAAACCTGTGAAAAAATGCGTTTTTTTACTTCTTTCGTTTTTCATCTGCCATTTTTTTATTTTTTGATAAAATTTTAATCCGCGGGTCATTTTGTAGCTGGTGTCATACTGAATCTAATGGATTTTGATTTTTTTGTTTCAGACAAGCCGTTGCCGAGTTGTGATGGAGCTACCTAGCCCACGTATTTTTGAAGCGTTACGTTAAATTATAGTTTTTGTACTTAAAAATGAATAATTTTGTTTGTTTTATGTATTTCAAGACTTTATTTATCAAGCCCAACAACTTTTATATTCATATCTTTCATAAATCCTCAAAAAATCGCGAAAATAGCCTTCTTCGTGGCTCTAAAGTGGACTGGCCCCTTAAAACGTCGAGTACCGATTGTCGATAGGGAAATGCAGCACTCGTGACTTTACACTCTTCACGATTGCTCTTGTATCGAGAAAATTTAATTGCACAAATTAAATGAAATTGTGTTTTTTAACGACTGAACGTTCGCGTATTAGGAACATTGCCTCTTTATCAATACAGCGATCTTGCGGTTCGATTTCACTTTGACGTTTGTAAGTACATTTTATTATTGTTTTTGAGGGGCTAGGAGAAGCTTGCAAATTTGAAAATACATTTTTATGGGGCAGATTTAGAGCCTAGGGCCTTAACTTCAATTTGCAGAATTTTTTTGTAAAAATTTGAAAAATCGACTCAATTACGACGATTTTTGTGAAGGGCACTGCGCTACCGCAAACCGCCCAGTTGCAATTTACCGTTTTTCTTTTTGCGGTTCTCCCGAAACAATCTTCTATGAAACGGCGCAAAACATATGTCAAAATCTACTTGTCTGCTTCACGTTAAATTTGGTCCTTTATAGGCTTCTCTTTCGTATGACCAAATGATTTTTTCATATGTGTATCAATTCATCCACACCAAATAATTGAATTTGTTCTTTTTTGCCGAAGAAGAAACTTTTTTTCTACCAATTGCCATTTTCAAAATTATTGAGATTTCTGATAAGTTTCCTGTCATACGAAAGTTCAAGTATTATACTAAAAGTACATTTTTGTACTTTTCACTTGAGATAACCCTAGTTGCCAGAACCACCTACACCGATTGTCCATGCAGCAACGAAGACACTTCGTTTAAATAATAATAACTTCATTGTTTAACAATATTTTTTAATTTAAAGAAAACTCCAGCGAGCGAATATGTATTAATTGTGTGTGAAATCCTGGAATCAGCATCCGAATACTATTATCAGAATTTTAAAAAAAATCAACCTGTTTTTTGAGCCTCAAGCTTTCTTAGATCCGATAATATATCGACACGCGAAATAAATTTTCGTTCGCATTTTTCGAAGCATAAAAGCTCAAGCTTGGTTCCAAAATATTTGAAAAATGATTAGGAACAATCGAGAGTCGGAACGTCCTTTGGACTGAGCGAAGAAAAAGATTAAGCGGTAAGATAAAGCGGTGAAACGTACCACTGGTGGCTTCTGATAATATAGCTGATAGAGATTCGAGAGGAAAGCGAGAAAGAATACCAGAGGTTTGGAGAAGGGTCGCTGAAAGTTATTCGTAATCCATTACTGTATTTCGACTAAGTTAATCCATTATGCCCTGCAGATTTACGAAAAAGACGGTGACAATTCAAACTCCAACACTGCTTTATCTTGATTTTATCTCATATACAAACTGAAACTCCATGAACGAACAGTGCTCATGGCTATGCCTGCGTGGACGATACGTGACTCAAATAAAGGGTGTCTCAAATCGATCTGATATTTTTATTTATTAACGAAACGTATTATTTATTTGGAAAGTACGAATATTTTTATTTTAATACAAGGTACAAATATGGAGATTATGTGTGGAACACAATATCCGATAAATGGCATAACGATGCAGTTATTGCAGACGAAGTTTCATGCTCGTGTTATCTCGCGCCGCGGCGATGTGAATTGGCCACCAAGATCGTGCGATTTAACGCAATTGGACTTCTTTCTTTGGGGTTTTCTGAAAGAAAAAGTGTATGCCAATGATCCACAGACCATTCCGGAGCTCGAGGAAGCAATTGGACGCACCATTAATGAAATTAGTCTGCAATTATGTCAACATTTTATTGAAAATTTCGTTAAAAGAGTGAACGTTTGCAAACAGGGACGAGGCGCCCATGTATCTGATTTGTGTTCCACACATAACTCGCGCAGACGTGTGTCGAATTCTCCTTGATGAAATGTGCTCCTGAAGTGTTTCATTACAGAACACGTAAAATTGTGTTGAAGAGCATTGATACTAAGTTTCGAGTAAATCTGACCTGATAGTTTTTTTACCATAAAAACTTTGCTACCCCCTTTTCCCCTTAAGGATTGAATTTCCAACGACGCTGAGAATTCATTCATTGTGTGTAGGAGCAGTTATACAAAGTTTCAAGTGAATTTGACCCGTTTTTTTTTTAATTCGTACAAACTTTGCCACCCCCTTTCGTTTAGGGGTTGAATTTCAAAAAACGCTAAAATACGTATTCCATTAACTGTGTGGAAGAGCATTAATACTAAGTTTCAAGTAAATCTTCTGACCAGATATTTTTTTATTTTTCATACAAACTTTGTCACCATTTTTCTCCCATTAGGGGTTGAATTTCTAAAAACGCTGAAATACGTGTTTCATTAATTGTGTCAAAAAGGATGAATACTACATTTCAAGTTAATCCGACCAGAATTTTTTAAATTTCCGGACAAACTGTGCCACCCTTTTCTTCCCTTAAGGGTTGCTTTTTCAAAAAACGCCAAAATACGTGTTTCATTAGTTTCGTCACAGAGCATTAATGCCAACTTTCAAGTAGAATGGACAGAAAAATATTGTTTCTCATACAAACTCTGCCACCCTCTTTCGCCCCCTTAAGGGTTGAATTTAGAGAAATCTCTTCTCAAACGATGTCTCCAATATAAAATCAACACCCTCTCCAAATTTTACGTTTCTACCTTTACCGGTTTAGGCTGGGCGATGATGAGTCAGTCAGTCAGTCGGGACTTTTCCTTTTGTATATATAGACTTTTCAAATAAATAGTACGTTTTATTAAGGCTGCCAACCACATTAGAGGCTTAAAAAACTGTTTTTTTTTAATTTAATAAATTGTTAACAAAATATCTCAAGAATACACGCTGAAAATTTCATATTATATCGATATTCGAATTCGTTCTAATAGTAGTATATAAATTATAAAGACTCTCCGTTTGACTCCCAACCACCGTGACGGGTCGAAACATTCGATTTTATTTTGCTTCCTCTCAGAGTGTACATATTCGAGAATATGTGAAAAAAATCCAAGTTAAAATATTGAAAAGTTACCAAGTGACATACCATTTAGTGAGAAGAGGTAGCGCAACGATTCACATATACTAAAACTTTCAATCGCGTTTTTCTCGAAACATTTTTTCAATTTGCGGGAATCATAACTCAAAAACTAATTGAGGGATCATCTTCAAATTTGGAATACGTTTACATAACATAATTTATTAAAACATGAACCTAAAGATGGAAATATTAGACTGTTTAAAACATATTAATTATTGCAAAATTCCGGGGAAAAAATGTTAAAAATCGATCGCTTTTTTTTCAAACATGTTCCAACATTCAATTGCCGATTTTTTTCTTCAAAATTTAGATTCATATTCTCAAAAAAACATCTCAAGAATGTATAAAAATTTGTTGGACTATTTCAGATGCGAATTGCGAGCTGCACAATTCCCGAAAATCGACAACGACGATGAGGAAAGGACACAGCGGATTACACCTTAATTAATGCATGAAATAACTTGAAAAAATTACCAAAGATGTGTGAAAATATGAATTAATTATTATCAGAGTTGCGGAAATTCCTGTTTTTTTTTCACAATAAAAAAATCCAAAAAATCATCTAATTTTCCGTCTCCTAAAGTGATTGCCTGCCTTAATAAATTGAAATGTCAGGTCATTTTGAGACACCCTATACAACCACAATAGTAAACAAGTTTTCAATTTCCTCGATTTCACTTTCCAATGAAAGCTCACTCGATTCCGCAGCTTCCAAAACCCGAAATTCACAATTATTTCGTCCGGTTTGTATTTTTTTCAATTACCGTTGTGCAAAATGGACCAGGATCGATTTTTCTTCACCCACCGTGCGTGTCGAGTTGCGGTTTCGGCGACAGCTCACAATTTGCAAGGGAGAAAACAGTGATACGAGATGAAATAAATTGTGAACGGGCGCGAAAATCTCTGGCGGCGGGCCAAAAAGCTGCCTCACTTTCGATGAAATGTATCGCACATGCGATGAGACACATACACGAGAAGGTACGAATGGAGAAGTTGGGAAGAGCCAAATCCGAGCGTAAGTGTAGCCATTGTGACAAGGGAAAATGGCAGACATAGCCACCCAAAGGGACCTACCATTGGGAGGGCTGCGCGGAACAATGATCACTGGCTAAGCATGTATCGCCCTGCTTCGAGAAAGAGGTACGTTTGAACATCCCTTTCGTTTATACCCACACAGCAAGCCCGCGTGGACTGGATGAGAGCGAGGGAGATGACACGCGATGTTTTCCCATCGTGTGCAAAAGCCAGCGGAGAGATAAGGGATGGGGGAGAAAGTCGTAACATAAATATCTCGCTCGTGGTAACCCACTATTCCCGTTGCCGAGAAATCAACGCAAACTCGATCATCTTTCGCTATTGCGCTACTCACGAGTGTTTTTCCTCCAAATCCGTATAAATAAAAGCGCGCGAATAAACGGGACGCTATCTGGATCTTCATGTGACAATTGGCGAAAGAGCCATTTTCGCTGGCTAGTGTACAGTGCGGAAGACTGGAGATTGATTTTTTCGGACTCCAATGGTCGAAAGTCATGCATGTTCTGTCATAGCTGGGTCGAATGAATTTAACGAAAAAATAATACTTTTGAATAAAAAATAATTTTGTTTCCGTTAAATTCAGCATAAATTGAAAATAAACCGTTTCAGGTCTGTTGAAGCCGAATTGGAAATCATAAAATCATTAATAGCATTATTGGAGGTTACAATGATAAAAATATTCTCAAAAAAAAAGATTACTTCGAAAAAAAAAATACAAGGAATAATGGGCTGAGACTAGTCTCAAAAATCATAGAATGGGTCACTCTGTGTTAGAGAATTTTTTTGAAAAAAATAAAAATAGGCAATCGCCCTTTAAAGAAATAGTTTTCACTTTAGAAGCTAAAAAAACGTTGACATTGATAATTCATAATTTTTCAATATTTTTCAACAAAAGTATGCTTCAAAATGGAAAAAAAGTTACATATGGACATTTCTCGATATCTCAATTAGTTCCGGAGTTATCAGCGTTTAAACGTTTCCAAAACTTCCGAAATCGACATTTTTTGAAAAGTTATAACTTCTGAAAGAGAAGGGACAAAAATCTACAAATTTGTGTGGATAGTACTGTCATAGGGTACAATTTTACAGAAAAAAATCAGGAAAATTAAAAATTGTCTATGTCACGGGCTAGGTGAAATGGCGTGGAATATCCCATAAATAACCGGGAGATATATCGATCCTTCTTCCAGTGATCAGACGTGGGTTGTGGAGATTTCGTCGTTCGGTCGAGCAACTTTTGAAGACATTTCCGAAATTTTTCATGACTTTCTTTACTCGGAGTAGTATGACATGTCGTTGAAAATAAATTAAAATATCGCGAACAAAGATATTAAATCGTGGACTTTTGGAATTCGTCATTGAATGCTTGCGGCTCTTGAAGGGAGGCTACCAGTCTGGGGCCTGAAAAAAGGTGAATTTCGAGAACAAAAAATCATCGATACCTAGTTCATTCAATAAAAAATCCGTTTAGTGGCGTTTATTCTACACATCTTCAAGTATCTTTACAAATTTTTTTACAAGATTTTGTAACAAAACTCCGGCGCCGTAGCTGGATGAAGCGAGTCACTTTTGTCGGATAGTGTCTTGCGGCCGGCAACATTACATCGGCAATTCTTCGCCGATTTACCTGAATTTTCTAACCCTACAACAACGTCTGGCATCAAAGTACGTAGGGGAATTTTGATATCTTGAAAACTATTTCGAACATAATTTTCTCTATGGTGAACAATTTTTCATTTTAACCATTTACTATTTTATCAAAAATCGATATTTTATATTTTCCTATGCATTTCGAAGGCAAATATTATCTAAAATTCGAATTATTTTGAATTTTTGTTCCAAGTGAAGAATTGGAGAACTCTTAGCCCACAGGACACTATCAGATTAGGTGATTCACTTCATCCAGCTTCAGCAGCGCTATTTTGTTACAAAATTTGGAGACATTTTTTGCAACGATACTTGAGCATATGAGGCATTCCAGATCACTTCAGCCAGTAAAAAAATCCACAAATATTTTTGAAAAATCGAGTTACATTATTTTTAAAAAATGTTTGACGTTTTTTCTCGTTGATTGCCATTTTTTAATATTTTTCCATTCAAATGGCTGTATCTTTGACAGCATTTGACGTATTTACATTCGTAAAAAACGAAAATGTGCATCGTTTTCTAGCCTTCCAGAAAAAAATTAAATTAGATTTCATTCAGCAAGTCAAACGTCCGTTTCGGGGCAAAATATGCAAATACAAAATTTTCTCAAGGAAAGACACCCGTTATTTTATTTTTAAGAATTTCCCCGAATTGTGAATACGAAAAACGGATTTTTGGTATCTTTTATATTATGGGATTTCTAAACACCGTGAAGTAACAGCTATTTTTATTTTTTTGTATTTTTTTATTAATATTCGATTGAAGAGTGTGGATCAGTCGCTGTATGTTTACCAGGTTTTTGAAATAGATATGACATATATGTCATGTATATTCGAGCCTTGGAGTGCTTCACACTCTTCAATCGAAGATGAATAAAACATTTTTTTTTAAATAGCTGCTAGTTCACGGTGTTTAGGAATCCCATAATATAAAAAATACCAAAAAACCGTTTTTCGTATTCACAATTCGGGTAAATTAAAAAAAAAAAAATAACGAGTGTCTTTCCTTGAGAAAAAAAATATTTTTGCATATTTTGCCCTGAAACGGACGTTCGACTTGCTCAATATCTAAATTAATTTTTTTCTGGAAGGCTAGAAAAAGATGCACATTTTCGTTTTTTACGAATGTAGATACGTCAAATCCTACCAAAGATACAGCCATTTAAATGGAAAAATATTAAAAAATGGCAATCAACGAGAAAAAACGTCAGAAATTTCTTTGAAATTTCGCCTCTCGGTGAATATTTTTCAATAAATTAACTCGATTTTTCAAAATTATTTGTGGATTTTTTTCAACTGGCTGAAGTGACGTGGAGAGCCTCATATATGGAATAACGGCCCTAAACGGAATTTTTATTCCATCAACTGAGTATCCATGAAAAATAGTCGAAATTCACCTTTTTCCGAGCTCTACACTGGTAGTATGCCTCGACTTAATTCGCCAAAGACAAAAATTGGCGTCAGACAAGAAGTACTGCAATTCGCCCGAGTCTCTCCCGTTCTGACTCTATATCCGCTGCACCTAATCAGCATGAAGCATCAGCTTCAGCAGGCTTCCTATCTGTTTCTCTCTTGCTCGCTCTATGCCTAGTAACTTTTACGCTCAGCGCTATGGATTGCGATGAAACGCGAGCCTGATCGATCTGCCAATGCGGCACGGAATCTATATTAGCCGGAAGAGGAGTAGCGCAGGCGGCAGTTGTGGAATACTCGATCGAGATCGAAGAATAAGATAAAATAGAGGTAGCGACTGAATTACATATTTCCCTGTAGAGCCCCGTGTATATATATAGGTCGTGTATATATTCGTCGCTGAAGTTCGGAAAAAGTAGTAGGCGGTAGGGACGCCTTGAAACGTGGTATGTGTGTATCTCCAGAGAGTTCTTCACCACATTCTTACCTCTATGACGGTGTGTGTGCTCTACCCACGGATACATACACGTGCACGTCTATATGTACATTCGTTCGGAATCAATTTTCTACGGGCTCTGGTAAGGGACGAAATTTTCATCGAAGCTGGCAAATAATTTACCCTGCTCGATTCGTTCGCGTGTCTTCTGCGATAACTCTTTTTTACTACCTCGCTAATATTATCAAATTGTAGAGTCAGTACATTTGTTTTCTCCAGAGTGCAATTACACAGCTAGAGTTAGAACACGACGCCGCAACGATATCTAACATTTTTGAAAATGTTTTCCATCTGTTTGACTGGTACTTTTTTCCAAAACTTTTGGTACGTTGCCATTTATTTCGAGATCCGTCGAGTAGGACTCGAAAAAATGCGATTTTCCTTTTAACCCTTTATAACTCAACAGGGTAAAACTTAAAAAATAGTCGTCTTTGTGGCAGGTTTTAAGGGAAGGTGCCTGAGTAAACGGCGAGAACAGCAGGTAAACTTCGGGAATTTTTATCTCAAAAATAGTACAGTCGTGCTGTATATTGGAATCGGAAAAAAATAGAAGGCTAGTTTTTTGACAGGTGATTTTGTAGGTGCCACGGGTGCGAAAACCAAGTTTGCCTAAAAATCGGGGAGTAGAGTTTTTTTTAGGGGATAGGGGTGGTTTAATGCCAAACTACAACCCCCACAAGGTCGACGCCGGGAGACAAAATGTTCAGAAAAATCCGGGTTTTATTTTTGACCATAGCGCCAAAGTCGTGGAAGTTCATTTTGGGGATGAAAAAGTGGGGTGAAATTTTGAAAAATCAGTTTTCATTCGATAACTAGTTAGGACAAATTCATACAATTTTAGTTCAAATGGAAACGTTGTAGCCCTTGAAAAGACGCGTCTATCGAGTATTCGATCAACGCTCTCCAATAATATCTTCACCCCCAAAAGAATTGTTGAAGAATTAACAAAAAAATTGTTTATTGAATAACTCAAAAACAATCGATTTTTCGGGGATGGTTCAAATGTACGAAATGTAGAGAATAATTTACTCTATATTTTCGCTCCTATGCACAACTTTTCAATTTTGCTTTTTCGAACCCCTCTCAGGGGTTGAAAATTCAAAATGAAATTCTGGGAAAACTATTGAACGAAACTAAAGAGATACGAGTTTGGCGCTGTGGACAAGAATGTAACTGAGGGTTCAAGCTACAAATTCTTCCACGGCGGCGAATTCGTGCCGTCAATAGTTTTCCCAGAATTTCATTTTGAATGTTCAACCCCCGAGAGGGGTTGGAAAATCAAAATTCAAGGGTGGTCCATAGCAACGAAAATATGCAGAAAATTATTCTCTATATTTCATACATTTGAACCAAACTCGAAAAATCGATTGTTTTTGAGTTATTCAATAAACTATTTTTGTTTGTTTTTTAACCATTTTTTGGGGGTGAAGATATTATCGGAGAGTGATGATCGAATACTCGATCGACGCGTCTTTTCAACGGCTACAAGTTCCCATTTGAACAAAAAACGTACAATTTTTTTCTAAACAGTTATTGAATTAAAACCGATTTTTCAAAATTTCACCCCACTTGTTCGCCCTCAAAATGAACTTCCACGACTTCGGCGCTGTGGACAAAACTAAAACCCGGATTTTTCTAAACATTTGGCTCCCGGCGCCGGCCTCGTAGTGGTTGTAGTTTGGCATTAATCCACCCCCATCTCCTTTCATCCCCTAAAAAAGAACCCTGCACCCCGATTTTTAGGCAAACTTGGATTTAGCACCCGCGGCACCTACAAAATCACCTGTCGAAAAACGAGCCTTCTTCTAATTTTCTCCGATTCCGCGTTTTTTCAGCGACAGCACGACTGTACTAAAACCAATGTTTCGATTGGATCCGGGTTTTTTTTTATTGGAAAATATGTATATGAGGTATGTTTAGGATCTTTTAAAAATAAATTCGTTGACTGGAAGCAATTCGAACGCGATTATCTCAAAACATAGCCAACGAAAAGCAATTCTGTCAAAAATGAACATTTCAAAAAAAATGCTACGTTGTGAACGAGAAAAGGTATCGAAGAATATTGTATTCAAATTTGGACAAAATCGGACAAGCCGTTTTCGAGATACATCTGGCACCGACTTTGAAAACCATATTTCGACATAATCTCTTTTGAATTGCTTCCAGTCAACGAATTTATTTTTAAAATTTCCCAAACATAGCACAATGTACATATTTTCCAATAAAAAAAACCCGGATCCAATTGAAACATTAGTTTTTCAGATAAAAATTCCCGAAGTTTACCTGTTTCGCTCGCCGTTTACTTAGGTACCTCCCCTTAAGGCCACCTCGGCCGATCGAAAAATGGGTATATTTAAACAAAAATAATAATAAACTCGAACGGATGGGCCGGAATATTTTTATTTTTTTACACAACGTCAGAAAGGGCTTTAAGAATAACGTTAATAAATGTCCGTTCCAAATGTTAAAAAATGGCGCCGTTATGCACATTGCTGCGGAGGCCCTCCACACGATACGCACGGTCGTTTTTATAATTTATTCAATTTTCCCAAACTTTACGCACACTCAAATCTTGCTATCCCAGGACAAGTGAACTTCGAAAGAATTTTGACCGAAACAACGCCATCTAGTTTGCATAAATTTCACTTCAAAAACTAAGGAATGGTTTGTAGCCGTCGAATAACATTGATGTAAAAAGCATTAAGGTAGAACGAGCGCGCGCTCTTGATTTCTATAGATTTTGTTCACATTTTAACCAGACATTTTTCATATCATTATGCATGTTCGAGTGACATATCAGAACCGTCGACTTTTGAGATTGGGAGCTAATGAGTTTTTAAATTGCAACTTTCAACACTGCAGGTTCTGGATTAAAATTTAGATAGAATAATTTTTCGTTACAAATATTTGTCCTCTATAATAAGAATATATATGGCAACACGGTATCGTTCCACGTATCCAATGACGTAAGTTTGAGCGGCATATTTAAAATAATACTGCAACACCAATGTTTATTTGGAAGTAATTATTTAATTGAACTAAGTACCTAATTAGTTATGAATTAACCAACACTTTTATTTGTTAATGAAGGTAACTAAACATTATAAAATATTAATATTTATAACGCAAATAATTTTTATGATAAACGTTTTTAAATTTAGGAACACGATGATTAATTTTTTTTCTCGAAATATTAAACAATACTGTTCTGCGCTGTTGCCAGATGTCTTCTTATTGTAGGGGACAAATATTTATTTGTATTTTATTTGCCTACAAGTATTTTCATAGCTATTCAAAATTGACAATCACAAATTTTCAGGACAATCTGCATGGGGTTAGGAATCTGTATTGGGTTACAAATCTGTATGGCGCTAGGATAAATTATTTCATACGTTTTAGTCCGTTTTAAAAACGTCTTAATTTTTTTTTTAATTCAAGGGGTCTTCTCCCTTTAGACGCTAAAAAAAGCTATTGTCATGATTTTTTTTATAGGTTTATATTATAGATATTGATAAAACAGTTGTTACACTCAATAAATACCCTTTCGAAATACATCAAAACAATTTTTGTTATGTATTTATGTAACCCAAACAAACTTTAAACGCGTTTTTCTCGAAACAACGTTTTTCGACGGCTTGTTGATAAAATCTTCGAAAGTACTGAACCGATCGTTCTGAAATTTTAATCACACACTCTTTACAACTACATCTATAGCGCATATCAAGGATTTTTTTAAATTTTGATATTTATTATTTTCTTTGCCAAAAACGGCGAAATAAACGTTTTTTTTGTTTGTTTTTTTTTTTTCGAAAAATGTCCACCATTTTGTTATTTTCGTATATATAAAAAATCTTATGATACGCGCTATAGCCATCAACATACTGAATCTAAAACCGTTTGATTTTTTGTTTCGGATGATCCATCTCAGAGATTTCATCAACAGTGCAGACCTACAATTTTTTATTACATTTTTTAACTCCCATTTTCGTCTATGAATAGTGACTTAAATCATTATTTATTTTTAAATGTATTTCAAAAGTGTATTTATTAAGTGTAGCAACTTTTATATTAATATTTATAATATAAACCTGTCAAAAAAAATCATGAAAATATACTTTTTTAGCATCTCAAGTGAGAAGACCCCTTAAGGAGAGGGTAGGGGTTTGCACTTTTGAAAAATCGATTTTTTTGTCTTTTCTTATAGTTAAACATTTCAAGAACATAATCCCAAAATTTCAAGTCAATCAGATCAAAACTCTCGAAGTTATTGACTATTTAGTCCCGCTCCTCTAACACCGTAGCTCCGACTTCTCTAAACTTCAAACGCGTTTTTCTCGAAACCACTTTTTCAAAGGCCGTGTTCACTGCCATTTGAAAACTACATGACCGATTTATTTCAAACTTGGTACACACTTTCTACATATAAAATACCACCCCAAACGGTTAGTTTCAGATTTTTTTACATTGAGGGGGTTTTCCACCCCCAAAATGGCGGAATTTTTCGTGAAAAATAGCACTTTTCACTTTACATGACCACCAAAAATTTAGAAATAAAAAAAAATTATCAAAGACCGTTGGGGGGGAGGATTTGATGATACTTTGACTCAATTTTAATAGTACTTGAATTCAGATAATTTCTAGCTGAGATACAGTGGACACCGCAAATCGTATTGTTCCAAAGACGGTCTTGGAAAAGCTTTGTCACCGGCTTGCTTGTGAAATTTTCGTATACAAATTTCACGGAATGTTCTTGAAATGGCACTTAACAATGTACGAAAGGTTTCAACAAATTTACTCTATCCATATAGATGAAAAAAATTCGCAAAATTTTTTTTCCACACTGCAACCGCTACCCTCCCCTTAATTTATCATTTGTCTCACACTCCCGTGCTGATAGGCCAATCAGACAGTCGTTACAGGCTGGTTTGAAAAATTCTCATTTCTATTTTGGTAGTGCTTCCTAGAAACCAGATCTCCAATTATTGCATTCTGCAGATCGAATAATTAAAAATATTCCGCGATTCGTTGAACACAAGCCGCACTCGATACCCAACAAGGACGACCACGTGCGTTGAATAAATAAATGCAGTCAATTCTCCTCGTCCATAAAAGGCACTCGCTGTGAACAAAGTTAGCAGAGAGAGAGAGAGAGAGAGAGAAAACTAGTGGGTGGACTCCCGCGGGCTCGGTCCTCATAAATAACCACTCTTGTCCCCGTGAAATGGTTAATTTAGCAAAATAGTTTGAGCACGTACGTTGCGGCGAATAGTTAGTTTATAGCTGAAAGAGTGGATAAGCCTGCACGTTCGAAGCTCTGGTGTTTCGTGCTCTCTTGTATCCAGAGCTATGTATACGCGACGCCATAACGTTTGATACTCGCTCTATAGCCCGCGCCATGTACAGTGACGTACATATACAAATACAACCGCTAACAGGCAAAAGGGCGTATGGAAATTTTGCGTTGCCATTGGAATCCGGCCTCCGCAGCCTTCTGGTTTTCCATCTACATCGAGATGTGTACGTATATATAGTTTGGAGAACTGTTAACGTGCTGGGGCCCTTCCATTCTCTGGCTCCCTGAGGACTGTTTTAAGCCCCCGCTTGGTTAAATCGCTCGACTTCGACCGCGCCAGATAAGGCAACACTCGACTAATATACGTATATTCGTATCGCTGATTCCACAAATTTCCCGCACGTGTCGCGGCCCTCTGTTTCGCTGTACTTTTTTGGCGAGGGTTTCCCACGGTGCGAAGCATATTTCGAATATCTTTCGGTTTTGCTCGTTGGGGAAATTTAGCGTGAAAAAGAAACGAGGATTTTTTGGAATCCGGGCCAGAATGTTCCTGTGCATCGAAGTATTTTTTCTGTCGTGTTATATTCAAATTTTGTGAGAATTGTTATATATTTCAATTGCGTTTAAGAAAAATGGGGAAAGATTTGTTGTGCTAATAAAAATTTCTGGTGTTTTTGAGATCTCTGGTTGAATTTTGGCACACCAAGAGTTGATCGTAGAAAGTTCTGAATAGGAAGAAAAAAATTAAATTAACTGATTAATTGATTTGCAGAATCAATTCGAAATCCATAAAATTGAATTTGCAGAAAAATCGTTCCACTAAAATCGTCATACCTCGGTTAATTGTTGGAATTTTTACAAAACCCTTGAACTAAATCAAAGTCAAGACTCTACACAATAAGAAAATAAAATAAACCAAAAATTGATTTTTTTTTATTCCGAGGTTATGCATATCCCTTAAAAAAGAACACTAAGCATTTTCTACAAAAAATAAGAGACTTTTGTGACAAAAAAAAATTATTCGTCCAATCGAAATTACGTTCGTTTCTAATCAACCGTTTCCCTCCATACGTGCGTTTTCGTCTTTCCCTCCACCGCGCTCTCTCTCTCACTCGGCTCCTTTCCGCACACCGAACCCATTTGTGAATTTGATCTCGTGATATTCCGCCGTAAGCGAAGGTAAAACTCGGTCACAGCCGATCCTGGCAACGCGGCAAGCTCGAATAATCAACAGAAATTGAGAAACGCGTATAACGCAAGCACATTTCCGATTATCACAACATGGACGAGCAGGGGATTCGTTTTTCTTTTACCCTTCCATTGTATAACAGTAGCGATGCGAAAGATAATAAAGGTAATGGGGGAAAGCAACGGTGTTGCTATCGCGTTCTGTCTCACAATCAAACGCACTGCTGCGGCTGACTCCTGGATATTGGCTGGCGAGTACTACGGCAAATTGCGCGCGAGGCTTCAAGTAGAACAGGCGCGATGTAGTCAGACCGCGCGGAAAGGAGACAGAGAAGCTGTGCACACGTACGCACGAATGCCGACAACTGCAGCAGCTCTCACCAGTCTCTCGGGCGCTCTCATTATAACGGCAAACGGTGAACGCAATTAACGCCGATTCCGGAAGTTCCTGGTAATTGAAAATTCTATCATAAACATCTATATTTTTCGAGCGCCAGGCTTTTACGGGCTGCGACATGAAAGGAGATAAAAAGATGTAGACAGATGGAGAGAAAGATTGACGAAGAGAGAGCGGGGGGGGACTGGTCCGTTGGTTCATTTTTCTAGCTATTTCTGAAGCAGCCATTTTGCGAAATTACTATTATAGTACGAGTGAACGGAGCGTACTGTTTAATGATTTCAAGCGTGCATAATGAGAGAAACGCGATCTGAATGAGGTCGAGAGAAACGTGAAACATAAAGCCCGACGAAAAATAGAAATGCGAGACATGCACCTGTTAACTCTCAAGTACGTTTCACCTCTTTCCGCCTCTCTCTCTCTCTCTCTCTCTCTCTCTCTCTCTCTCTTTTATTTCTCTCTTGGGGAAAAATATACTGAGTGCCGTTTCGAGCAAAATCGTCTGCAATTGTTCCGTCGGAAAAACGAGACGTATCGATGTTCTCTCTTCTGCAATTTCATTCATCAGAATTCAACCGACTGTTCCGGTACTCGCAGCATCGCTTGTCCCTTTCTTTCCGCAATTCTCGTCACTTGCTTTCTCGCATCACGTCGATTGGAGAGAATTAACCGAGAAACGCATACCAAGGTTTTTTTAACGAGGTTTTAAATAATTAAACGAACCCGACACTTTACTGATGGGTACAAAAAAACTACATTCAATTACGTAAAGGCCCACAAATATTTTTTCATCACCCTACTCTTTTCCGCCCTTGGAGGCAGTTTTTATGCATGCAAAAATAACTCGATAAAATGTTATGCATTCTTTTAGTTTCCGATAATTCATAAATAGAATTTTAACTTAAAACCGATCCGATGTAAAACAACTCGACAAAATTCTCTCAACTTGCTTTCCGACAGTCCTGGCTAATAATTAAACGTGAGTGAATTTAAGGAAAAACAATTTGATAAAACTATCTTTTTTTTTGTTTCTGACTATCGGAGAGATAATTTTAAATCCAAACAATCTGAACGAATACTAAAATAAAATTCTCTATTTTTTTGGTGTCTAATTAAACAATTTTAACTTAATAGGTTCAGCTTAGTAGTTTTGGTAGCTAAAGAAAAGCTTAGTACTCTTAGTATGTAAAGAAAAGCTAAGTAGATTTACTATGGAAATAAAAGCTTAGTTGCTTTATCTAAAGTATCTAACATCTGAAGTATCTGAAGAAAAGTTCAGTCCGCATCGAGCAGAAAATAGATGGAGTTTTTCAATATGCATAATAAAAATAAGAATGGACAAGGCACTTCCCGATTAAGTGTGCGCGGACGTGCCAAGCTAATGCGCGGAAAGGAACGTTTTGGTGGAATTAAAAGTTACATACAGATTACAAGTATGAAAAAAATTGCGGATATAACAAAAAATGGCAGATATACAAAACAATCAAAATATAATCACAAATGGGGATATACAAAAAAAAAGAAATACAAATATTTAAAACCTTACAAATCCAAAAAAGGATTAAAAATGTAAGTTGTGCAATACAATAATTTCGATCAAATCTCCGCAATATTTTTCATGTTTCGAAATGTATCCAGAATTCTCACATTCATTTTGTCAGGAATGAAGGGAAAGGGAAAATCCTTAAAAATCCAACCTTTTCAAAAAAGAAAAACAAGTTGTTCTGGCACATGAAGAGAACATATTTTTTCGAACGTACCTAATATGATAGCAATCGGATATCAATTATATGATGAAACAGAGTTGAAAAATGGAAAAAATAAAAATTCGATCTCGTCGTTCAATCACATATCTCGAGGAAAGCTTAGTAGTCTCAGTATCTAAAGAAAAGCTCAGCAGATTTAGTATCTAAATAAAAGCTTAGCAGATTTAGCATCTAAAAAATACTTTGTAGCTTTAGCATCTGAAGAAAAGCTTAGTAACTTCAGCCGCTGAAGAAACAATTTTAGCTTAAACAATCTAAACAGCAGCCACTCAAAAAACATTTCTCCCTTTCTTGCGTCTGACAGTCTAAAGAAACAATTTTACCTTGTAGAAAACTCAGCGAAAACAACTAGATAAATATACCTCCCTTTTATTTCCGGTTTCAGGGACCCAAAGAAGAAACCATTTTAACCTTAAACAAACTATCAAAGCAATTTACTGAAATATCCCTAAACTTTTCGGTTTTCGACAATCTAAAGATAATTTTAACTTCAATCCAAACAAACCTCAATGAAATTGTCCCTCCCTCCGATTTCGTTCAATCCAATAACAAATCACTTTAACTCAAAACAATCCACGTAAAAGCAACTCACTGGAAATCTCGACATTTTAACGATTCCGACAATTTCAAATTCGTTGTTGTTGCACACACAACACTGTTCCAATAGTTTTATTTGGCAAGTATTTGGCCAGGGCCATTACGAATTCACGACAGTCTGGAATTAAGCGCTTGATTTGTAAGGGGCTCAACGACTGTTTACTCGTGCGTGTACCACGAGGGAGGGTTCTTTCGGGATTGCGTGGAAGGGGGGTGGGGGGAGATAGAGAGATGAAAGCTAAAGACACACGGCTCGAATCGACTTGCCGCTTCACCACGTGCCCAACCCAAACGGAAACTTGCGTGAAAATGACATTAGTACCGAACCCTATTTTCAGGTACGGCTGAAGCGCAGACACCGAGAATTGACCGAACGTACGCGGCATGAATTTTGAATCCCTCGCGATCTACGCGTACGTATACGTACGCTAAAGCAGCAAAGGTCGTAATTCCTCCAGGTCACTGTACCCAGAGCACTCGAGTTACGCCCTTTTTACTGCCAGATAGAATCAATATCGTGGGATGAAAGTCCTAAAGCCATATCGATGTGTGTGCCAGCATTGATTGGACGCCCTTCGGAAATTGGGCCAATATATCCGCCCGTACGTGTATACGTCCCGGTCCTGTGCGATGGCCCATCGACTGCCGTACTTTACGCACGTAACAGTCGCAGTATTGGTACGAAGGAGGACCACCGTATCTTCTTCGATGTAACGTGAAATTCGCTCCAATTGCCTGGTGTAGCAATGACGGTGGCTTTACCTCTTCAAATGGAATACAATTTGTATTCGACGCCACGACCGACTCATTAACGCGATCCTGCGCGAGTTCAGCAAAGAGAGAAAGAGAGAGAGAGAGAGAGAGAGAGAGAGAGAGAGAGAGGGAGGGAGAGACGTCTCCGGAGCCTTCGACAAACCCACGTGAATTTACGGTTAAGGGACAAAATCTCCGGCACAGCACAATTCAACATTACCTTAAGTGGGCGAGCTACTTCGGCTAACGAGATTCTACCAAAGTTTGTAAACGAAGACGCTTTTTTGTGACTCTACACACGTGATACTGAATTCCGAGGATTTTTGGTATCGAGAATATGGAAAAAGCGAAATTATGGTATGGAGATTAAGGGACGGTTTTACTGCGACGGCTAAACAATATTTTTTATATTTTTTTTAACCGTTGCATATGTCGGTACAATTTTTTTTTTTTCGTTTAAGGCAGTTGTTTGGCCTAGAATATGGACAAAAACGATTTTTTTTTTTCATTTTATTATTCCTTAGACCTTTCTTAATACGCTCGTGAAAACCGTTTATTGATATTTCAAAAATTAGCAGAGTAATAGAAATTATAAGCAAGCCGCGCGCAAACCTCATCTAACGGTATGAAAACTTTGAACGCGTTTATCTCAGAACTATGTTTTTCAAATCGGCGCCCACGATATCTCGATAACTAATTGACCGAACAAGCTCAAATTTCGCACATACCTTCGGTAGCCTCTTTCTGAGGACCGGTAGCAGAATTGAGTCGAACAATAATTTTGCCCACATTTTATAACTCGTCGAATACCCAGGTAGGAATTGATGATGAAAAAAGGGCTCGCCAAGCTCTGAAACAAGGCTCACATTTTTTAATTCAGGCTGAGCACCAGCCTGATTTCAGGCCTAGCTGAATCTCTGAATGATAACGCGGTTTCAGGCTCTTGCACACAGGCTTGACCAAAGGCTGGTAGAAAAGCCTGTACTAAGCCTGAAACGACGAAACAACAAGGCTCAAAACGAGCCTTAATGAAGCCTTCACGAGCATTTTTATGACCAGGCTTATCCCAAACTCTTCTCGAGGCTATATGAGGCCTGTTTTTAGTTTTCTATATTCTACATTGGGGTAAATTTAATACATTTGTAAAGAATTCATTTTATTCCTTATATATATTTATTATTTATTATATTATTTGTTATAAAATATATATAAAAAATATTTTTTAAAACAATACTTTATTTTATTTGTTGCTTATGGGACACGTAATACACAGAGTGTACGCAAACTCCAGAGAGTGAGTATATACGAAATCTGTGTGTGACGAGAAAAAAAAAAAAACTTTTTTGTGTACCTCATAAATATCGATGAGAGCATACGTTCAAATGTTCTGAGCTGCCTCCTTCGCTTTCGTTTTTCGTGTCTTCGCACTCGACAAATTCATTGCAACATTTTTGTTTTCACAAAAGTACAGAAAAAATATTATTTTAAACTTATTTTATTTTATCACAACCTGAAACAAGCCTACATCCAGCGTTGATTTTTCAGCCTTAAAATTCACCGGCTGAATAAAGCTTGAAATAACCCTGAGTTTAGGCTATGCAGCCAGTCTTGGTTCCAGGCTGCTCCAAACGATGCAATGAAACCAGGCCCAGGTCTGTCTTACTCAGGCTCGGTGAAACAAGGCTCGCACAAGCTTGTTTCCATCGTCAGCCTTTTGAATCCCTACCTGGGTACCCGAAAATGTATGAAATATCGTTAATCAAAGTTTAACGGGCCGCCATTTTGTAACAACATTTTTTTATGTACTAATTCTGCTATCAGTGCTCAGAATAATCATAGAGATTGAGAATATATATTTTTTTCAGATGCATACATCATCCACAGTGGGCGCCCTTGAGGCGGTTTTTTGCGGACCATGCTGTAAAAAAATTTTAAAAACTACATGAAAATATATAAAATATTTTTTTTTTTTCAATGTAGATACATTCTCAAAGGAACAATAAATACATGTGTAAAATTTCATCAAGGCAACTTCAATGGTTTAAAAGTTATTCCAACCCAAAAATGACGTCAAAAATCTCGCTCTAGACCAGACCAGTGCCTCTAAGTTACACTCTTACAGAATGGAAAACAATTTTTTTTCGTTGCATATAAATGTATATGTATTTAACAATTTATAATCGTGTAAATGCATGAAAAAACGTATGCGATGGCGTTGATGATTTGCGCTCTCCAGGTAATCGGAAACAAAAAAATCGAAAAAATTCATAACCTGTATGAGTGTCGCTATCGCCCGAACTAGGATTATTATTTTAGATTGCAAAATAACAAAATAGCGCCGTTTTTCGCAAAAGTGTTCGGAAAACACTTTTATTTACGTCATGATCCGGGCGAATGGCAAAATTAATATTTTTTAATAATCCTAGTTCGGGCGATGGCCATACATATGTTGAATGTGCAGTAGAAATTTTAGTCCGATTGATTAAGCCGTTTTTCCGAAATCACCACTTCTCGATTAAGCGTAGGCTAACGTGCGAAGCTAATGAGCGGAATGAAACGTTTTGGTGGAATTAAAAGTTGCATACAGATTACAAGTATGAAAAAATTGCGGATATAAAAAATACATATTTAAAAAACAATTAAAATATAATTACAAATGGGGATATAAAAAAATAGAAATTGAAAAAATTACAAATATTTAAAGAAATACAAATATTTGAAAAATTACAAATAAAAAACAGAATTAAATATGTAAGTTGTGGAATACAATAATTTCTTTTAAATCTTCGCAATATTTTTCACACTTCGAAATGTATCCAGAATTCTCACATTCATTTTGTCAGAAATGAAGGGAAAGGGAAAATCATTTAAAATCCAACATTTTCAATAAAAAAACACAACTTTTTCATAAAAAAAAAAAGAAAAAGTTGTTCTCGATACCATTTTTTTCAACAATGCACAGCTTCCTCCACGAGTCGGCGAGATGAATAAAAGTTCAATCAAATGTTCAACCCGTACAAAAGTATCGAATCTAGGGAGGCTTCGCAAACCGATAACGGAAACTTTCAACGGATTCTCGTACAGTTCGGACGGAACAACGGCTAGAATAACAGGCTGGCACGGGCATACAGCATTATCTGTGGCAGGTCGTGTACCCCTGAGAAACCCGATATATATTACAGCGCTACGAAGCACTCAATCGACGATATTCGATATTCCGTTTTCAATCCAACCAGAGCACCCATATCTGTGAGGGTTGATCGCGGCGGCTATTCGCCAAGACTTAGTACATCGCTAAGGCAACACGAAAACTTTCTCTCCCGGTACAGGATAGTTACCTTATTCTTTCGGGGGCCACCTTATCGCTCCACCTACCTTCGTGAAAATATTCCAGCTCCGAGTATAAGCGCTACCTGTGGAATTAAGAAACTCCTTCGTGAAAATCTAATATAACGGAATTGCATTATGAACCGTTGAAAAGCCGGAACGAGTCGCACGTCAAAATCGATATCGCCCTCTTAGGTATAGATATCCTTTGAATTGAATGCCTCGGGCATTATCAATAGTTCTATACTAATTCAGTGTCTCTCGCAAATACAATGACGACAATGGAATTCCATGGGCATTCGGTGTGATAACGAATAGAAGTTTGTGCGTGTGAGTATATATATATATATATATATATATATATATATATATATATATATACCTATATATGTGTACATAGGCATGTACATATGGAAAGAAGGATAGAAAGAGAGAGAAAGGGGGGAGAGAGAGAAAGAGAAAGAGAGAGAGTGGAAAAGCATTGGTATTTCATAGAAGTAATCATCGCGTCCCTCGAGTCTCCCCATAGTTTCGATTCATTCAAGCGTTCACACAAGCATCTCGCGAATTCCTTCGTGCCACTTTCTTCACGAAGGTCTCGGTGCGAGGTCACGAGCAATTAGGAATTCCCTCGAATATGAGCAATCGCGATTTCATTGCTCGGTAACGTATATTTGTCGAATGACTGAACAACTATTTGAAATTAAACGAAAAATGGGAGAGAGAAAAAAAAGGAAAGCAGAGAGCAGACATTGGACCGAGAATGGTTGATTAAGTCCTTATCAACTAAATAAAATAAAATAAAATACAAAAAATAAATACGTAATAAAATACGAAATACGATAAATAAATACGAAATAAAATACGAAAATAAAATACAATAAAAATCGATTTTTCGATCATTTTATCTGTATATACCTCGTTATGTACGGATAAAATGTTCGAAAAATCGATTTTTATTGTATTTTGTTTTCGTTATGTACATATATTTAAGGACACACACGGAACATTTCTCGTCAATCCGGCGATTATTGTCGAAGTTACACGCACATTTGTAATGTGGTATCAGAGCGTTCGAAAGTGCTTTTGAAACTTTAAGGGGTGAGATACCGTCAGAGTTTTCGAACAATCGATTTTTTTTTACATTTTCTTGAAGTATGATGTTTCGAAAATATTCCCTTAAAATTTCAGGTCAATCCGATGAATAGTTTCCGGGATATCCCACAATTAGCGAATGGGCGTCGGGTTCCCATGGCAGGTAGCGGCTGACAAACGCGCAAACGATAATACCCGAGAAGGCAGAATGCTTCGAAGACAACAACAAATTGATATTTTGGAAGCTTCCACATCGGCAGAAGCCCTATTGTACGGGCCAGGAATTGATGATTCGATGTAAGTAATTTTTTAATTAGTATTTCTGTACATACATCAAGGGTAAAATTGGAAAACTCTTTCAGAAATGTTCAAAAATATATTACTCAAAAACTATGAACTTTAGGAAAAATTTTATACAGAATACTTTCATTTTAAAATTGCCCAAAATATTTTTAAAAAATAATTCATTCCGCAAAACTTCAATTTTTTGAAAAATAGTTTTAACAATTGGCTATAAACAATTGAATGCTCGACTTTTCGGCAAAAAAATGTGATATTCGGATTCAGCGGAACAAAATACATAACAAAAGTTTAGCTTCATCCATCGAGCTCAAAATTTTACGAACATATAATACCGTATCCACATCGAAAAACTTTAAACGCGTTTTTCTCAAAACTATGTTTTTCAAGTCGATGACCACTATAATTAAAAAACCACTCGATGAATTTTGATGAAACTTGGTGTGCTTATTGATAGTATTAAAAACTTGTCCTCAATCGAAGGATTTTTATTTTTGTTGAAAATTTCTATTTTTTTAAGCAATAAACGAGCGATTTTTTGGTCACAAATCGAAAGTTATTTGTCGGAAGCCGCCATTTTGTTAATTTTTGAAAAAAAAACTTCGATTATGGACTAGATTTATTATTAAACTAATGATTTTTTTTGTTTTCTTGATTTCAGATGATCCAGTAAAATTTTACGATGTTCACCGCAAAGCACTACATGCCGAAGGAGGTCGGACAAAGATGGCGATATTTTTATAAATAGTCAATATTTTTCTTTGAAAATTTCTGCAAGTCAAGTTGAAATATAACATAAAAAGTCTGTGTAACCACTTTTGTAAGACAAACTTAGTTACTATTAAAAACAAATATTGAAAATGCACGTTTTTTTCACGCCTCTGACTGCATCTCCCCCCATAAACGCGTTTTTCTCAAAACTGTGTTTTTTAAAGTCGGTGTACAAGATTTCTCGGAAACGGCTGAACCCATCAGTCTCAAAGTTTGACACAATCTTTTCAAGTTTATTTTTCAGTAATTAATCGAAGGTTTTTTCTCACCGATAAATATTTTTCATTTTATAAACAATTTAAGGCACAAATTTTTGTCAAAAATCGATTTCTTTTAGAAGGCGCTATTTTGTCATAAATTATTATTTTGCTTATTTCTTCGATCAATTACAAGATAATCCATTATATTAACGAAATATTTTTGGTTTTTTTTTTTCATTTTATATGATCCAGTCCCGAGATATCGGGCTCACCGCAAGACGCCTTTTTTAGAGGTGCTCCCGGAGAAAATAATTATTAGTACAAATTAAAAATGTTAAAATACAGTTAAAAGTTACCATAATATGTGTAACAATCTTAACGTTGATAGATTTAAAGATCTCCTCAAGAAAAATTCTTGAAAAATCGATCTTTTTGGGCCTCCTGATTGTATAACCCCTTAATCGAATCCTCGAAGTGCTGGAATTTAAGCAAGTTTAAAATGTAGGGCTAGATGTATCGCTTTGTTTTCTGGTGCGTTGGTACTCCTGACAGAAGAGGATGGTAAAGGCATTCACAATTGGTCTGGACTAGTGTTTTTCAACCTGTGAGTCGCGACCCCCAGGGGGGTCGCAAAGTCTTACTCGGGGGTCGCGGTCGCATGCGAGGTAAAAGTAAAAAGCAAAATTTTTAGGTCCCACACTGCAATAAAAATACAACAATTTCAGTGAGAAGACTGTGTCTGATTATTTTTTAATAAGCTGTCGAGTCGTGTTTCTGTTTCTGAGACGCAAATAAGCAAGTCATTTTCTATTTTGAGCCTACTTCTCTCCTTATTTTTTATGTTCACCATGGAAGAGAACGTTATAGTCCAGTAAAAGAGCCGAAAAGCCAGCACTTTTAGCGTAGAATTAGAATTTTTTACTGAAGCTAGATGGGTGCATACTGAAAGTAACTCCAATGAAATGTTGCCCCTCAACTCGTCCCAAACCTGAGGAATAGGGGTTGAAAACTTAAAAATCGCCGTATCTCGATTATCAATAGCCCGATCACAAAATGTTTCAAACAAAATTTTTGGAATAGTAAAATGCGTATGAATCGCATTTTCTAAGCATTTTTGTGCCGCTATTTTCAACGATAGGGGGTCGGACATTAGACAACTTTATACGTATTTTATTATTCCAAACAACTTTTGTTTGAAACATTTTCAGATCGGGCTATTAAGTATCGAGATACGGCGATTTTTAAGTTTTCAACCCCTATTTTTTAGGGTTGAGGCGAGTTGAAAGGCAAAATTTCATTGGGGTTACTTTCAGTATGCAACCATCTAGTTTCAGTAAAAAATTCTAATTCTACGTTAAAGGTTCTGGGTTTTTGTCTCCATTACTGGACTATGAGTTCACATGGGTAAGAAGTGGTGAATGGCACTAATAATTTCAGGTTCCCTTGCCAGCTTGGAGGGGGGGGGGGGGAGGGGGGTCGCGTATTCAAGAAGGTTGAAAAACACGGATCTGCACCTTCGCGCATAGTATAAAAATTATCAATGCGAACGGTACACAGGTATTTAATAAACTCGAGTGAAAATATAATAGCTTGGGACATGTGCTATATCGGGTCGGCTTTCTATTCGTATCAGGGATGGGTACTTTTGGAATACTTTTTATTTGGTATGCCATCAGACCAATCCTTTATGGACATGGGTTCTTTGAGGGTCCGGCGCGGAGATTTTGCAAATGAAAAAAAAGGTTTAATAGTTTTTCAAGTCTTTGAAAAAAAATACACCGTTTTTTTATGATGACTAGTAAAAGCCAAAAAAAATTGAACATTCTGAAAAAAAATGCAATTTGGATTTCTTTTTAATTTTGAACACGAAACCTTCGTAAATTTTCTTTCATTGTAGAAATTCTATTCATCCATTTCTAAATTCATCTTTGATCATTTTCGCAGGAAAAGCTTTTTGGGAGTGTTTCATGTTCGGAATTCAATTATCTTTATTTTGCTGTACTCTAAATGTAATTTTGATATTTTCCCAATGCTTAATAAAACATCTGGCTAACACTACTTATCAGAAAAATACACTATACCTTTTTTTGCAAAGAACTTGAAAGCCCGAGTCGAAATTTTTAGCCTCCTCTGAACCCTCGCAGGACCTATTTCTTTTGTAATACATAAGCCGCCAGCCTCCGTTGAACCTACGAAAACTCATTTGTCGAGTTCAGTGCCATGAAGAGACCTCCTCTTGGTCCAGGGTAGCCTCTGCTAGACCTCCCAAACCTTCTCTCGACCCCAGTTTCAGTGAAACGTGCAGAGCACAGGCCTCCTTACCCTGCTTTCAATCTCAAACTGTTGCCTCGACCCCACCTAACCTGCTTTCGGCCCAAATTCGATATCTCCTCCATCATCATTCCATTGTGGCCTGATCGGTAACCCGTTCGATGACGAAAATAATACGAAATTAATAAAAATACATCGTCCCCTTATCAAATTATTAGTGCAATATTAATATGCGAAAACAATCAAATTTTCTCAATATCGATTTATTATTATTTTATAGGCAATTCATAAAAGAATGCTTGTATATACAGTCTTACTCCAATTCTATCGGATTAATGGGCGTTTTCCTGTCAGAAAAAATCTCACAGGAAAATTCTTAAAAAATGCCAGTCTATCCAGTATAAGCTTACGCGACGTTTTTCGTCCTTGACATTTCTTCTTAAGCCCTCTAGTTCTTGAGTTACATTGCATTATCTAGAATTAGTCTTTTTTTTTAGCAAAAAATGAAATAACATTGCGAAAAAAATCGTACAAAACTTTATAAAAACGCAAATGGAGTTCTTACTACCCCGTTCAAGTTTATCATGGATAAACGTAACCATTTTTTTGTTGCATAAGTCATGCGCCCAATTCTCGACGGTCGAAAAAAAGCCGAAAATCAGTCACGTATAAAAGTGTATACCGGGTCGAAAAGAAAATTATAAAAAAATATTTCAGAAAAGCAATATAAAGTTGAATTTATTCCCGTCAAAACGCCGTTCGGTAAACTTGGTTATCTTTTTTTTACGAAGCTATGTAACTTTTCGTGCAGCAAGAAATATCGACTGGTGTTTCCAAACTTTTAAGCGACGGTATATATTATATAATACTATATATATATATATATATATATATATATATATATATATATATATATATATATATATATATATATATATATTATACTCGAAATATGTGGTTGCATGAATATATTCGAATATACACTACCAGTCAAAAGTATTCAGACGCTTCAGATAACTGCAAAACTTAATAATCACTTTGGATCATTGCAAACTTATGGTAGAATAATAATTATTTTACGAAGATACTATAAAGCTCTGTATAATTACTTAATTACATAGATCTTTATAGTATGTTCGTGAAATAATAAATGAAATGAATTATATTACTCTAACATTATTTGGCAATTATCCTGCGCTCAAAAGTTTTGCGATTATGTGGAGTGTCCGAAAACTTTTGGCTGGCAGTGTAGATCTAAATAACATATAATGTTGATATCTATATGGAATGTTAGGGTGTTAATTATAGTCTATTTCATGTTTTAAAGAATTGAAATTGTCGGTTTAGAATTCAACCTCATTCGATTTTATTCTTTTTGTTTTTGTTCGTTTTGTTTTTTTTTCGTTTATTCAATAATGAGTTGATAAATGGCGACGGCCGATTACCGTCGATTTTAAATAAAATGTTTGATTTTTCTTTGTTTTCATTTTTGGCACGTCGAAAATTTAAAAAATATTTCCACGTGTATGTATGAAGCATATTTTTATTTTTTTCCGCTAAATAATTATGATATTAACTAACCGCGTCTATTTGATTCTTTTTTATTTTAATTAACTAGATTTTTCATAGAACCAAATTTTTCCTATTGCATTCCATTATTAAAATTATTGATTTCAAAAATGTTTATTTATAGAAAATGAATCTATTTAATATTGTCCAATAACTACATATTTTATTTGATCCTAATAAATATGTGATTCGGATTCATCAGTTCAACATCTTTATCTGTTCAAAAAAACAATTTAGTTAAGTTCACTGAATGGATCTAGTTATTTTTTTAAAATTTACCTTAAATCGAATTTTCTTAGAGTTAACCATTTTTCTATTTGATTGAACTAATGGTCCATCTTTATTGCAACACTCATATAAAAGGGGCGAGGGACAGAGAAGGTGGAGAGAGAGGAATTTTATATATATGTATATGTCCATGTGTGTTTGTTTGAAAAATCTATAGCATGTTATTCGATGAAACTCTCTAATTATCACAATCATATTAACTAATTCATATAGCTTATGTGATACAACAAATAGTTAGAGGTATTCATTTGCTCTCTTATGCTATATCAGCGACCAAGATGTTGTAAGCACTCCGTAGCATAGTGGCAGCGGAGCGTAGCTGTGAGTAGGTAGGACTTGGTTCAAGGCGCGTATAGGGCAAATATATTCTTCGAAAAAAATCATTTCTATAGGCCAGGGAATGACGAATTACGATGAAAAATCCTTGTGGTAAAGCTCTCAATTAAGGCGTTCATTTTATTTTCGATTTATGAAATATGTTATGCATATAGTACACTTAGCTTTACAGTGTACATTGTAAGCAAATGAAGATTAATTGGAATCTCATCTTTATTAATATATATAAATATCTTTGAAAGAAATATGATCGTAGTAGGCTGTGAGACAAGGAAAGAACCTATTTTATTTAAATAGATTCTATATAAATTAATTTTGTTGTTTAGCAGTGTACAGTAGGCCGAAAGGGGGAGAAGTAGGTTCTGCGCAAGCGCTCAAAGTAGGCCGACCTGAGGTTCCGTAGGTTCAATTGTGAACCTCAGTGACCTCTTTTGAGTCAAAAAGTCTACTTTCTGCCATGCCGGAGGTTCATCGGAGGCTCTAACGCATGGTACTTTCAAACATCGTACCCTCCTTTAGATACCCAATAATCCGCTCACGCCGATTTCTGCTCGCCTTCATTTTGTGGGTTGAACGCGGCTCGAAAATTTCGACTCGGGAGTTCATTAAAAAAATCAAATTTCTGTAGGTCGAAAAATCTCCGCGCAAGATCATTAAAAAGCACATGGTCACCTTATAATTGTCACTCTGTGTATCGATGATATCACATGTTTCAACTTCGCAAATAAATAAAACGACACAACGTTGAAAAGTTATGATTGCTAAACAACTTAATTTGTCCTGTACCCTTTCGTTTCTCTGACTCGTCTTTACCAACTAATTCGTCGTTTTCTTCATTTCTTTGGGCTTTTTTCCACCCGTGACATTCTTCTCTCCGTTGTACCCTTTTTCTTCATACCCCCATCTCCCGTATGTCTAAGTATGACGACAGAATTTTATACACTTGAGGCTCCACGTCGCTAGAACTTGTGCGTGAAAAAATATCACGCTACACTCCAATGGCAGCGAACCACTTTTATTGAAATAATTGATTACTTTTCAAAGAAAAAATACCAAAAGATGTGCACGAAGCGAGGCGCGGACCTCTATCAATTATGACCAAAAACTTCGGCTGTCAACGAAAGTAAAATTAGTTATTACACTTTTTCTCCGGGGTCCAAATCGATAATTCTTTTTTCGTTTTTTCTGAAGATCGCGTCGGTAAAGTTTATTTTGGTCTAACAAAATTCAATTTAGCTCGCCGTCCATTACAAAAAATTCAATATTTATGTGACACAACGAACGGAGCATCCGTAGATGGCCACACTGCCTAAAAAATAATTTATATTATATATATTTATATATTATATAATTTATATTTATATAAGTTTCAAATATATGTTTTATTTGTTGCAGCTATTCTTGTTAAATATTGAATATATTCCAATTGAATAAATAAAGATTAGATCCAAGCACATTATTTCTTTGATCGTAGGGGAGAGATTGTTTAATCGAAAATATCTTCATTACCATGAATATATGTCTAGTTAGTTCAAATATATATTTCTGTTAAATTCTGTAAAGATCTTTTTAAATTAAATGAAAAATGTTTGCTTACAAAATACGTCTTTCATTCGAACATACCTTCACTTCAAACGTATAAAAATATATTGAAATCATCGATATTTCGATTTGCATATAGCAAATGTATATTTACCTCAGATTGATTTTTGTGGCCATCACATGAACGGTGTATTTGAAACGAAAGAATTTTGATATATTTCGATATATTTGAATATAGATATATTTTGATACATTTTGTATAGCATGTATACATGTATAATCCGTGTAGTAACAGTATAAAAACAAATAAACACATTTGTAGGATCAAATAAAAAATGTCATGACCAAACGCTGGTCAATAGCTTGATTCAAATAAGTGAGTATTTGTTGCAACAAAGACAGACTATTAATTCAATCAAATTTAAAAAAAAAGTTTGACTCTACCCAATCCTATTTTACTTAAATTTTTGTCAATTGAATAGATACAGTTAGTGGATTCAACTGAATAGTGTGTTGAACGGATGAAACCGAATCACAGTATTATTAGAAACAAATAAAATATTTACTTATTAGACGATACTATATAGATCTTGATTTGAACAAATAAATATATTTAAAAGAAATAATTCCAATAATGGGCTTATTTCTTAGTTTCAAATGGGAAAAATTTGATTGTACGAAACATGAAACCGAATCACCGTATTATTAGGAACAAATAAAATATTTATTTATTAGACGATTCTATATAGATCTTGATTTGAACAAATAAATATATTTAAAATAAATAATTCCAATTATGGGCTTATTTCCTAATTTCAAATCGGAAAAATTTGATGTTACGAAAAATCTAGTTACTCCAAATTTTGTAAAATCGAGTAGACGCATCTGGTTAATATAAATCGAATTTTTCTGTCATTATAGTCAAAGTGCCACGTTTCGGTATTGTTGTACATAGTGAATTCGAGTGCAAAGAGCCTTCGTACAAGCGAGGCGCATCTCATGCTCGTGAATTCTGACGGGATTGTTACGTGGGAATTTAACGTCTTCGACGACCGGGGTCGGACGTAAGGTTAGCCGACAAGCTCAGAATAGGAAGGAAGTTACAACGGTAAGCAAATAGAGCCTCGAAGGGGGAAGGTTTAGTTGCCTCGTAGCAGAGGCAGCGGTTTTGGGAATCAACGTTGATTCTATTACCAAAACTGACGAGGATCCCCTGAGCAGCCACGGTCGTAATGGTGTCATATGGTAAAGCCGGAACAACAGAGCATCCGAGCATTAGCCTATACATGATAAAGTAGTTGTAGCCACACACACACACACACACACACACACACACACACACACACACACGCGCGCACACACACACACACACACACGCACGCACACTATATATATATATATATATATATATATATGGGAGTGTTGAGTTATTCCCTGATTTCCCTTTTAGACTGTTCAGCACAACAACGAACCGTACACGGGTTTGTATGCCGCAAATTCAATAGTTGTTCTCGAAATTGTACAAATTAAAAGTGCCATAAAATCAATGTATCTTCCTTCTTTTTAGATTCCAATAGCTCCTGTTCAACATTCGAGATAATTCACATTTGATAGCAAAAAAAGTTCACATTTGAATGTGAAAAGTGCAGATTCAAGATAACTCACATTTAAATGTGAAAAAAGCTCACACTCCAGGTAATTCGCATTTGAATATGAAAAAGGTTGTGGTTCGAGATAATTCACAGTTGAATATGAAAAAAGTCGTGGTTCAACATAATTCACATTTGGATGTGAAAAAAGTTCACATTCAAGATAATTTACATTTGAATATGAAAGAAGTTGTGGTTCGAGATAATTCACATTTTAATATGAAAAAGGTTGTGCATCGAAATAATTCACATTTGAATGTGAAAAAAGTTTCCATTCCAATGTGAAAAAGTGCAGGTTCAAGATCATTCACATCTGAATGTAAACAAAGTTCACATTCAAGATAATCCAACTGAAAGCGTAATTGATGATTTTTTTCTTCAACGAGATCTTCAAGAGTATGTACAAGGTCAACATAACCTCACACATTTTCGTGTGGAGCATTCTCACAGATCGTGTTAAAGTTTTTTTTAGAAAAACGTCACTGTCCGTAAAATTCATTGACTCAGGGCTTGAAGATTTTATTTTGCCCTAAATATTAATAATCTCTGAGAAATCTCGGAAAATTTCAGGTATCAGTTCAACTCTTGGATTTTGGGTGATACAGCATCGAATTTGCTTTTGTTATGGGTATTTTAATCCATCTTTACTGCTGCGGTCTTTAAACAAATCTGAAAATTCCGTACAACAAGATCCGCAGTTTATTATATTGAAAATATTTTTAGGCTGTTGTGGGATACATTTGGAAATGTTATGAATTTGTGACTGTGAGACGACACATGAAGCATGTAGGTACGTGTGTGTAAAAAATGGAGAGCTCTCACGGTCAGCACCCGAGCTAAATGAATATGTTTGGATAGTAGAGATACGAATACGCATATACAGGGTGTCCCTTTTATCTCTGCCACCCGCAATGACTCGGTAATTATCGACGTCACAAAAAAATGTTCCAGACAAAACTCGTACGGCGTGAAGGGGGCCATCAAGTGCGACCAATTTGTTTCAATTCGGTGGAGGGGCTGACGCACAGTGAAGGTCACCTCCACTTTTTTAAATGGAATGGTACATTTTTCCAACCATCTTGTGGAGCACCCCAAGCCGCATAAAAACATTGGGGGTCAAAGTCGTTTAAGGTTATTCAAGGTTACCTATTAAAATAAAGACAAATCTAAGTATCTCGGATCACTACCAAATATTTAATAGTGATCCGAGATATTTAGATTTGTATAATCGATACTGACCTTGAATGACCTTGAACGACTTTGACCCCCTAATGTTTTTATACGGCTTGAGGTGCTCCACAAGATGGTTGAACAAAAACGTACCATTCCATTTAAAAAAGTGGAGGTGACCTTCACTGTGCGTCACCGCCTCCACCGAAATGAAAAAAAATTAGTTGCATTTGATGGCCGCCTTCACACCGTACAACTTTTGTCTGGGACATTTTTTTGTGACGTCGATAATTACCGAGTTATTTCGGGTGGCAGAGATAAGAGGGACACCCTGTCAAATAGATTAAAATGGAATAAAAATCGGTGTGGAATGAGCGCGAAATTGAGACGATTCAAGGGACCTGCATCAGCTCAAAATTTCATATAAGCGATTTTTTCATGGATGTTTTAAGGGGTCTTCTCACCTTAGACGCTAAGAAAAGGCTGTTTCCATGCATTTTTTAAATTGTTTTATATTACAGATAGTACAGTCGTGCTGTCGCTGAAAAAAACCCGGAATCGGAGAAAATTAGAAGAAGGCTAGTTTTTTGACAGGTGATTTTGTAGGTGCCGCGGGTGCTAAATCCAAGTTTGCCTAAAAATCGGGGTGTAGGGTTCTTTTTTAGGGGATGAAAGGAGACGGGGGTGGATTAATGCCAAACTACAACCCCTACGAGGTCGGCGCCGTGAGACAAAATGTTCAGAAAAATCCGGGCTTCAGTTTTGTCCACAGCGCCGAAGTCGTGGAAGTTCATTTTGAGGGTGAAAAAGTGGGGTGAAATTTTGAAAAATCGGTTTTAATTCAATAACTCTTGAGAAAAAAATCGTACGTTTTTTGTTCAAATGGGAACGTTGTAGCCCTTGAAAAGACGCGTCGATCGAGTATTCGATCATCACCCTCCGATAATATCTTCACCCCCAAAAAATGGCTAAAAAACGTAAAAAAAAAAATAGTTTATTGAATAACTCAAAAACAATCGGTTTTTCGAGTATGGTTCAAATGTACGAAATGTAGAGAATAATTTTCTCCATATTTTCGTTGCTATGGACCACCCTTGAATTTTGATTTTCCAACCCCTCTCGGGGGTTGAACATACAAAATGAAATTCTGGGAAAACTATTGACGGCACGAATTCGCCGCCGTCGAAGAATTTGTAGCTTGAACCCTCAGCTACATTTTTGTCCATAGCGCCAAACTCGTATCTCTTCAGTTTCGGTCAATAGTTTTCCCAGAATTTCATTTTGAATTTTCAACCCCTGAGAGGGGTTCGAAAAAGCAAAATTAAAAAGTTGTGCATAGGAACGAAAATATAGCGAAAATTATTCTCTACATTTCGTACATTTGAACCATCCCCGAAAAATCGATTGGTTTTGAGTTATTCAATAAACAATTTTTTTGTTAATTCTTCAACAATTTTTTTGGGGGTGAAGATATTATTGGAGAGGGTTGATCGAATACTTGATCGACGCGTCTTTTCAAGGGCTACAACGTTTCCATTTGAACAAAAATTGTATGAATTTGTCCTAAAGAGTTATCGAATGAGAACTGATTTTTCAAAATTTCACCCCACTTTTTCACCCCCAAAATGAACTTCCACGACTTCGGCGCTATGGACAAAAATAAAACCCGGATATTTCTAAACATTTTGTCTCCCGGCGCCAACCTAGTGGGGGTTGTAGTTTGGCATTAAATCACCCCCAACCCCTTAAAAAAACCCTACCCCCCGATTTTTAGGCAAATTTGGTTTTAGCACCCGTGGCACCTACAAAATCACCTGTCAAAAAACTAGCCTTCTTCTAATTTTTTCCGATTCCAATATACAGCACGACTGTACTAAGATATTAAATTGATATAAAAGTTGTTACACTTAATTAATACACTCACGAAATACATTTAACAAAAAAATTCATGTCTTTATGTAACCCAAATGAACTTTGGACGCGTGTTTCTCGAAACATCGTTTTTTGACGGCTTGTTGATAAAATCTTCGAAACTACTGAACCCATCCTTATGAAATTTCAACCACATATTCTTTACAACTATAGCTATAGCGCATATCAAGGATTTTTTAAATTTAGATATTTTCGTTTTTTTGGTTGCCAAAAACGGTGAAAAAACCACGCCTTATTTTCGAAAAATGTCCGCCATTTTGTTATATTTGCATATATAAAAAATCGTATGACATGGGCTATCGTCATTAACATATTGAATCTAAAACCGTTTGATTTTTTTGTTTCGGGTGATCAATCTCCGGATTTCATCAACAGCGCAAACCTACAATTTTTTCAGGACATTTTTTAACGACTATTTATCGTCTATAAATAGTGACTTAAATAAATAAATATTTTAAAAAAAATGCATTTCGAAAGTGTATTTATTAAGCGTAACAACTTTTATATCGATGTCTATTATATAAACCTATCAAAAAAAATTAATGAAAATAGCCTTTTTTTAGCGTCTAAAGTGAGAAGACCCCGTAATATTCTGGGGTCTTTATGCAATGCTCAATCTGCAACAAGAAACGATATAACAATTTTGGTTTATCCTCGTTGTTTTCGGGTTATTTGGATGTCTGGATATAAATGTGCCGCCCGGTATGTGATCGTCAAGCGACGAGTAGTTTCGTCCAATGATGAAAAATGGCGGTTCTCTCTTTCCGTTTTTCATTCTCGTCGTCAATGTGAGAGAGGTAGTCCTTATTGGAGCAAGAGGAATATAGCATCTGCGTAGACGCGAATCCAGTATGTGAGTCCAGGTTTACTTGCGCACGTCTGGAAAGGGCGAGAAAAACGTAAGAAAGTATGACTCAAGCCCGAGAACTGACGCTCATCGCCCTTCCCATGTCTGAAAACTTTAACGGCGAGAGAGAAAAAGAGGACTAGAGTGTGGGGGGGGTGTGAGAGAGAGAGAGAGAGAGAGAGAGAGAGAGAGAGAGAGAGAGAGAGAGAGAGAGAGAGAGAGAGAGAGAGCGAGAGAGCAAGAGAGAGAGAGAGAGAGAGAGAGACAGAGAGAGAGACAGAGAGAGAGAGAGACAGAGAGAGAGAGAGAGAGACAGAGAGAGAGAGAGAGAGAGAGAGAGAGAGGGAGGGAGGGAGGGAGGGAGGGAGAGAGTGAGAAAGAGAGAGAGAGCGAGAGAGAGAGAGAAAGAGAGAGAGAGAAAGAGAGAGAGAGAAAGAGAGAGAGAGAGAGAGAGAGAGAGAGAGAGAGAGAGAGAGAGAGAGAGAGAGAGGTCCGAGCCTCAAAGTCGTGCGAGTGAGCCGCCTGAGGTACGCCAGTGCACTAACAGACAAACGAGACTAAAACTCGTTACCGCGTATACGGAAACCCCCAATAGTCCATAACCGTTCTCCACAGAAATTGGTTTAGATTGGTTATCGATCGACGCGTAAAGAGATTGCCACTCGCGCGTTTCTCTCCTTCAGATACTCAGAGCAAAATCTCGCTCTTTTCGATTTTTCGTAACAAAAAAAAGTCCGATTGCAAGGCTGATGTTCGGCTAGAGAAAGCGAGAGGGCGAGAGAGAGGAAGGGATCGATTTTCTTTATACAGCACCGAACAGACACCATCTCTCCACTTCCCTTCCTGTCGCGAAAACGAAAGTCCAAGCAAAATGGTAGAATAGAGGGAAACGGACAGGTGCGGGGGATCTCCTCCTTTGGTATAACGGAAGGACCCTTTGGGGGTCCTACTTTCGCGAAAGAACGAGCTACGAAATTGAGTCTAGGAGAGAGCAATACTTCCGAGACATAAGCCCGGAAAGTACAAAAAGCCCGCGGCATTTCTGTATATTCTTCGAACGTATACGTGAATCGCACGTATCTCATGTAGCGGTGAAAATGAAAGGGCGCAATCAGCATCGCGCTTGAAGCGAAGAATCGGATGAGTTGAGGCTTTACGTTACCCAGCAATCGATACACTATAATATCGCTTTTGCCATACCTTCCTCACGTTTTTATATCTTCTAACCCCCTGTAGTGTACTCGAAGAAAAGACAATCCGGTTGTTCCTGGCGATACATGTACAAAACGAAATGAAATATCTATACCGTCGAACAATCAGGTATATACGTACGCTCTTCCTCCGCTATTTCTACTTTTAGATTCGCCCCTCCGTGCAATCTCCTTTTTCTACATGAAAAATTCATTCACTCCTCGCTTTTATGGGTACTCGAGCAAATACATCGACGAGAATCATAAAGGCATTTGATTTCGACAAATCGTCTTTATATCCAATTTGCTTGCGTCAAACGACATTTATGAATCTGGTGTTTTTTTTTTACTAAAATTTTACTCGTCTCCAGGGCGGATTTCGATTGTCAAATATTACGTCAAATAGTACGAGCGATACGATCTAATTGGGGGGGGGGGGGGACTTCATCGCAGCGATTTTCCAAATATTCATGATAGCGGTTATCAGCGAACGATGGAGAATCGTGTTTTTATCGTCCTGAAACTGCGACTTGGAAGGATAATGACCAAACTCTGTGAAATCTGCGATTGGACATTTTTTAAATTATTTTAATTCACTTCTCTTTTTCGTTTATTTAATTTTCTCCAATTTTTTTCGTCTATTGAAATTTCTTCAATTAAAAAAAAATTTACTTTATTTCATTTCGTTTGATTACATTTTTTTTGTTTAAATTAGTCAATGGGCACGAGTTTCGCATGGTATTTATGTGGCGTCCTAGATCATCACACACAGTCTGTCAGACCTACAATTCAGTTCCGTTCATAACTTATCGACAAATTCGTGTCTTCATCTTTAATCTTAATGAAATCAGAACGTCAGACTCCTCTCAATAAGAACGAGTGCACAGTACAAATCGAGAAAAATATTTGTTCGAAAATCATTTTTACATTCTCAAAATCACTGAGAAAAGGCGAAATAGTAAAAAATCCATTTCGAGTCAAAATGTGTATAGCCTCCTCTGAACACTCGCAGGACCCATTTCCTTTGTGATGCACAAACCACCAGCCTCCGTTGAACCTACGAAAACCCCATTTGACGAGTTCAGTGCCATGAAGAGGCCTCCGTTTGGTTCAGTGTAGCCTCTGTTAGTCTTCCCAAACCTTCTTTCGATCCCCAGTATCAGCGAAACGTGCAGAGCACAAGCCTCCTTAACCTGCTTTCGATCTCGTCTTCGGTGCCAATCTAGCCTGCTTTACCTAGACCTAACGTGTTGGTATTCCAAACATTGTACCCTCATTTAGATACCTGATAATCCGCTATCGGTGAAGGCCTTCATTTCGCGCATTGAACGGGGCCGAAATTTTTTACTCCAGATCTATTTCTCGAAGAGGAGACTTGGGGCAACTGGGGAAAAAGGCATGACCATGAGAAATTCCGTGACCGGAAAAAATGCCCGCGTCGGAAACATTGCAAAGATTGACTGAGAATTGAGCACAAAATGCGATAAACTTTTTTTTTCTCCAGCCTGACAGCGTTTATCGAACGTGACCGAAAATCTCATTCAATCCGTGCTTGCAAGCTCCAGATCCTTTGACTCGCAAAAGGCGATCCTCTGATTCGTATGGAAATGCGGTAAATTCTGCTCCCCCATAAAATTTGTATCCCAGAGAGGAAGATGTGGGCGGCATCTTGGGGAAAGGTATTTTACGAAGGGGGTACAAATTTCGCGGCTGGTGCGCCGACACGATACTGCACCTAGCCACACACACACACACACACCTACACACACAGGAATTGTTCGCTTTGAAGGTACGCGAGCTTTATTTCTCTCGGTTATCTCGTGCTTGACACTCGAATCACGTATCGCGTAAGGGAAATCCCGACCGGGGCCAATGCGCTGTAACTCGTCTTATATCGGTGTAACTCGCACGGGATACTAGAGCGAGCAACGAAAAAACCAGATAAAAACAGCAGCTAGCCCAGGTCGTTCATAGTCCAATAAAAAAAATCGAAAGTAAGCAATTTTTTAGATATAAATACGCAAAGTGGATCTAAAGGTAATTGGAGGCGCTGAATCAAATGGCGATAATAATTTTGCAATTAACCCGAGGGAAAATGTTTAAAAATGTTACATTTCTTTTGTAAAGCGTTTAACTCGGAACCTAATAATTTTGTCGAAAAAAATGTCAAACAAAAGTTGTTTAGAACATAAAAATACGTAAATAAGTTGTGAACGTTCGTCTTCGTATCTTCAAAAATGACGGAGAAAAAGACGAACGAAAATTTGTTTGCAAGACGAAATCGCTTTGCAGACGAAGCACCACTGGGAGCGCGTTGCGCGCATGCATGGCGGAACGATAGGAAGAACCTCCTATGAGTGCGAACGGCATAGCCATATAGTGCGTCTCTTTCGGCCAGTGATCCTCAACCAGTAATTTTCTCAATGTTCAGTCGTCGTTACGAATACTTATACAATATAATTATTTTTTTTAATCTCCAGTAAGTTAGATTAACTCTTACTAAAGCCATATGTAACAACAGAAAACCGAGATATTTACGAATTCGATATTTTTTTTATTTTTTTAAATTTCGCGGTTTTCGTCCCCCAATTGAATGGTTTTTCGTTTCTTCTCCCTCATTTTTAAAGATACGAAGATGGACGTTGAATACTTTTTTGCATACTTTTATGTCCCAAACAACTATTGTTTAACATATTTTTTGATAAATTTGTTAGGTTCCGGATTAAACGGTTTTTAAACATTTTTAAACATTTTCTCGGGGGTTGATTGCAACATTATTATCGCCATTCGATTCAGCGACATCCAATTACCCTTAGATCCATATTCCGTATTTATGTCTAGAAAGTGCTCACTTTGCCTGGTCCGCGTGAGGCCTACTCCAAAAAAAAATATGAGAATCTCGTGTACCTCGCGGAAAGAAATATCGATGGTGCGATGAATAATTTCAAGGTGTGTTGAGGCTATAGACAAATATTTGCAGCGATGGACTTTGCGAAGAAACGGCTATTTTCCTGCATTGGGTAAAAGTTTCTTTGTGGAGATATTTGTTGACATCAGTTTTGAAAAAGTATGCGAATTAGAAACTGGCCTAATGCTTCCTCGTTATTCTTTTTATTAAAGTGAATGAATAAACATGAATAAATAAATGACTTGATAAATAAATAAATAAATGCATAAATTAATCATTTAATACACGAATAAATAAATAAATAAATAAATAGATGGATAAATTTAAAAAATCTTCTAACAGTCCATGATATATTTACTGAAATTCGTCCAATAACACACTTCGTATATTTATATTAGTTTTTTTTTCAGCGAAATGTGCACCCCGTCTCGAAACAAACCGTCTCTTTTTGAAAAAGCCATCTGGAGTGAGATCAAGCATACAAATTTCGATAATAACGAATAAAGAATATGCAAGTTTTTAATTTATGAACGCTTTCAAAATTCGCACGTATAAATCCTTAGAAAATTTAAAATTTTCCGAAAATTCAGAACCATACCATAGGTGAATACCTTTAAAGAATTTCTCAAAACTCAATATTTAAGACGGTTGCTCAATATTGTTTCAATATGAATAAATTTCGAAAAATTAGGTCGAGTATGACATTTTTCTCGAAAAATGAACATTTCGAAACTTTGAAAGTTTGTGAAGTGCGAACAACTTTGTTATTCATGGTGAAATTTAATGCCAAACATACTTGTCCCTAACCGTATTTATTTACAACATTTTAGTTCGATATCTCAAAACTCGCTGAAGCTACAACGATCAGAGACAATTTTTTTAATATTCGACGTTCTATCAAACCAAAATCGTTGCAACGATTTGACGATCATGATACAGAGCAACGACTAGTCACACACACCCATATCCATGCACACACTTTTTAAATACGATTTTAAACTGAATTTCATTTTTTTAATTGTCAAAAAACTGTTTTTTCCACGCAAATCTTCCTTTACAAGGAACCAAAAAAAAATCCAATAGCTACGAATTCAGAGAATTCGTATTGCCCGCCGATCAAATTGTTTCCGCATCTCCCCATCTACAAAATTGGCAAGCTGGAAATTCATCGAAGTGCGAATAGTTATTGTTATAATGGCGAGAAGAGAGCTTACAATGGTATATCAAACGGTATAACAAAAAGGAATTCGGTTGAATAGACCACGAGGGATTTTACTGTGCTCCTCTTCGTGGCAGAAAATCGGCATTAAAATCGCCGTTCAAGGTTCGCGTGTATGCATAGTATACTCGAGATGAAAAAGAGTTCGATCGAACTTGTCAATCCCGTAGCGGACGTCGCTCTCTCGGCGTTCCGGATGAATTGCCGCGACGAATAGGTTGAGAGGGCCCGAGCAAGGGATGATAAAAGGGTAGACAAAAATTCCAAGTCCAATAACCTGGCTCAATTTCGCGTTTCAGAGTGGAATCCTTCTTTCCTACACTCTTCTTCGTTTACATATATGTATATGCACAAATACGACTTTCTCTCTCTTCCATCTCTCTCTCTCACTCACTTCTCTCACTTCCATGTGAATAGAAACTCACTGACGTTATATCGTTAAGCCCTCTGCTGGTACTCGCAAAAGAGATAGATAGAAATTTGCAAATAATCGTATTGTACACAACTTGTGAATAATTCACGAATAGAAAAAATCCTTTCTGTGCATCTCTCGTCTCTCATCTGTGTGCACTGAGAAAAGGATATATTTCTATGTACGAGGATTAGTTAACTATTAACAAATGGTAAAGTTGAAAATGGCGAAATAAATATCTTCTTACAGTTAAGGGAAGGTTCTGCCTTGTGGGGCCAAAAAATGTTCGATTTTTCACCAATTTTTTATGCGAAAAGTATTAAATATAGAATGTTGATATTTGGCATGTTGACTAAACGGTCTTTATTGAACTTCAAAATATTTTTTAAAGTTTGACAAAACATGGTGGTGGCGCGCGGGCGATGACATTCTTCACTTGCGGAAGTCCTAAGACCCGAACAGGTTATCTGAAGCAAAACAATCAAACACATTTTTACTTTGTACAATATTGTGTATACGTTGACCTAGCATCAAGAAGAGAAATTGAAAAATAAAAAAAAACAGTGAGCGATCGGAAAGAAGTTTGTTTTTTTTCCGAAAAAATTATCGCAGTTTTATGCACACTATTTTTTTATATTTTTCAATGTTTCTTCTTGATTCTAAGTCAACTTATACGCAATATTGTACAAAGTAAAAATATGTTCGATTTTTTTGCTTCAGATCACCTGTCCGGGTCTTAGGACTTCCGCAAGCGAAGAATGTCATCGTCCGCGCACCGACATACGTGGCTCCTCCCACTCCTACCACCATGTTTTGTCAAACTTTAAAAAATACTTTAAAGTTCAATAAAGACCGCTTAGTCAACATACCAAATATCAACATTCTATATTTAATACTTTTCGCATAAAAATTGGTGAAAAATCGAACATTTTTTTGGCCCCAACAAGGCAGAACCTTCCCCTTAATTAATCATTCATTTGAGCCTCTGAATTTTCACAAATAAAGATTTGGTGATAGTTCAGAAATGGGTATTTTAATGGAAACATACACATTCATGACAGCCAATACACACAGCCGATATTACACTTCGTCAAACCCAATGCTTCGTAGTAAGGCGTTTATACGCACTTGCAAGGACCAAAAAGTCGTTTTTTTTTTTTTTTTCACGATAATATTTGTTATTTGGGCACGAGTGAACGATATTTTATATTCGCACAAATCAAGATTCATGTACCTTAGTTACCTAATGAACATTCGAAGCAAGTTATTCATTGATTCTCGTCAGATGAATGTGCAGTTGAATCAACGTAGCACTATAAGTGCTAGTGGGCAAGTGTACAAGGGAACAATTCTCATGGAAATTCAGAGTTGTTCCTTACTACTCTGTAGAAGACAAATCGTTGGACAACGATTTGTCCTCTACAAGTAGCAAGTCATTAATCGGAGGATCAACTCCGATGGTAGCATTAATATGTCGTAGAGCAAGGAACAACTGTCATAGAAAATAGGCGGTCACCCGGTCCCGCGATAGACGTCTTGGCCATCCCTGCTCTAATGCATAGTTTTTTAAAATCTCTATATACACTTTCGAAAGTTTCCTAAAGATTTGGCAGGTCCCACAGAACAAGCAAATCGTTACTTGATGCCATCGGCGCAGAGAATAAAATTCGCGTTTTCACGGTCACAAACGATATCCTCTAGGGATGTGCACATGCGGTCACGCACAGTCTCCAGTGTACCTCGATCGTTATCTACGTCGCGTCTGTGCACAAAGGGCCATGCTAGCGTACAAAGTAAACGGTCTTGCCAAATGTACGATACTCATCTCAAGTACAGATTTGTTGACTATTGAAATAATCATCATTTGAGACGGGGGGGGGGGGGGGGATATTAACAGGGATATTTTGATTCAACTGAAGATTTTTTCGTTAGTATCAAATATTAATTTTATAATAAGTGTACAACTGTTATCTCGAAGAAGTATTGGACCAACATCTTAAATACAGATTCATTAATAGTTAATACATCCTTATTTGCGTTGAATAGAGAAGAAGATGTCACGTCCAACTGTGTGACTCGTGGCTCAAATGCGGCTGAGATAGTCGTTATGAATGAACATCAGTTAATTATTGTGACATGTTCATTTGCATTGAGCACACACTGAGAAAAACAAAACTAATTGAATCAAAAAAATATATTGGTTGATCCAAGTAAATGTGCTGTTGCGGAGTGCCACCGATACATTAGATTGTAACAATCCTATAACATATTGAAAAGCGTGATTGATTTAAATAACATAGTATTTATTTGAAAAAGCTCTTCTGTTCTCTGAATATCTACATTATCGTTCAAATAAATTACATTCTATTGAAATCATTCTATGTAGAATCCGTAGAATATATGGATGAAATAATTAAGAGGTTGCTACTTACATTATTTATTTCTTACAAAAATATAATCAAGGATTAATGATTTCTTTTGCTGCATCGAAACGAATATGCCATGGACGTAAGTTTTTCAATTTGTTTTAAATCCTCAATAAAAAGTAAGCATTAGAATGATCATCCACTATAATAGGTGGAGAGAATATCAGATATTCAACTGATAACAACAGATACTACACCTTGATCTTAGCCACCGGCCAAGAAGCGATACTCTAGAGTTTCTCCGGCGTTTAAGTAGATTTTCGGTTCGCGCTACGCTTACGAGAAACGAGCGCGCGTGCGGCTTCTAGCGGTTTCTCCGAGAACTACGGGTT
>OZ023315.1:51323615-51394399 GCA_964007375.1 Ophion obscuratus
TATACATTTGTAGAAAAAATAAGCACACTTTGAGCGAAACTTCCAATATTTCGATGCCTGCTGATTGTGCGGTGTGGGCCGAAGGAATAAGAAAAAACTGCCGACCGTATAATCGAAAAAAGCTCGAATGAAAGCAATATAAAATGTCGGGAGAGAGAACGAATGAGAGAGAGAGAGCGAGAGGGAGAGGGAGAGAGAGAGAGAGAGAGAGAGAGAGAGAGGGAGAGGGAGGGAGGGAGAAGTATTTCTCGTCGTTCGCGTATATAGAGAAGTGCGACTTTTATCAAGAATAATATTTGTAGCGGAAAAAACAGACATCGCGCTCTTCTCCGATGAGATACCGGGACTCTTCGATATCGCCAAGCTATTATATTTTTTCTACAGCCTCGCATTATATAAAGTTCCGAGACTGTAAGTGGCGAGAGGGGCAAAAAAAAAGTTTTTCGTTTACTTACTCGGGACAACCTGTGAAATTGGCTCAGCGAGTGCGAAATGGTGCAAACATTTGGTTTCTTCGTCAGGTAGTTTATTTTTGTTTTTTCCTCGCAACGAGATGGAAACATTTCCAGCGCGTTACCACGATATTTGGGGGAATCGGGGTCGTTTATGTCCAGAGTTGAAAAGCCCCTCCCCGCCCACCACCGGCTGCCCGTCGAACTCCTCGTCACATCGGTTCGATATTTTTACGATCGGTCGATTCGCTTGACTTGTTGAGCTTTGGGTGCTAGCTGGAGTAGTGCAAAGGCTACGTATCCACTGGTCAATTGAGGTGAGATATTTTTGAGCTTGTGTGACGGACATGGATACGAGGGGAAAAGAGAGGGGGCGAGAGAGAGAGAGAGAGAGAGAGAGAGAGAGAGAGAGAGAGCGAGATGAGAGAGAGAGAGAGAGAGAGAGAGAGAGAGAGAGAGAGAGAGCGAGAGAGAGAGAGAGAGAGAGAGAGAGAGAGAGAGACAGAGAGAGAGAGATAGAGAGAGAGAGACAGAGAGAGAGACAGAGAGAGACAGAGAGAGAGAGTCAGAGAGAGAGACAGAGAGAGACAGAGAGAGAGAGACATAGAGAGAGAGAGACAGAGAGAGAGAGACAGAGAGAGAGAGACAGAGAGAGAGAGACAGAGAGAGAGAGAGACAGAGAGAGAGAGAGACAGAGAGAGAGAGACAGAGAGAGAGAGACAGAGAGAGAGAGACAGAGAGAGAGACAGAGAGAGAGACAGGTAGAAAGAGAGAGAGGGAGACAGAGAGGGAGAGGCAGAGCGGGAGAGACAGAGAGGGAGAGACAGAGAGGGAGAGACAGAGAGGGAGAGACAGAGAGAGAGACAGAGAGAGAGACAGAGAGAGAGACAGAGAAGAGAGAGACAGAGAGAGAGTGAGAGAGACTGAGAGAGAGAGAGAGAGAGAGAGAGAGAGAGAGAGAGAGACAAAGAGAGAGAGACGAGAGTCAGAGAGAGAGACAGAGAGAGAGAGAGAGAGAGACAGAGAGAGAGAGACAGAGAGAGAGAGACAGAGAGAGAGAGACAGAGAGAGAGAGACAGAGAGAGAGAGACAGAGAGAGAGAGACAGAGAGAGAGAGACAGAGAGAGAGAGACAGAGAGAGAGAGAGACAGAGAGAGAGAGAGACAGAGAGAGAGAGAGACAGAGAGAGAGAGAGACAGAGAGAGAGACAGAGAGAGAGACAGAGAGAGAGAGACCAGAGAGAGAGACAGAGAGAGAGGACAGAGAGAGACAGAGAGAGAGACAGAGAGAGACAGAGAGAAAGAGACAGAGAGAGAGAGACAGAGAGAGAGAGACAGAGAGAGACAGAGAGGGAGACAGAGAGAGAGAGACAGAGAGAGACAGAGAGAAACAGAGAGAGACAAGGAGAGAGACAGAGAGAGAGATAGAGACAGAGACAGCGACAGAGAGAGAGGGGGGGGAGGAATCCGCGAATTACCATTCGATTGAATTACTTGACGCGTGAGTCGTTAAAGCTCCTCGGAGGTTCTAGAAATTCTTGGTGACCGCGATGTCAACGTGGTTAGGAAGTTTCAGTCGCCGTCTCTCTCACCCTCTCTCGTTCTGTCTCTGTCTGCCACCACTTTGATCTTTCTATTTCAACTCCGTGGCTATTCAACGAAGAGAAGCGATCAAGTTCTAATGTATATAGATATACACACACACACACACACACACACACACACACGCGCGCGCGCGCGCACATTTATATGTACATATATCCTTATATATACATCCTTATAACGATATATATATACATATGGACATCCTTCAAGATTCCCGACTGACATCCCCACGCATCTTTCTTTCTCGCTCTCCATTGTCAAGTATGGGGTCTCCACAAATAAATGTACACACACAGATCCACGCGCGCGCACGCACACTCATATAAATACACACAAAGATATGGTCGCCATGTGCTTTTTAAGGGTCTGGCTTGAAGATTTTGCAGCCGAGAAAGATATTTGATAGTTTTTCAACTTCTCTTTGGAAAAAAAAATAAAGCGTCTTTTTAAGATGAGTACAATTGGCCAGAAAAAATTGAGCATTCTCGTAACGGATCCAAATTCCATTTTAATTTCAGCAGAATGAAGATTACTAAATTCTAAATACGAAAGACTTGTAGAAAAAAAAATCGCTTTTATCGAATTGAATTCCGTTCATCCATTTTAAAACGCATCTTCGAATAACTTTTTTCTCGATGACGGGATCGACAAAAAAGTTTTTTCCGGAGTGCTTCGTATGAGGATTTTAATTATTCGTTCTGCTGTACTCACAATGGAATTTTTTTTTTTTCAGAATGCTCTATTGTTTACTGGCAAATACTACTCACCACAAAAATACGGTGTATTTTTTTTTACAAAGAGGATTTAACCATTGATGTTACTATTTTTCTCAGTAGCAAAATCCCCCCGCACGACCGTTGAAAAACACATAATTGTCACTCTGTAAATGTAAATATAACGATAAGAACGATCTAGGTGACTTGATTGAATTTTGTATCCACCTACAGCCCTATTGAGTCAGTAAATATTGCGCAGTGCAAAGTTATATTAGGGTGGCACAAATTTGAGCACTTTTATTTCTTCTTTTTCTCGCCATCGAGCTATTTTGTTTAACGAAAAAAAAAATTGTCGCGAAAGCTGCGAGCGGTTAAAAAATATTTAGAGGTCGCTCGAGCCTCCCAAAAATTCAAATTTTCATAAAAAAATCGTTTTCTCTTCCGTCCACTTCTCACCCATGAATTTTACGCTTTATAATTTTTAAACTAACCTCGCGAAAGCTGCAGCCAGCCAATGAATATTTGCTGGTCGCCCAAGAGCATCGAAATTTCCAATGTTCGCCACTGTTTTTACTCTTCTCACTCATAAATTTGACGCTTTGTAAAATTTTCAAAATAATTAATCCTTTTTTTTCTTTAGAAACAAATTGTTCAAATTTACCTCACACTTCTAACCCAAGAATTATAATCTTTGTTCTCACAAAATAATTCTTGAAAGCGCTTGTCCGTAAGCAAAATTATAGGTCGTTTTATTCGTAAAACTGAAATGGCAGCTGTTTTCCGCGCATCTTAGCGCGTCCCACAGTTGGTCTCGTTAGGCAAACCGCGGATCAATCGTAGCTGTACTCTGTGACGAGCGACGCTGTAATACAATAATACATAATAATACATAATAACACATATCGTCTAATTGGTATTTGTTGCAAATTATTATAATGCATTATTCAGACTTCGCTGTGCATTTCGTTTTAACGCTACAAGATATTACAGTGCATGCAAGATTTATATTTTGACGAAAATTCTGAATTTCGAAAACCTTGAGCGAGCACCAAATATTCATTGGCCGGCGGAGCTTTCGCGAGGTTAATTTGAAATTCATAAAGCGTAAAATTCATGAGTGAGAAGTAGACGAAAAAATATCGATTATTTAATGAAAATTGGATTTTTTGAGAGGCTTGAGCGACCTCTAAATATTTCTTTACCGCTCGCAGCTTCGGCGACACTTTTTTTTTCTTTTCTTTAAAGAACATGATTGAATGGTGAGATAAAGAAAAAAAATAAAACTCAAACTTGTGCCACCCTCATATATATATATATGTATATATATATATATATATATATATATATATATATATATATATATATATGTATGTATGTATGTATGTATGTATGTATGTATGTATGTATGTATGTATGTATGTATGTATGTATGTATGTATGTATGTATGTATGTATGTATGTATGTATGTATGTATGTATGTATGTATGTATGTATGTATGTATGTATGTATGTATGTATGTATGTATGTATGTATGTATGTATGTATGTATGTATGTATGTATGTATGTATGTATGTATGTATGTATGTATGCATGCATGTATGTATGTATGTATGTATGTATGTATGTATGTATGTATGTATGTATGTATGTATGTATGTATGTATGTATGTATGTATGTATGTATGTATGTATGTATGTATGTATGTATGTATGTATGTATGTATGTATGTATGTATGTATGTATGTATGTATGTATGTATGTATGTATGTATGTATGTATGTATGTATGTATGTATGTATGTATGTATGTATGTATGTATGTATGTATGTATGTATGTATGTATGTATGTATGTATGTATGTATGTATGTATGTATGTATGTATGTATGTATGTATGTATCAAACTGTCTGGGCCAACACTTCGATGGATGACAGTTCAGCAACGGGCTATATTAAAGATTCACCATCAAATTAATAAAACTGCATTGCTATATTTTCACAAATCTTCTGGCTTTGCATAATAAATACAATTTCAAAGCTGATCTAATTTAAATGGATGTTGAGGTACCCAATTTATTTGCACTTGGTGAAGCACACTTGGACGAATTTCAATCTAATTTTGATCCTGGCCTTAATTGCTGCTCACGTCAAGCTGTCACTACGAATATATCTAGCGATCCCTCTCAGAATGTTCGACGACCGTATGAGATGTATAAGCTACGTGAAAGTCCCATCGTGAGCCGAGCGTGGCCAATAGAGGGATGCTTTTCTTTTTTCGTCGTATAGCTCCCGTTAACGTCTTTCGTGTGCAACATGCCGAGATTTTCACGAACGCTTTCAGGGTTTTGCTCGGTAAATTCCGCCGGAGCACGAGCAAGGGGCGGATAAAAAAAGCTCGTCAGCGAGAAAGCTGCACTAATCGCCAAACGAGATCCGGAAGAGCACTCGCGGTCAGAGATTTTATTCGCACGGAAATCCGCGCGAGGATAGAAGCTTGGAGGATCTTAATGCTTCCCGGCGATTTTTCGAAGGGAAGACACGCAATCTTAATCCGAAGAAAAATTGAGCTTTTCCTATAGACAAAGTCGTTTATGTCCTCGAATCTTTCGCGCCCACTTTCCGACCCTATGGACTTGTCGGTAGAAAGTTTTTGCCAAGTGTCGAGCCCAATGATATTCGGCGCAACGGATCCTCACAATATCGTTGATTTATGAATTATTTGCGCGGTCTATTTATGTTCTCAGTTTTCAACTTTCACGTATGTAACGTCGTGAATTTCATCAAGTGCGTTTGGTTTTTTTTATTTTATTTTTTATTTTTTCGGTGACAAAAAAAGTCGGGACGTCCGTGAACTTTCAATTTCGGTAAAAGCATCCTCAATTGCGGGAGTGACATGTTTGAGATGTAACTTCTTACGTATTGCGACGAATGCGAGGTGAACGAAGATGCTTTTCTCCGTGCGAGAGTAATAGACGAAAGTCTTCATCTATACGAGTCAGATGAACAGAAAAAGCCTAATTTACCGTGGAAATAAAAATCCAGTCACAGAAATGTTTTATCATTATATACTAGACCATTTTTTATTTTTCATTCACATCATTTTCGAAAACTATAAATGTCGGAACCACCTACGCCGATTAGCCATAGCAGCTGCGACGGTACATTGTTTAAGGCAGTAGTCTGGTATAGAAATTTGAAAAAATCGATTTTTTTTCATTCGATTATTCCTTAGACCTTTCTCAATACACTCGTGAAAACAGTTTATTAATATTTCGAAAATTAAATAAGCGACCATGTTGTATAAACATAAAAAAGTACATGAAAATATATAAAAAATATATTTTTTTAAATGTCGATACATTCTCAAAGAAACAATAAATACATATGTAAAATTTCATCAAGACAACTTCAACGGTTTAAAAGTTATTCCAACCCAAAAATGACGTCAAAAATCTCGCTCTGGACCAGACTACTGACTTAAATATTAACTTCCCTGTTTATCAATATTATTCAATAGAAAAAAAACTCAAGCTTGGCGAAACTACGCATCAATCGTATGTAAATTCCCGACCTCGTCATCTCGATACCGTCGTCGGAAAAAAAAATTGGAAATCGACCTGTTTTTTCGGGCCTCAAACTTATGCAGACCTTATAATTGTACGGTTATTTTAAGTATACCTGCTTTTGTGCAAGTCGATTGACAGTATCTACGGATATTAGATGATTAATGTATAAAATACATTAGGTATAAGTTTCAGGGATAATATTCCTGAAACGTACCATTTAAATATTTATAAAAAGCCTGTATTAAGAATTAAAGAACATTAATTACATTGGTTAGTAAAAATAATCATTTTTGTTTGCACTCAAGTGTGTTGTAAGAAGCAAGACAAGTTCTCAGCCCACTCCATATATTGAGAGTAAGCAAGCGAAGAGTCACGGTCCGCCACATAAAAGAGGCCAAACTTTTCGGGACCCTTTGCGCACCGCGAAGTCGATTCACACAGAAATATACGATACAGCTTAGTAAAAGTGCCTCGTTGCAAGCATTGGACGAGCTGGTGAAAAAAAAATGGAACGGCGCAAGCTTTCTCGTTACTTAGAAAAATTGTTAAAATATAGCATGCACGAGAGGCACAGATGGTCCTTCTCGTTTTCTGCAAGCTTCATCCGAAGGCAAAATAAGAAGAGTGGCAGAAGAGAAACAGAGAGAGAGAGAGAAAGAGAGAGAGAGAGAGAGAGAGAGAGAGAGAGAGAGAGAGAGAGAGAGAGAGAGAGAGAGAAGAGAGAGAGAGAGAGAGAGAGAGAGAGAGAGAAAGAGAGAGAGAGAGAAGAAGCATTACAGGCAGTGTTGCGATTGCATCGTTGAGCCCTCGGAACTAGGGGGCATTCGGGCGTAGATGACGTTCGTTTTACCCTGAATATGATGAGTGCCATTATAATACTCGCGGAAGTTTCCTTGCCCTTCCCTTCCCTTCTCCATTTTTAGAAGACAGTAAGCTGGATTTTTCCTGCCAACAATCAGTTGTTTGCATCGGTATGGGAAAGCTTTCAAAGGACAACTACTTGTTTGCCCCTTATTGAAACTACGTCGAGCCGAAGAGAGAGAGAGAGAGAGAGAGAGAGAGAGAGAGAGAGAGAGAGAGAGAGAGAGAGAGAGAGAGAGAGGAGGTACGCTAAGATTCTGGCAGGATGCTACCAATTTTCACGAGAGAATATTTTGTACTCAACCAAAGTAAAAACCGATATACCGTGAATGGGTAAATCAGATTTCATCTCTTCAAATTTATCCTCTGAGATTATATTGTTTTTCATATGACTTATCAGATTGTTTTTCGTATGACTTTTTATATATTTTCATCCATTTATTGATACCAAACAATCATCGTTTTTTTTTTATTTCCGTCGAAAATTGAACTCTTTTCCACAGCTGGACATTTTCGTAATTTTCAAAATAAAAAAAGATATATATTATATAATATATTATATTAAAAGTACATTTTTTATTTTTTATTCATGATGACTAGGCGCTGCTTTGTTTAAGGGGTTACCCCCACTTGCGATTTTGAAAAAATCGATTTTTTGATTGCATTTTATTGAAGTACAAGTATCTGACAATATGTCCTGAAAATTTCAAGTCGATCCGAACAAAATTGACTGAGATATGAGCGTTGAAAGAGAAGAATCCGTTCTTCGTGTAAGCTGAAATTGAAACTTTAAACGCGGTTTTTCTCAAAATGGCATTTCTGCAGTCGGTGACCAAGATTACTAGAACACTAATGAACCGATCTTCTTGAAATTTTGCAGGCTTATTTAATACATAAAAATGTAGTCTTTAAACGTTCGATTTTTGTTTTTCGAAAAAAAATTGCCGTTTTATAGTCAAAAAACGGCCGTTTTTTTTCGTTAAAATCGAACCATTAACTTTGACTGTCCGCCATTTTGTGAAAAATAAATATTTTTTAAAATCCTTCGACTAAAGACTAGTTTATACTTATATTTGACTAAATCCATCCGCATTTTTTTTTTCAGATGATCCACTTGGCCGCAATGTTGGTCACCGCAAACTGTGTATATAAAAACATTATTTCATTGACGGCCATTTGCCACTAAACAATGTAATATTTTTCAATAAAAAAATTACTGAAAGTTCTTCAAGATGTGTTCTTTAAGATGGTATATTGATCGATTAAAAAAGTTTTGTAGTTTTCTTTAAAAAAATTCATGAAAAAGGCCTTTTTGCGCTACAAGTGGAGGTAAGGCCTTAACTAATAATGACTTCATTGTTTATCAATATTTTCCAGTTTCGAAAAAACTCAAGCTTGGCAAGACTATGTATTAATTTAGTGTAAAATTTCGGTCCCGTCATCTTGATGTGCTGATCAGAAAAAAATATTGAAAATCGATCTGTGGAATTGGGCCCCAAGCAAACTAGTTAAAGCAAACCAATACACATTTGATTCAAAGCTGCAAACGAAACGACGATCTGACAGGGGACGTTTTGCAATCTAAGGCTGTCAAAAAAAACAGGCACGAGGACCTGGGATTAAGAACAGATCAAAGAGGAACACTGGAACAATTAATGGAATGTCACTCGAGTTTTGCCAAGTCAATAAAAATAAAAACCGATGTACCCTTACGTTGTCAGATCAGATTTCATCTCTTTAAATTTATCTTCAGAGCATAGCTTATGGTACTCTTTGTCATATGACTTTTTGTACATTTTAATTCATTTCTTGATAACCAACGATCGATGTTGTTTCTCGGTCGAAAATTGAACTTTTGTTCAGCTCTTTGGCATTTTCGTAATTTCCAAAATTTGCAAAAGGTACGTGGTCATACGAAAGTTTTATTATTATACCAAAGCTAGATGTTTTATTTTGCATTTCTGATGACTAGTTGCCAGAACCACTTACACCGACTGGCTATCCAGCAAAGGCGGTGCTTTGTTTAAACAATGACAATGCCATTGATTATAAATATTTTTGAATTTAAAAAAAACTCAAGTTTGGTAAGAGTATGTATTAATTTATTGTTAAATTTAGATCTCGTCGTCTTAGTACTTGCATCAGAAAAAGAAAATTGAAAATCGAGCTGTGATTTGGGCCCTAAGCAGAGTTAAAGCAAAAGAAAAAATGCTCTGACAGACCACGTGTGACGACCTAAGGTTGTCAAAAAACAGGCATGATGACTCAGGATTATGAACAGCTCAAGTCACGCGAGTTTTGCCTACGGGTACAATAGGGTGGTTCAAAAAATATTTTTTTTTTCACTGTACTCAACGGAAAATGTATATATATTTGTATATACATTTGAAAATGTATATATATACACTGTACTCAACGGAAAATATAAATATATTCACTGGAGTATTATCCCATTCTCTTGGAAAATAATAATTTAAGACAAAATTTGTATAGAACATAAATTATCAGTCTTTTGTTGGGCTACAACTTTTATACAAGACATTTTCCTCTACGATCAACATTTGTTAAAATAAAATTAAAAAACTACAAAAACCCGTTTTTTCAATGTTTATCTTGAAAATCAAATTTGCGCCAATTTTAATTATCATATTCGTGTTCAGCGAGTCAAAATACATGAGTATACCAAATTTCAAAGAAAAAAGCGGTATGGGCTTTTCGGAACATCACCCAAAAAAATATTTAAATAAAAATTGGGTATTTTTACAGAAAAAATTAAATCAAGACTTGCACTCCATCACGCACTAATGTTTTCTGCATCGAGATAAAAAAGAAATTAACACTCCATTAATCATGAAAAATAAATTAGAAAAAGGCGTTTGAGCTGTAACTAAAAATTGTTTAGAACCGTCAAATTTTGCAAAACTTTCTTTTTCTTAAAATACTTTAATTTTCCGTTGAGAGAAAAAAAATCGATTTTCTTTAGCCACCCTAGTGTACACGTTGAAACGAAAAGTAACAGCACACTCGGACTGCCCAAACCGGAAACGAGTCTCTCGCAGCATCGTCGTACTGTTCTTTGGGTATTTCTCTTTAAATGATCGATCCACGGCGCCATTTGGCTCGGAGAAGGCTAATAGCCAATTAATTTGTAAGTTTTCGAGCACATAGCGAGATATTCTCGGCGTGATGTTTCCCCATCCGGCATATGACTAAAGTGTTCGGAGGGAAAACACTTGAGGTGCTTGAATAAATTGAGGCAGTTTCTCCCATTATAAGCCTTCATTATTATTACGATAAGCTTGACTGATAAAAGTGTACGACTCGCTATATTCGTGAATAGAATCGCTTGTCGTCTCGTCCCCGTTCCAATGAATCGAAAATGGCTTTCAATCGAGTATTCCACACAAAGGCCAATAAAGTAATATTCCAAAGTTCACGGCCAAAGCCCATTGAGTGTGCGAACAATACGCGAGACGAGAACACAAAACGTACGAGCCTTACTTTTGTTTGTCCGAGGAGCTTTTTTATTTATTTCTCCTCCGAATGGCTTCGGATCGACGAAACGTACAATTTTATGTTAACAAGTGCGCGAGAATTCACGGATGATTGATCGACATGTTTTTCGTATAGCGTACGGCTCGACAAACAACGTGGCACCTGCGAAAAATACCCTCGAAACAAGCATCGAGGGTAGCTCGACGAACCGTCGAAGATTCGCGCAATCGAATTTACATCGCGCCAAAAAAGCTGCAATTGGACTCGAGCTGGTAAAAAGAAGAAGGTCAACCACTAAAGTACGAGAGAAGCGGATGGAATAATTTTGTTCGGTCCAGCAGAGCTGGCAGGAGGGGACGAAAAGCGACGTATTCAATTTGTCTACAAAAAGGACGAATTTCCTGTATACAGCGATGGCGGTACGTGACCCAACGGGACTTTAGTTTTTCACATGAAATAACGACAATACGCAGTACCCGCTGGATAAACGCTGAACTTGAAGAAAACGTTTTGCAAGCTACCGTCCAATGATCGACCGCGACAGCTCATTACGCGCATACACTCGAGATTTAAAAACAAGTGACTTTTCATTACGAAATAAGGGGTATGCATAACCTTGGAATGTCAAAAAATCGATTCTTGGTTTATTTCATTTTATTATGGCCTAGAGTCTTGAAGCCTTAAATCTAATGAAAAAGTGATTCACTCACAAAATTAATTACACCTCTATTTAGTATGAATATCAAGCTGTTAGAAAAAATATATATTTTTTTTATGTACAAAATGGCTGACTACTCGACACTTCTCGAAACAGCTTTTTTCCAATTGGCGTGACGAGTAACTTAAGGGGTTATCCCCACTTGCAATTTTGAAAAAATCAATATTGTTTATTGCATTTTTTTGAAGTATAAGTATCCGAGAATATGTCCTGAAAATTTCAAGTCGATCCGAACAAAATTGACTGAGATATGAGCGTTGAAAGAGAAGAATCCGTTGTGTAAATGACCGGAAATTGAAACTTTAAACGCGTTTTTCTCAAAATGGCATTTCTGAAGTCGGTGACCAAGATTACTCGAACACTAATGAACCGATCTTCTTGAAATTTTGCAGGCTTATTTAATACATAAAAATGTAGTCTTTAGTCGTTCGATTTTTTTTTTTCGAGAAAAAATGGCCATTTTATAGCCAAAAACGGCCGTTTTTTTTCGTTAAAATCGAACCATTAACTTTGACTGTCTGCCATTTTGTGAAAAATGAATATTTTTTAAAATCCTTCGATTAAAGACTAGTTTATACTTATATTTGACTAAATACATCCGCATTTTTTTTTTTTCAGATGATCCACTTCGCCGCAATGTTGGTCACCGCAAACCGTGTATATAAAAACATTATTTCATTGACGGCCATTTGCCACGAAACAATGTAATATTTTTCAATAAAAAAATTACTGAAAGTTCTTCAAGATGTGCTCTTTAAGATGGTATATTGATCGATTAAAAAAGTTTTGTAGTTTTCTTTTAAAAAATTCATGAAAAAGGCCTTTTTTTGCGCTACAAGTGGGGGTAACGCCTTAACGTGAAACAAAAATTGGCTAAATAAATGTCCACGCGTAGTCGAAAACGTTTATACATGGGCGATGTGAATACTAAGTTGCAACTCGTTCGAGCGAGTTTCTTGTTGAGAGGATCGCATGCGGAAAAGAGTGAGAGAGACAGACAGAGGTATCGAGCGCGGAGCGCGCGCCTGGTGGGGGTATGTGATACATAAGAAAAACTCTTCCCCTTGGGGGCTTTTGGTTTCTTATTCGGAGGTCGGACTGTATATACTTTGCAATAAAAAAAAGTTACATGTCAAGATTACGTACTATCTGTGTGCGAAAAATCGACCTTATCATCCCAACATCTGAGACGAGAAAACATATTGAAAATCGATCGGTTCTTTTAAGGGGAGGGTAGAGGTTTGTACTTTTGAAAAATCGATTTTGGTGTATTTTCTTATAGTTAAACATTTCAAGAATACAATTCCAAAATTTTAAGTCAATCAGAGCAAAACTCTCGAAGTTATTGACTATTTAGTCCCGCTCCTCTAACACTGTAGCTCCGACTTCTCTAAACTTCAAACGTGTTTTCTCGAAACCACTTTTTCACAGTCTGTGTTCACTGCCATTTGAAAACTACATGACCGATTTATTCCAAACTTGGTGCACACTTTCTACATATAAAATACCTCCCCCCAACGGTTAGTTTAAGGGCGGGGGGGTTAATTTAAATTTTTAAATTTAAAAAAATTTAAAAATTTTCTTTAAATTTTTTTAAAATGAATGCATAATATATCAAGAATATTTTGTTAAAATTTCAAGTCGATCGGAGTAAAATTGACGAAGTTATGAGTATTTGAGCGTCTATTGCTCCATGCCGTTCTCTTCTCTTCTGCGTTTTTCAAGGCGTTTTTCTTAGACTTGTCATATTTGAAGTCCGTGTGCACGATAACTCAAAATCTACTAAACCAATCGCTTTGAAATTTTGCACAGTACTTCTTCACATAATTCACCAGGTATTGTCCAGAGCTTTTTTGTTTTTTTAAAATAATTACTAATTTTTCAACAACAAATTAGCCGATTTTTTTTAACGAAAATCGGGTTTTTGGCTCCCAAGTGCTACGAAAAATCGAAAAATCGAAAAAAAAAAAAATCCTCCCGTCATTACCTCGAGAAACATCTCCTTTAACAAATGCATTTTGATTTTTTTGTTTCAAATGATTCTGTTGCGAGTTATGGTGCACACCGCAAACCAACTTTTTTTCGAGGCGCCTCCGGGGTTTAGTTTTCATTCGCTCAATTTTGAATATTTTGCAATGCAAATTTAGGAGAATGTTGTTCAAATGTTACTTTATTATATGTAAATTTTTCAATAAACGAACACTATTCGTTACGCCAAAAAAAATCTTAAAAACATGCCTTTTTTGCGCCGAATTAACTTTACCCCGCCGTTAAGATTTTTTACATCGAGAGGGTTTTCCACCCCTTAAATGGTGGATTTTTTCGTGAAAAATAGCACTTTTCACTTTACATGACCACCGAAAATTGAGAAATTAAAAAAAATTTATCAAAGACCGTTGGGGGGAGGATTCGATGATACTTTGACTAAATTTCATTGGTACTTGATTTCAGATAATTTCTAGCTGAGATACAGTGAACACCGCAAATCGTGTTTTTCCAAAGGCGTTCTTGGAGAAGCTTTGTCACCGGCTTGTTTGTGGATATTTTTGCGTACAACCTTCACGGAATGTTCTTGAAATGACACGTAACAATCTACAAAAGGTTTCAATAAATTTACTCTATCCATATAGATGAAAAACAATCGCCAAAAAGTGTTTTTCTTCACGCTGAAACCCCTACCCTCCCCTTAACGTTAAGGTTATGCATACCCCTTAATTGGGTACATTCGTGAAGTCTCCTCGCACCGTACGTCGCTTTTCTCTCATTGGTCTCGCTGCAAAGGCGAGCAAACAAAAACCAACCCAAATGGCTAATATTAATCCTTCATTGAGTGTCCCGAGATCCGTCGAAATTTCATGGTTTCAGAAGTTACCCACCTCCAGCGTGATGGCTTCTGCGCATAAGGACCATTCACTTATATTCGCTCGTAATACATTTCTCCATTCGTATATGAATAAACTATGGTCGTTGATAAGTACTTGTGCCAACATTTCCATGCATATTAAATTCAACACGTTCGTTCAGCGCTGCTGCATTTCTGAAAGTGTTTATTATCCCAATGATGGATTCGTCCCAGCGACCCCGTTTCGGCGACCAGGCATTACTCTTCACTCTCTTCCGAACCGTTCTTTTTCCTGTTTTCAAGAATAAATCGAAAATTCAGAAAAGTGGGAAGCGAAAGAGACGGAGAGAGAGAGAGAGAGGAAGCTCACGAAGCTGCTTGCTACAGTTACCGCTGTCGTCCACGACGCGCCATGGTGAAACTTTACTTCATTCTGAATTTGTAATCCTGCTCAAACTTTGATAAGGAATTTACATTCGTGAAAAAGGATTTGGAATTGAATTTACCATGGAGGATGGACCGCTACCGCTACCGACAGCCTGTGAACTACCGGCGCGGCACTTGCACTTTCCCTAAATATATCCACCCCCCCCCCCCCCTCTCTTTCTCATGCTCACTCCCGCTCTCGCGATCTGCTATATCTGATACATGTGTATACGACAGATGAAATGAATAGCGCAATGCTCTGGACACATGTATTTAATACACACTTTTTCGACTCCACGACTTTTCACCATGATATTCACTCGATCGGTGCACGGATCAGGACTCTGTTTTACACCATACATTTTTTATGGTAAGTTTTTATCGTCCTTTTTTTAATGCGCAAGCAACACGAGAGGGGAGATATTATTTGAAATTTTTCCGCCGTGCGGATGATCCTCTAAGCACTGGAGTTTTTGACAGCGTAAATTCAACCCAAATCGGACCCTGTCAAAAATAAATCTAAGGAGGAACATCACTTGCGTGTCCACCTTCGAGTTTTGTGGAAACTCATATGTGTGATGAAGCATTGAAAAGTATTGACACGGAGTTTTTATCGGCGGCAAAACGGTTTTAAGGGGGGAAACCACCCCTCGAGGAAAGACGTCGCGAGGGCTGATTTTGCAGCTTCACCCACAAGCAGTCCACCGATCTGAATAAAACGAAAGGCAAAATTCTGGTATTGTGAAGCGATGAACGATAGAGAAGTATTGAAAAAAAAACTAGAATAACGGACACGCCTTTCTTTAAGGGGTGGTTTCCCCTCTAAAAACTGTTTTTCCACCGGTAAAAGAAAAATACGTGCGTATTAGTTTTCAGTGCTCTGCCACATATATGAGTTTAAGGCGTTACCCCCACTTGTAGTGCAAAAAAAGGCCTTTTTCATGATTTTTTTAAAAGAAAACTACAAAACTTTTTTAATCGATCAATATACCATCTTAAAGAACACATCTTGAAGAACTTTCAGTAATTTTTTTACTGAAAAATATTACATTTTTTAGTGGCAAATGGCTGTCAATGAAATAATGTTTTTATATACACGGTTTGCGGTGACCAACATTGCGGCGAAGTGGATCATCTGAAAAAAAAATGCGGATGGATTTAGTCAAATATAAGTATAAACTAGTCTTTAATCGAAGGATTTTAAAAAATATTCATTTTTCACAAAATGGCGGACAGTCAAAGTTAATGGTTCGATTTTAACGAAAAAAAAACGGCCGTTTTTTGGCTATAAAACGGCCATTTTTTCGAAAAAAAAATCGAACGATTAAAGACTACATTTTTATGTATTAAATAAGCCTGCAAAATTTCAAGAAGATCGGTTGATTAGTGTTCGAGTAATCTTGGTCACCGACTTCAGAAATGCCATTTTGAGAAAAACGCGTTTAAAGTTTCAATTTCCGGTCGTTTACACAACGGATTCTTCTCTTTCAACGCTCATATCTCAGTCAATTTTGTTCGGATCGACTTTAAATTTTCAGGACATATTCTCAGATACTTCAAAAAAATGCAATAAAAAAAATCGATTTTTTCAAAATCGCAAGTGGGGGTAACCCCTTAAACAAAATCAAAGGCGGCAGTTAAGGATGTATTGTCCGTACATTCCCTACCAAATGTGAGTTTCGGTGAGAATTTTGAGTACTTTGCGATAACATTAAAATCGGAAAAAAATGAACCGTATTGAAGATGCTAAGAACATTTGTTGTGAATAATAAGAATGCCAAAAATTTATAAATAAATTGTTTAACCAAAAATTTCTTAAAAAAGTCTCCGATAAACTTGATTTTTTATGACATTAAATGTATTATGGTATTTTTATGAATACATATGTTTTTTTTTAAGAATTTTGTCTTTATGTCGAAAATCGCGTTTTTGGAATTTTTCACTTCTTTGGAATTTTGAACACTTCTTGGATTTAATATGGAACATTGCTCCGAAAATATATTGAACTGTGACTAGTGACTCTTCGTCCATTTTTTTTAATTGCAAAAAGTAAAATCAAAATAGAAAGAAAATTATTTTAAAAAAGTCATGCCTATTCAGATAAATCTACAAAATCATTTAACAATATAAAAAAGTAGTTCACCGGACATTTGTTGAAGCATTCTTTTTTTTCAACAATTTACTTATAACTTTTTTGCATTATTATCACCGAAAAATAATGTTCTTAGCATCTTCAATGTGGTTGATTAAAAAAAAATGTTAATCTCATTCCACAGTACTCAAAATTCTCGCCGAAACTCACTTTTGGTAAGGAATGTATGGGCAATACATCCTTAAGCCGGGATCCTGAATTAGAAGTTCCAAAAAAGCGTTTTTTCGGGAAATTTTCTAGAAGGGAAAACAACAAGTGAGCCCCGTAAATATTGAGGGATCTTTTTATGTATATCAGTGTATAAAAAAAATTCAACTTGAAACAATAAATGACTGCATATTTAGCAGCCTATTCCATGTGCGTCTTGCCACTGCAGTCCCCCATCGGCGGAAAAAATACAGCTCGTAATTCTTGACTGAAATAAGCAAACCGATAAAATTTTCAATCGTCATACATTTTTATTTTGAGTGAATTCAGAAAAAGCTGACAAAATCGCGAAGTTATAACTTTTCTCCGGTTTGAAAAAAAAAAATGTGTTAAAAAACACTTTAACGTGCTACTAAAATGATTTAAAAAGACCTTCTCAACGACTTTTTTAAATTCCCTTTGAATAGATTTCCATACCGAAGAAAATAAACGTTGGTTTGATTGAATAGGTCGTTTAGTTTTTTTGCTATCACGCCCGCCAATTTCGAAAAAGCGTGAAAATGGAAACTAGGGAAAAAGCGCTTCACATGTTTCAATAGTAGGAAGTATAAATATCAAATATCAATCGCTCCTCTGCTTTTGGACTCGTATCTTCGACAATATTTACAATTGGCCTCTGTAACATTGTAAATATATTCTTGGATAATTTATCTATCGATTTACGCAAAAAAAAAACGATTTTTCGGTCTGTCCAATTCAGGCTCCCGCCTCACGTGATGTTCCTTGCAAGTGCTCAAGATGCAGGCAAGTTGCTGGAAACGTTTGTTTTCCCATAGCAAAGATTCAGAAAGAAATCTTCAGCAATTTTCATCCCATCTTCCCTCAGACAGACGGACAAAGTGTCCAAAAATGATAGACGTCACAGTATTCAATGCTGCCAGTTTGGTACCAGCCCGGAAGAAAACGAAAGTGCAGACGTGCACTGCAATTTTATATTACCAAGCTACAGACCCATATGCACGTGTTGGTCTATATGTGTACCAACAATATACTCGGCCCAATAGGTATAGATTATCGGAGTTCACAGGGGCGAACGCGAGTGGTCTGCACTTTGGCAAGATTCGATTGTGATTCCGCGATCAAAGTTACGCTTCCTGAATACTCTAGACGAGGATGAGGAAGGTTGGCGAAGGGAAGGGAAATCATGCCGTCGAGCGAGAGGCTGCGCTCACCTGACCGGTGGTGGAATATACGCATTCTGAATTTCAATCGGTTTCCGGAAAACTCTCCGACCCCTTTCTCGCTCTCTCTCTCTCCCTATATATATGTGAGTGGGTTTGCCCAATGACGGCCCACCGAACACGCCGTCGCTCCCGTGATTTTCTGCAACGAGTTCAGCGGGCCAACTCGAATCTCCCTCTGTCCTTCTCCATCGCCGCTCTCAACGATTTTTCTCTCGAACATCTATGAAGGCATCTAACACGAGGCACGAACGAACATTGGCTGGGCAATGTCCGTGGGAAAAAAAGCACGCTTTTTCTTTCAAGACCGGCTTCATCGGGTAAAAGCTCGTGCAAACAGAGAACCGAATGGGCCAACGGCAAACAGTTGCTCAACCATTTTCCGACTGCCTCTAACCGTCTTAACTGCGAGGAAAGTCGAGGAGAAAAAAAAACCTCGTTCTTTTTTCATCCAAAACCGTCATCACGCTGGTAAACGTCTCGTGTGAAGATAATGCTCGACTACGTCACGCCAATGTTATTGGAGCGGCAGGTAAACGCGGCTGTACATTCGTGAACTCGCTGAGAGAACACCTGTCATGTTTCGCTTTCGCATCACTGCTCGAACAAACGCTCACAACACCTCGCGCCTTCATCCTGGCAGTCTCTAGTTTACAAATGACGAGACTATCAGAAACCAACAACCGTTCATGCATCATCACGCTCTTGTGCACTTGGCTACTGCACGCACGTACACGGTGTTGCGGAAAACAAGCGCGCGCGCGCGCGCGCGCGCGTGTGTGTGAGTGTGTGTGTGTGTGTGGAAATATTTCAAAACTGGCGTATCGATTCCATGTTGAATATGAGTAGATCCGGCGGTTTTGAGGACGGTCCTCAAGAATTTGTCAACAGAAGGATCTTGGAAGTGGCTTCCGTATCATTATGCTGACGTGCACCGAAGCCTGACCTGAAAGACTGGTCGAGTATGGAGACAACGGTACTTGGAGGACTACGAAGTCACATGACCTCAACATGATCTTCCTCGTATGACACCGCTGAGATGATATCTATGAAATTTGCAAATACTGTCTGAAGTTGGAGGGCAAAGGGCCGAACCCATATAGGGTCGCCTGTCGTAACAAGAATGCCAGCATTCAGCCATTGAACGGTTTGCTGATAATCGGCCAATAATTCCTCGACCAGTATTCGAGTAGGGGGTACTGTAGGCGGATGAACGGCTTGCCAGATCTATGCCAGCCATGGCACGATTACGATATCTTTGGCGCCTTTATTTGACCCTGGTTTGTTGATATTTGGCCCAAAATAAGACTTTTTTCAAGAGTGACAAAAATTGAAATTCGGCGTTTAAGGGGGTGAAACAGGGAGTTGAAAGTCGAAGCATTATTATGTTTGTGGTTCCCAATTACAGCGTCCATATTCGATAGAAAATGCGACTGTTGTATGTGTGGAATCGTTGGGTGGGTCTGGAGCACCTTCGATGTGTGTGTGGAATCGTTGGGTGGGTCTGGAGCACCTTCGATTTGTGTGTGGAATCGTTGGGTGGGTCTGGAGCACCTTCGATGTGTGTGTGTGTGTGTGGAATCGTTGGGTGGGTCTGGAGCATCTTCGATGTGTGTGTAGAATCGTTAGGTGGGTCTGGAGCACCTTCGATGTGTGCGTGGAATCGTTGGGTGGATCTGGAGCACTTTCGATATGTGTACGATACCGTTCAACGTTGAGTAGTCTTAGGTGCTCTTAATTTCATTTTTCCGGCATATGCTTGGGCACGATTACGATATCTCTGGCGCCTTAATTTGATCGTGGATTATTCATATTTGGCGCAAAACAAGCACTTTTTTGAGAATAAAAAAATCGCGATTTTGGCTTCCTTTAGAAAATACAGGACATTTTACGAATTATTCGTTATTAAGCGATTTAGCTGGTTTGCGTTAATGTAGCTTTCTTCGAAATGCGCTATGTCGAGAAAATAAACAAGAACAAACCCAAACAAAGTACGATGTAATAATGTAAAACACGTGAAAAATTCGATTTACATAGAAAATCGGAAAAATACACTTTTTCTGTTCGAAGCACTGTAAATCGAAAACTAAGGCTCAAAACGAAAAAAGTTATTCTTGTTTTTCGTATTTTTTTCGGCCATATTTCATAATCCAATTGTTAAATTTAGGCGCCAAAGATATCGTAATCTCCCCCTAGCCATTGGTGGGCCAATGCCATCGCACCGATAATATGGCGATCGGCACTGGGGTATCGTAAGCGGATGAACGGCTTGCCAGATCTATTCCAGCCATTGATGGTTTCTTCTTGGGCGTTTTGCTAATGCAGGTCGTTAAACTGTAATACGTAAAAACAAGGGATGAGGTTTCGAAAAGCATCTCCCACTGATGAAGCTGAAATTTTGCACAGACCTTGTTTTCAATATTTCAAGAGATATTTCAAGAGGATATTGGCGACTAGCAATAGTTTACGATATATCGTATGTTGAAAGTTATTTATTGTACTGCGCTTCTACTATATTAAATAAACGCAAACAAACCCATCCCACATGACAAGTGATATGCACGTACGGGCGAGCACTGTTTGCCAGGAAGCAGCGAAGCCGGAGGAGTGGGGGGTATCTATCGGATATGTAGATATACTCGTATGGCGTGAAATAATAAACTTTACAATGCGATATATCGAAAACTATTGCTAGTCGTCAAAAATCCGTTAAGGGTCTCTCTTAGGATAATGAGAGGAAGTTCGGTGGAAAATTTCAGCTCGATCAGGGGAGTATGCTTTACGGAACTTCACCCAAAACGAGCGAGTTATTTTCACAGCCTAAATGGACCAAAAAAATTGTCGGTAAACTTTAATGTCACGAATAAAATTATCGGCATAAAAGTAAGGAACGAACAAACGATGGATTATGTAAGTGTTAGGACGACTAAGTGGGTAGGGCGCTCAACACTAGAACAAAAGGCGAAGATTCGATCCCGATGATAGGTAAAAACTTGAACAATGCAGAAAGCGTTTTTAATGCAATTATTCTATGTACATGGACATAAGTAAAGTCTAAGAAAATTAAAAAATACTACTACAATTTTTATATTTATAATTTGTAAATTTTCTGTTTTTCCTTTCCGGCAGAAGATCCGGCAGCCGTTGCTAGGCCATTATAACCAGTAAAACCCTATTTCCGAAGCTCTTTTCGTGAATCTTTGGCGTGTAAAAATAAACACTTCCAGAATTGTCCTGCGCCCTGTTTCGTGGTTACTTGTACACCATTCCCAACCTAGAGAAAAACTCGTGTTGATGTTTTCGTTGTTTCATTCGTAATGAAATGAGACCCGCAACACGTCCAAGAGGCCAATTTAACTTGAGCATTTCATTTGCGATAGTTTGATACAAAAGAAAATTCGTATTCGCGTGAGATATGCTTATTGCCGGGGAAGTTTGGTGAGATAAGCTCCGCGACAGTGTCAGTGTATATGGACAGTAGCGCGCGGACTGCTTTGTCCCATCCCTCGTGAGAGCCACCAGAACGAAAAAGGCGAAATGCGTAATTCCTAAGCTGTGAGGAGAGAAAGATTCATCCATCTCACTCCCTCCGCTGCTTTCTCTCTCTCTCTCTCTCTCTCTCTCTCTCTTTCTCTTCCTCTCCCTTTCCCGTTCTTGCTGATTCTCTTTCCCTCCATCTCCGACAAAAGCCAATTACTTTCGATTGGCCGAGCGAAAATTTCTCTCCAATTTGGGCCCGGGAGTTTCATAAGATATGACGAGTGGAACGAGATCGAGGGTTGGAATTACGTGGTGGAGAGTCACGACGATGAAACGAAATGCGAAAGGGAAGCAAAAGTACGTACAGGAACGGCTGTGAAACAAAAGGGCGCAGAGCGCAAGGATTTAACACCGGGAGTGACAAGTTCCGCGGCTGTTTGTTCGCCAACAATCGACGGGCATGACACCATGACGGAGGGACTAGCGCGTGAGTTTTTCCGGTTCGTCTCCTTTTCGCAACGCTTCGGTCACGTAACGGAAAAACTGCGTGTGTGCTCGTCGATTAAGGATCGAGACGGAGAGAGGAAACTACACATTTAGCAAGGGTTATTCCCCCGACGCCTCCACATTAAGCGATTCCATAAGTAGTTGCGAGAGAAGAGATCGGACGGATACCGATCTACCAATGGAGCAAAATAAGTTTCCTATCGCGTGGGATACACGTGGGATTTTGTGGGTCGAGAGCGGAAATTTCCACACGGGCTTGACGACCATTTCCTAAAAGGTGGTTGAGATTAAGACGACAGGCTTTGGAAGTAACCCCCTTGAGACACTCTGTTTCCCTTTTAAACGCGTAGAAAAACTCGTATAAAGTACAATTAGGTAAGACGGATTCCCTCAAGGTAGCAGTACAGTTAGGTCGTAAAATCATAGCAACAAATTTGCTACGTTTACGTACACTTTATAGGTTATGTTCACCTGTCAAGTTTCCCAGTCAATCAATATCGTAACAGGTCGCGTTTCATAATGTTGCAGACGACAAAGATACTATTTTTATTGTGAAACTCGCTTTGACGAGCCACTGCGCATGTGCTACCTCAAGGTAAAGTTTTGTCAACATTATACACATTCTACGGCAATAAAAAAGACTCATTGTTTTGCCATTCCAATTTTATGGAAGTTGTCCAAACCCTATGAGGTGGGCGCCCTGTTCATTAAGCGCGACGAACCCTCATGATCATGACCATCTGGTGGGATTAGTCGGTAGAGATCTCACCACCCAGATTTGAAGAACTGAGGATGCGGGTGCCGGGCCATGTGGCTGGTTACGGCCCTGACTCAAGCACCCTCGCTATCTCTTACGATACGTTTGCTCGAGCGACTGCGGTCTTCATTAGGAATGAGGGAGAGCTGAGCGATGGATCGATCTTATAGAACATTCTCAAGGTTATTTCAACCCCCTCGGCACTGATGGAAGTACTTTTTCGAAAATACTGCGACAGCTCTATGCCTGGGAAAATATATCTTCAAAAAATCAACCCGGAAAGCTTGACGACGCGTTCATTCGGATGGACTTGGCTGAATAGAGTAGAACAGAATGAGGGGGAGCGATGGGGAGTCCCCAAGGCCGTCCATATATTCTTGAGTAGGAAAAATGGTTCGTGAACACCGAGTAGCGAAGAGAAGGTTAGGCCGATGGTCCGACAAGTATTCACGTCTGGGTCGTCTCTGCATAGCGATGCTATTTGGTCGAACTCCCTATATTGGCCTCTTCACTCTCTTCCACTTTCTCGGACATCCTTAACTCGCCCGTGGGCACTTTGTTAGTTTGCAGCTAGTCTCGTTAAGGGGTGAGAGCTTGAGTGGTATGACGCGACGAATCCAGAACGGGCGGAGGGGATTGTTCACACAACACCAAATGCACTTCTGCGTTGTGTCTTGGATCTCCTATACGTCAGCGCGGCCATTCGCAGCAACAGCTTTCAGCAAGTTGGTCGCCTCGTGGTTCACGCGCTATATATACGCGATGGCATAAGTTCCGTTTCTCCCTTCCGTTCTTCTTCCACTTCGGACACACGATACTGGTACGAAACTGATAGGGCCTTTCAGCCCAAGTATCACGAGGTTGCGGAGCTAAGGACTTCCTGCCACCAAATCGCGGATGGTTAAATGTACGTAGAAACGATTTTGGTCTGAACTTCAGTCTCACCGGATGTTCCATTAACTACCGACTGCCAACTTCTTTTCAACGAAGATCAAGCTTGAGCGCCCAGTTGCTTTGCAAATTCGGGCTGGGACTTTGACCAAGCATGGGGAATTTCAAACTTGGACGTTACACCATGTCATCATTTTAGCCGTTGCTGTGGATTGAAGTCCGGTTCCCGTATGGCGAAGATTTCATTTTTCCTTGATCACCAGACGCACAATCTACTTGGACTGTTCGCAAAAGGCAATGTTCAATCTGACCATTCGTACATTGGACAATCGCAAGACTCGAAGAGTGCAGCGCGAAGAACAAGAACAAAGTGCTGCAGAGGTGTCGAATTTGCAAGATTCGTCCACTTTCTATCAATGGTACACTAATTTCGGGGTACTCTTCGGTGAACAGTGCCGGTCTCTGCTCCATTGGAGACATGTACGTTCATGTACGTTCATGGCACGAAGATCAGGCCGGCGTCACCCACGTTCATTCTTCCGTCCATTCTTACGAAGATCAAGCTTGCATGAAAAAGACTGCGCCTTCAGCTGATGGCACTTCTGGAGATGTGTCCATTCTCGTAGTGCCGTTTGATCAATACTGAATAACAAAGTGCATTTTGTTCTCGTTGTGCTCGAGTTGCTTGAAATTGCAACTGGATCAAGCGTTTTTTGTTTCAATCGAAAACTTTTGCTCCAATGCCATTGCATTCTATTCGAAAACGTAATTCTATTTGAATAGAAGAAGCCTCCGCCCGCGTCTTTGTATCGTGCCAGAGCATTTTGGCTCCGCTGTGTACAGGGGACTGAGGCTTTGAGAAACTGGAATCCCCTCAAGGGAGAAATGATTATAATACTTTGGGTATATACCCAGCCTACTTGAGTATCCTAAGTAAGAAAATCCCCCATTTCCACGTTTCCTTTCTTTTTTACTATGCGGAGATTTCTGAAACGTCCGGAGGGAAGCGCCAGCATTCGAAAATAAGATTCTCGTCCCCATGATCGGGGCAATGGTCCACAGTGATACTCGACTGTGATGCTGACGCGGAGGCGCGCAGGAAAGAAAGAGGAAAGGAGATGAGCGGAAACGAAATGAGCCAAAATAGAAAAAGTCTGCGTGGCTCTATGTGTGGAGGGGAAAGAGAGATGGAGAACGGAAAGTGAAGACAGAGAGAATGAGAAGCTACGACACGAAGCAACGTGAATACACGCTGAGAACTAGCGGAAGAGAAAAGAAGATGGAAAGAGAAGTAGAGGCAGAGATTCTTCCTTAATGAGTATCCGGAGGCTTAGCCGGTCGCTGGAAATTGCATGAATGTCGTTCTTTTCGGGCTCAGCTCTTCCATTTTACTGTCTGGGATTCTGCCACCGCGCTCTTCCTTTATTATCCATACATTCTCTCTCTCCTTCGCTCAAATCTATTTCATATCCGATGACTCTTTGCTTATTTCCTTATTCTTCTGGGTATACACGAGGAGATGCATACAGCGATATTCACGAAGCAAAACTACAGCTTCTTTTCCTCCTCATTAAAACAGTTCGCCAATCTGTCTATTCATCCGTCTTGTTTGTAGAGAAACGGATTCGGTGAAATGCATTGGTTAACTCCAGGAAAAATCCACTCTCGTTGCATACTTTGTCGGTATTCATTATGTGTAGATGCAGCTGAAGTAAGGTGATCGGAACACGTGCCTACTCGAAGATTCCGGTAACGTGAAAAAAATATCGTTTTGCGAGAATCTGGGCCAAGTCTTAATCATCATCTTTTATCTTTATCAGAGTTTATCGGGAAGTAGTTTAACTACAGAATTTAGAGAATAGACCTCGATTAAAAACGACGAGATTATATAATTAAGGGGTCTGCATGAGTTTAAAATTTTAAGAAGACGATTTTTTATTGCATTGTTTTGCAGCCTTGGGTTTTAACTTTCAATTGCAACAAAGATTTTCTAAATATTACAAAATTTAACCGAGGTACGACGATTTGTGTGAAGGATCAGATCGCCCACTGCGCTACGGCTACGGTGTAAGTCGTATCTGAAAATCTATTCGACCGATTCACTTTAAATTCGGACAGAATGTAACTTGTAACATTTTCCATCGTGGAGCTGAACGATTTTTGGATAAATTTGTCCATTTGTTGATAACGAATGATCGAGGTTGTTTTTTTGTCGGAAATCGAATTTCTTTCTAGAGCTTGCCGTTTCCGCAATTAAAAAGAAAATCGAGAATATAATTATCATTACGAAGATTTGATTGTTATACAGAGGTAATTTTTTTCAATTTTCCATTTAAGATCACCCTAGTTGCCTAAACCACCTACGAATCACCTACGAAACCACCTACAAAGTTTAAATACAAAGCAGTTGGTTTATCAATATTTGTCAACAACAAAAAAACCTCAACTTGCCAAAACTATGTACCAATCTTATGTGAAATACTGATCACGTCATCCCAGTACTCCCATCAGGAAAAATCATTGAATATCGCCCTGTTTTTTGAGGTTTAAACTTGTGAAGACCCGTTATCGCAGTGTGTGTAGAGTAGCTAATCAAAAGAGAGTTGCCGTATGGCAAAAATAGTACGTGATAAACCAGAATTTTCCATGTGCCTGAGATAATCAAATTCTCTGTTTTGCAATCTGCAAAGTATCAATGCAAGACCAACTTTAGCAGACATTGACCGACTGTAAGGAACATGCGCCACGTGAACAAGTAGACTGTAATGGAAAATCGCAATCACCATGACGCCTTCACCACAAGAAATACTAAATCTGCGTACGTTCCATTTATCTATTTATCCTGAATAGCCAATAACCTCGCGTGGGTTTACAAACGCCCAAAAAAATCAATCAACGACCCAACGATCAAGTATGTGTTCGTACTATCTTAGTAAACAGTACCCTCCCGCAGATTTATCCAATGAACGACCATGTATCGTGAGATCATCGAAATCCGTCAAAACACGGTAATAAATGGCAGATACATACGAATATACATGTGAGTGCGTAAGGGTGCCGCTCGTAAACGTACATACCTATATTAGCTGTGCCATCAATCTATGGCTATAACTGTTGGGAGAGTTGATCGGAAGAGTGAGGAAAAGCAGGGCTTGAAAGAAGCTTGGGATATAACAGTGACGTCAGGGCCAACCCAACACGACGACGTGTAGAATAGACGCCATACCGCCGCCACCACTGTCAGACACAACCTTCAATCGTTTTTCTTTCACCAGCACGTACAGTGGCTTTTCCTTTAGCAACCTCCCTCTAGATATCGGCCACACTCTATGTGTATATAAATCATCGTCGCTTCCTACGAGTAGGAAGGAGGGGAAGTTCCTCTTCAGCCAAGCAGCTCTTCTGCCACACCATTTTCTGCCCCATACTACTCATCTTAGCCCATCGCTCTTCGCGTACCGCATACGAATATACCAGATACTCCTATATCGCCCCAAGTAAGCCCCCAGCCCCCCTCATCTATCCCTACTGCTACGACATCCGTATGAGTTGCAGCCACTTGCGCCAGTGGCGCATATTGAAACTTCTCCTGGGTCGGATCGCAAATCTAAAATGATGTGAACCAGTCAAAAGTGGTATGTATGGGTACAGGGTATTTTGGACCCCTTGGATTTATTCAATGTTCACTATCGGCAGAGACAGTTGGTTTTCACGACTAGCCGGGGATTGTCACTTATAAGTTTTCGCACTATTATTCGAAGTGATTGTTGAAGACACTGGGCTAGCTTTGGGCAGGGGACAATTGCCTGCTGTGAGAGTGGTATGTAGAATGCTTTTAACATCACCTTCTTTGTATGTAATAATGAGTTCATATTATTGTGAATGGGACTCGAAGAACAATGTCTTCAAAATCACCTCTTCTCATACATATATATATATATATATATATATATATATATATATATTGGTATTTGTATGTATATGTGGAATTTGGATGGATATATATGGGAATCTGAATGGGTGGTGTTGAAATGGTGATTCCGAAGACATTTTACTTCGAGAACTATATGTTTATAATAATTCACGTAGAACTCGCGAATGACGAGAACATGTAAAGTAAGGGGAAATAAAATGACGACCGTTTGATTTCTGACAACTGGCCATTGTCATTCATGGTGAATGACATTCCAACTGTGGCTCAAAGTATCCCCTACACCCAACCACGACTTCGTTATTGTACGTATCAATATGGCGTAGAATCGCAGAGTACGCTTGAGTATGAGGTTTGCATTTAAAGCGGAGGTTGTCGAGTCATGCCAAGGATTCAGATTAGCGCCCAAATTGCATCTGGAGTTTACGGCAACGACGACGTCCAACTCGAGTGGCGGTGATCACCTTGGAATGGAATGGGATCACCTTGTGGTGATGCGAAGGCTTCCAGACGCCTGGTGAAATTCAGTCGATGTTGCAATCAAATCCTGACAAATGGCCATTGTCATTTATGGTGAATGGGTATTCATTTTCGTTATAAGAAACGCTTCCATAGCGATATACTCCATAGACAAGCACATGAAATAATTAGTGAATAATCGTTGCAACAACACGTGCACAAATGAAGAAAAAAACGATCTGCTCATCGGCAATGACCAGACGAAGCATTTGTTGACGATTCTGACTTTTTACAACTGACAAACTCAAAACAAATCCCACGACCAACTTTGTTTTCTACGTAACACCGTTTATTTTCCATTTGTCAAAATCGTTTTTAATCTTATGGATGACTGAAACTGGGGAATTCCGTTCGTCAATATATCGGTGAATATCGAGAACGAGGATGCGAGCGAAATACGATATTGGATATTCGCTAGGGGCTATTAGAATTGAACAAATTTTCAACCGATTTTCAGCTTGTGCATGGTTGTGCTTTTTTGTTCTTTTTTTTCTCTTTGTTTATATGTAGGAGAGGCCGTGCCGAGAACGAGCGCGCACCCGTTGCCAGAATTATTTTATCGTTTAACCCTGATATTTATAGGGTCAGGGAAGGTCATAAATTGGGGAAAGTGGGGCGGGGACGGTGGAAAGGACGTAGGTGCCAATGCGGTCGCACAGCGTTAAACGATTACCGTCACGGGAGTTTACCGACAAACCCGTAGAGCTTTAGGCGCGAGAATAACGTATTGCAAATGAAGGCATTGTTGCGTTCCCCCGGTGAAGGATCGACATTTTATGGCTACTTATTCACGGGTAAACGTCACTCACAAATATACAAGCAGGGCCAAATTCCGTTTTCATCGAGAAGCCCGTGAGCGAAAAAACGTGAAGGCGCGCGCGAGCGAGAGAGAGAGAGAGAGAGAGAGAGAGAGAGAGAGAGAGAGAGAGAGAGAGAGAGAGAGAGAGAGAGAGAGAGAGAGAGAGAGAGTACAAATGATGGAATCGTATTATTTCCAAAATGACGCCAATCCAAAAAGCCCGTATGACAGAAGAGACTAGGGCCAGAGCTTCAAGCATGCCTTTATGAATTCTCATCCCATACCGATCAATCTCCTTCGCCGCAATTGGCCGGACAAAAAAAGGTTTTTGAGAAAGCAAGAATTCTCGCTCTTTTCCCACATCTACCCTTTTCTTGATTTTCGTCATTGCGCCTTTGCCAGGTTACGAAGCGGGTGATCAAGGTAAGAGAAAAAGTGATTGACCGCTAAGTTCGTGCAATCTAAAATTGGGAACTCGATCGTTTCGAAGAAGATAAAGCACCGGCCCTTGCGAGGACTATCGCCCGAGGTCTGGTAATCACTTTTTCAGAGCTTTCTCGTTCGACCCGTTGGGGGGTTATGGGGATTGAACTGTCCGTCGTTATAAGGATAATGGATCACTGTTCATCAATAAAAGACTCTTTCCCAATAACTTATTCGGAGAATTGGCAAATGGCGGGAAAAAAAAACTGTTGCAGCTGATACCAATCTTGATGTACATTCATTACACTCCTCTCCCTCTTATCACATAACGTGTCTCGTAGCGTCATCATTCAAAGTGGTTTCGCAATGGCCCAACGCGTAATTCATTTCGAAGACCATCTCGATCGACCGGGGCAACGCTTCCTGTCTGTTTCATCGAAGAACAATTGAAATTCCAATATCTATTTGTAATCTCACGAAATTAGCTGTACTTTTCCCAAACACAACCGACATTTTCGAACAAAGAAAACATCAATTGATGTACCATACTCCGAAACGACCGCAACTTTACCAGTTACCATTATGTTCGTATCAACGGTAACTGTTTCGTCGTGAAATCATTGTAAATTATCCTTGGCACGAGCTTCGGTGATCTTTGGCGTACAGGCATATATCGCTGGCATTGCGAGATCGTAGCGTGAGAGCCTGCGGTTCAAGGAGGCGCACGAGATTGAACAAAGTTCCCGCTTCAATAGGCAGGCAAGAGAGAGAGAGCGGTGAACGCCGGGGGGTGGAAGCGTAAGACCGATAGCCGGTAATAATAAATAGCGCCGGAGGATAATAGGGGCCGAGGAAATAATTTCTAAACTCGCGGCAACGACCGAGCTGTAAGAGGGCAAGGGAGGAAGCGTTGGCGGGGGTAGAGGGCTCGAGAAGAGGCCAGATACAATGAGGGGAAGAGAGTCTCGCGATATCACACCGGTTACCTTTCTCTCGCGTGAATTTCTGAAGAAGACGGTCCTACGAGGCCAAGTTCGTCCATCCTATATAATAAATGTTATATATATACAGCCTGAGGTAAATTCTCTCGTGAAGAGAAAGAGCGAAAATGCGAAAGGGGGTAGTGTGTGGTGGCTCAAAGGGTAGGGGCTTGGGGCCTGGTAGGACATAAATTCAGCCATTTTTCGTAAAGTTTTGGCCCCCGGGACACAGTAATGGCGTGCAGCGAGGCGAGCATAGACCCCGTTTATATTGGAATATGAGTATAGTACGCGTATATGGAAAGGGGGGGTTATGTGCCCTCGCACTTTCCTTCCAGGCTCCTTCTTTCTCTCTCGTTCCACCAAATGGATTCTCTTTTGCAAATGGCGATCGAACGGAGTCCAACATGGCTCTCTTTAGGCCTCCACGTACACCAAACGCACACAGACACGAACACACGCGTTTATGCTCTCTCTCTTTGATACTCCATCTCTCCGTCTGTGCCGATATTACATAAATCCCCGACGGCATTTCAGTCCCGCCCCTCTTTAATCCCCTCTCCCCAAGGTAGCTCTCCGGCAGCATCAAGCTCCTTCGTAATCTCTACATCTTGTAAGAAAATCGTACGTGGCAAGCGAAGCGTGTCTCATTCTTGGAAAACCACACCGAAGACGAGCGCAGATTCATACAAAGCTCCATCCAGCGTGTTCCGTCTTTGCACCCTGCCAACGTCATATTGTGCAGCCCCGCGAGGCCTCCCGCGCCCGCAGCTGTCTTTTATACGGTATGCGGTACACACAACTGTCGAGAATCCACGTGTATGGTATTCCCGTGTAGGTAGAATGTACGGTGAATCTAATGAGAATCTTGAACGGATCTCGACTGGATATATTCGCGCAGCATCCCATCCATTCCACTTCGATAGGCGGTCGAATCACATTCCTACTGTGGTCCAACGTGATCCCATGTATCCGAGCAGACTTCGTTATTGTACGTATAAATATGACGCACAATCGCAGAGAACTCTTGAGAATTAGGTTTGAATTTGAAGTGGAGGTTGTTGAGGCCACCGGAGATTCAGACTAGGGCCCACATTGGAACTGGAGTTTACGGTAACGATGACTTCCAACTCGAGCCTTGTGGTGATGCGAAGAGTTCCAGACTCCCGGTGACATCCAGTCGATATTGCAATCGAATCCGGACACATGCTCTTTGTCATTCACGGTGAACGAGTATCCGTGTTCGTTATAAAATATGCTCGCATAGCGATATACTCCAGAGACTAGCACGTGAAATAATTAGGGGGTGATCATTTTAATAACGCGTGCACAATCATAGACAGCGTTGCCAGTTTAGTACAATTGTAGTAAATCTGATACGTTTTCGGAGTATTTAGTACGTCAGTACGCCTTTCGTGAATCAATTACGTTTTTCATGATTTCAGTACGCTAATAAGAAAAAAATAACTCAAACATTGATGAAAACCCTAGCTGATCCTCAATAGAAAAAGTGAAGCGCCCTCTTCAGATTTTTGCAGTCGTTAGATTTAAAGTGACCGCCGATGCCACCAATTAAGGGGAGGTACCTGAGTAAACGGCGAGAAAGACAGATAAACTTCGGGAATTTTTATCTCAAAAACTAATGTTTCCATTGTGTCCGGTTTTTTTTTATTGAAAAGTATGTACATTGAGGTATGTTTAGGATTTTCAAAAAAATTAATTCGTTGACTGGAAGCGATTCAAATGCGATAATCTCGAAACATAGTTTTCAAAGTCGGTGCCAGATGTATCTCGAAAACGGCTTGTCCGATTTTGTCCAAATTTGGATACAATATTCTTCCATAGTTTTTCTCGTTCGCCACTTAGGATTTTTTTTTTGAAATTTTCATTTTTGACGGAATTGCGACCGTTTTAATTTAAGGAGTTACCCGCACTTGCGATTTTGAAAAAATCGATTTTTTTATTGCATTTTTTTGAAGTATAAGTATTTGAGAATATGTCCTGAATATTTCAAGTCAATCCGAACAAAATTGACTGAGATATGAGCGTTGAAAGAGAAGAATCCGTTGTGTAAACGACCGGCTAATTGAAACTTTAAACGCGTTTTTCTCAAAATGGCATTTCTGAAGTCGGTGACCAAGATTACTCGAACACTAATGAACCGATCTTCTTGAAATTTTGCAGGCTTATTTAATACACAAAAATGTAGTCTTTAATCGTTCGATTTTTTTTTCGAAAAAGAATGGCCGTTTTATAGCCAAAAAACGGCCGTTTTTTTCTTCGTTAAAATCGAACCATTAACTTTGACTGTCCGCCGTTTTGTGAAAAATGAATATTTTTTAAAATCCTTCGATTAAAGACTAGTTTATACTTATATTTGACTAAATCCATCCGCATTTTTTTTCCAGATGATCCACTTCGTCGCAATGTTGGTCACCGCAAACCGTGTATATAAAAACATTATTTCATTGACGGCCATTTGCTACTAAACAATGTAATATTTTTCAATAAAAAAATTACTGAAAGTTCTTCAAGATGTGTTCTTTAAGTTGGTATATTGATCGATTAAATTTTTTTTGTAGTTTTCTTTAAAAAAATTCATGAAGAAGGCCTTTTTTGCGCTACAAGTGGGGTCAAGGCCTTAACATTCGTTTTTCGTTCGTAATTTTCGACGATTTTGGATTGCATAGACATGGCATAAAAAAGCAATGGTTCAATCAAATGAAAAACCCCTACGTGGCGAACGAGAAAAACTATCGAACAATGTTGTATCCAAATTTGGACAAAATCGGACAAGCCGTTTTCGAGATACATCTGGCATCGACTTTGAAAACTATGTTTTGGGATAATCGCGTTTGAATCGCTTCCAGTCAACCAACTTTTTTTTCAAATGCTCATACATTCCTCAATGTACATATTTTCCAATAAAAAAAAACCCGGATCCAACCAAAACGTTAGTTTTTGAGATAGAAATTCCCGAAGTTTACCTGTTCTTTTCGCCGTTTACTCAGGTACCTTCCCTTAAGTACGAAAATTCAAAATTTATTACGGTTTGGTGTTGCCGTCTAGTACCAAACGATAGCTCACTCTGGCAACACTGATCATAGACACAAAAACATGGTTTTCAGCGACGATTGCCGGAGGAAGCATTCAATAATTATTCTGACTTTTATGCCGTTGAAGTCTGCGTCGTTGGAATGTAAAGGTTTTTTTCTCGATTTTTCATTTTTATTATTGGGATTACAAATAAGTATCTGCCGTTTGACAAAAGATGGACCTACCTCGAGGTTATGGTTGAAATTGTCAGATGTAAAACGTCATGTCGTAAGGTTGGACATCTGGCAAGACCATAACCTTGAAGTGTTAGCGATTTTGTATCAGCATCACATAATTTTTTTCATGCGAAAATGTCGAGTTTTGAGCCGAATGAGGGTCATTTGCGAGAACTTTCGATTTACTTATTTAATTTGAAGAAATCTGCAGTTGAGGCGCATCGATTGCTTGCAGAAGCATATGGTATGGCTGCTTTAAGTGAGAGAAGTTGTCTTGAGTAGTTACAAAAGTTTAAGAACGGAGAGTTTCACGTCGAAGACGAAGAACGTAGCGGACGGCCGAAGGTGAACGAAGACTGCGGAATTGGAAGCATTATTGGAGGGAGATTCGTGCCAAACGCAAGGAGAACTTGCACTTACATTAGGAGTGACTCAACAAGCAATTTCACATCGTTCAAAGCCGTTGGGAATGATTCAAAAGCAAGGAAATTGGGTTCCATATAATCTGAAGCCGAGAAACGTTGAACGCCGATTTTGCACATGTGAAATGCTGCTTGCCAGGCAAAAGCGAAAGGGTTTTTTTGCATCATATAGTCATTGGTGATGAAAAATGGATCCACTATGATAACCCAAAGAAGACAAAATCATGGGGACCACCGGGCCATGCTTCAACATCGACAGCCGAGCCGAATATTCATGGAAAAAAACTCATTTGTATTTGGTGGGATCAGCTTGGTGTCGTGTTTTATGAGATGCTCAAACCGAACGAAACCATCACTGGGGCTCTCTACCGAACACAATTCATGAGATTGAGCCGAGCACTCAAGGAAAAACGCGCCTGCTACTACTCCAGACAAGACAAAATTATTCTCCTGCATGATAATGCTCGTCCACATGTTGCGGCGCCGGTCAAAACCTACTTGGATACACTCAATTGGGAAGTTTTACCCCACCCACCGTATTCACCAGACATTGCTCCATCTGGCTGTCATTTATTTCCATTGATGACGGACGGCCTGTCTGAGCAGCATCTCACATCATGTGAAGATAGCAAAAATTGGGTCGATTTGTGCATAGCCTCAAAAGATGAACCGTTCTTCCGACGCGGTATCCATATGCTGCCAGAAAGATGGGAAAAAGTAATGGCTAGCGATGGCCAATACTTTGAGTAAAACATACAGTACCGTTCTTTCACAATAAATGCCCAATTTTGATTTTTTAGGCGGAGACATCTTTGTACTCCCAATATTATTCGTAACTCTTTTTTTGCAACTTGAGGTCATAAATCTGTAATAAAAATACGCAAAAACGTTCGAATGATTTTCCTAGCTTGAAACAGCCGAAAAGAAATGTTACCAATGAAGAAGATTATATTTTCATTGCGTACCAACGATGTATCATTGACTTTTTTCCAACTGACAAACTCAAAACGAATCGTAAGATCATGTTCGTTTTGTACATAACACCGTTTACTTTTAATTTCTCAAAATCCTTTTGAATCTTTTGGATGACTGAGAACTGCGGAATTCCGTTCGTCAATGGGTGAATATCGATAGCCAGGATGCCTGCGAACTACGATATTGGATATGAGGTTTAAACTTGACGGTGAGATTGTCGAGTCACCAAGGATTCAGACAAGGGCCCACATTGGAACTAAAGTTTACGGTAAGAATGACTCCCAACTCGAGCCTTGTGCTGATGCGGATTCCCGACTCCCGACAACCAGTCTACAATGCAATCGAATGGCTCTGCTGTTCATCACAGTCCAGCACCATCAGCCGTTCCCGCCTGAAAATTAACAATGCTGTCTTCCAACTCGCCCGCAGCTTCTCTATTGGGGTATCTCCTGACACGCCGTGGCTGGATGTTGCAGGGATTTTTGTGGCTTCAGCTGTTCGATTGGATTGCAGTCTCGTCATATAGCGAAGATTTCATTTTGCCTTAATCATACGGAGTCGATCACCGACTTCGACTAGGGATGAAACGACATTTCAAACCTGATCAATCGTACATTAGAGTTCCTCGTTTGAAGCCGAGCTGGACAATCGCTCGAAAAGTGCAAGAAGAAGAAAAAGGAAAAGGTGCGATAGAGGTGTCGAGTTTGTAAGATGTGTCTAGTTGCTCTCAAGGATAAACCAACCCCAGTGTACCCTTTGCTGAACAGTCCCAGTGGCTGCTCAATTGAGGACATCTACGCTTACCGCACCCTCCCTCCAATTTTCCTTTTCTCTCTTGTGCAAGCTCGCTCTCTATCTCTCTCTCTCTCTCTCTCTCTCTCTCTCCTGCTCTCCTTCCTGCTCGACCCTCCTATACCTATCAAACCAATCGTAAGTGTCCACTTTGCCAGTTTCGCGTGTTGGTGAGTACTTGCATTTGGTACCCCTGTCGTGCGCCGGTTCTAATCCAATCGTTTACCGAGATCCACGTCGCCAGACCAGTGGCACTTCCTATTCTATCTCCCTTCAACTGTTCTCCTAGCCCCCGAACATTGCTTTTCTCTTCTTTCTCTCGAGAATTCTTCGAGCAGTCTCCTACGTTCGCGTTCACAAATTGGAGACTGATCTCGTTCGGACATTGCACGTCGTCACTCCTCTCTTTCCCTGATGCGCATCGTGAACCGAAAGCATAAGCAAGATCGGACGGGATGACTGAATCAGTTTTCGAAACGTAAGATCCGGGAGCAAATATTCAATCTTGAATTATTGCTCGTTGTAATGGTCACTCGTGGTACGAACGATTGGCCTGACAATGATCGCTAAACATTATGGGGATTTTTATTTGTTGTTGCTCTAACGAACCCTGTAGCCCAGTCACTATGTCCGAATAATACCCCTGAATTAGCAACAATTCCGTGTCGCTCTTTGTTGTTTTAAGGCCTTACCCCCACTTGTAGCGCAAAAAAGGCCTTTTTCATGAATTTTTTTAAAGAACACTACAAAACTTTTTTAGTCGATCAATATACCATCTTAAAGAACACATCGTGAAGAACTTTCAGTAATTTTTTTATTGAAAAATATTACATTGTTCAGTGGCAAATGGCCGTCAATGAAATAATGTTTTTATATACACGGTTTGCGGTGACCAACATTGCGGCGAAGTGGATCATCTGAAAAAAAATGCGGATGGATTTAGTCAAATATAAGTATAAACTAGTCTTTAATCGAAGGATTTTAAAAAATATTCATTTTTCACAAAATGGCGAACAGTCAAAGTTAATGGTTCGATTTTAACGAAAAAAAAACGGCCGTTTTTTGGCCATAAAACGGCCATTTTTTTCGAAAAAAAAAAATCGAACTATTAAAGACTACATTTTTATGTATTAAATACGCCTGCAAAATTTCAAGAAGATCGGTTCATTAGTGTTCGAGTAATCTTGGTCACCGACTTCAGAAATGCCATTTTGAGAAAAACGCGTTTAAAGTTTCAATTTCAGTTTACACGAAGAACGGATTCTTCTCTTTCAACGCTCATATCTCAGTCAATTTTGTTCGGATCGACGAAATTTTCAGGACATATTCTCAAATACTTATACTTCAAAAAAATGCAATAAAAAAAATCGATTTTTTCAAAATCGCAAGTGGGGGTAACCCCTTAACCGTTGGGAGGGGGGGTCACTGGCAGACTAAATTCAAAGTGGAGGCAAAATCCTCCATCGGCTTCCGCCAGCCATTTTGGATTTTATGTAAAATTGTTTTTCTTGAATAACTCGGCCATTTTCAATTTTTGAGTAAAAATGGTAAGGCCTAAACTTGTAGCAAATTTAATTCTCTACAACTCTAGTCATTTAAGTTTTTTGTCTACGATCGATATTTTTCGAATTAAACCTGAAAAAAGCGGTGAAGTAAAACTATTGCATTGTTTCGTTTATTTTTTACTTTGCAGCATAAATAAGTATAAACAAACTTGTAGGGAATTAAATATTCGACAATTCTTGCCTTTATCTTTTTTCCCTACAGTCAATATTTAAGGGGATACGCCAACGGCCAAGGAAAAGAGAACCGTCAAAATATTTTTTCGCTAACCATTCGACAACTGAATGTCTCTCTGAAATGAAATTCAAACTATTTTTATTAAAAGAGAAAGTGTGAGAGAGAGGATTCTTTTTCTCTTCTTCTTGAGTGATTAATTGAGAGTTTTATTATGCCTTGGAAACAATTTGAGGCTATACTATAACAAAATAGTGACATAGCTTAACAAAATAAAAGTAACTTGAAATAGAAAAAGTAATAGTAATAACCGATTCTGATATCTCGCGAAAGTAAACCCGATTTAAAAATCTTAAAAGAGAATGAAAACAATGAAAGTACATCGCTCGGATCCTTCATACTTGCATGAAAAAAACGAAATTCCCATTTCAAAATCTTATAAGAGAACGTCAGAAAACGAATCAAACGTGCTAGTAATGATACGTGTATTAGGCCCAGTAGGGATACCACGTCAAAAAAAGGAGCCTGAAACTCTACCCCTGTGGTGGCATGGAAAAGGGTTTTTTTTTTCAAGAAAAATAGTTCGAATTCCATTTCACAGACATTCAATTCTCGAATGTTTCGCAGAAAAGTATTTTGACGGGTCTCTTTTCCTACGCCGTTGGCGTACCACCTTAAATACTGATGGTAGGGAAAAAAGGGAAAGCTGAAATTGTTGAAAATTTAATTCCCTACAAGCTTGTTCGTGTTCATTTATGCCCTAAAGTTAAAAATAAATGAGATTATGCAATAGGTTTACTTCGCCGCTTTTTTCAGGTTTAATTCGAAAAATATCCATCGTAGAAAAAGAACTGTAATTACTGAAGTTGTAGGAAATAGAATTTCCTATAAGTTTAGTTCCTACCATTTTCACTCCAATATTAGAAATGGCCGAGTTATTCAAGAAAGACAATTTTTCATAAAATTAAAAATGGCGGAGATAATTTAGATAATTTAGACTACTAGCCACCCCCCAAACCATGATTGGGAGATGTAATGGACGAAAAAAAACCCAAATGAAGTCGAATTTCTTGACACTTTACAGAACTTGATGGATATTTTTTTCCGCGAGAAGGTAATTTGCAATACACTCTTCAGTTTCCAATTTCATTTGACGAGGTATAACAAGGTGAAAAAAAAACAAAGGTTCAGAAGTTCGCGATGGATCGTTATCTTCAAGTACTCGTCCCAAAAAGCTCTTTAAAGTCAGCCTCGAAGTTCAAATGACTACGCTCATAATCTTGAGAACTTTGAATTTCTCGGAATAAGAAGTTATAAAAGTTCAGCAATCATTATTTTCCCGGAAACTGACTATAGCAGAGAGTGCATGGAGGGGTCCTTAATTATTTTTTTTCTTAACTCGGCGCCCCTATGCCTCCCCGTGTCATATGTTAGTGCATTATCACTGTTAGTCTACTAGACTCGGTCAATACTTTCCCAATAAAAGTTATAAAACCATGGAACCTTTTAATTAATGATTCAAGTTCTTAAATTATACAAAAATAGCTTCAGAGGAAAAGCCTTAAAAAATCAGCTGGTTGAAAAAGTAGCGGCTAGAGTGTTGATTGAACTTTTAATGCACTTGCTCATAAATTAATGAAAAGAAAAAGTGAGTGGTGAACGTGCGGAATTGGAGGTCCAAGAATATTTATTAAGGTGATATTGATTGGAAGGAACTATATGAACCCGAATTTTTTGGGGAATTAACGTTTTGGCCTTTGAACAAAATCCCAAAAAAACAACGAAGTTTTTCAGCACGTTTGGAGATACGTAATCCTTCATAGAAATAAAACTTATAGACGTGCTGTATATTTATTTAAAAAAAAAAAGAAAAATAAACGTATATATGACATAAAGATAAAATACGTAACCCGCTGCAAAGTAAATTTTTAGCACGTCCGAAGATACGAAACCCGTTGCAAAATACATTTTTTAAATTTTATCACAGATTATACATCTCCAGACGGGCCGAAAATCTGCCTTTTTAAGGATTTTTTCTTTCGGGGGTTAAAAAATTATGATACTCTAAAAAGATTGCATATTTATAAAAATGAAATTATAAATAAAAATGAAAAATATATATTTAAAAATCTTGAATATTAAATGAAACTCTGAAATATTAAAATATTCCAAAAAAGTCAAAATATCGACAAACGCTTGGAACGCGTTTTTCGAACTCTGTCCGAATAAGATTCTGTCGCGAAGACATCGCGAACCACAAATAGAAATTGCCCGCAGTATTGTCCATACGCGTCCGTTATAACCTCGAAACACCGAGTGTCTCTTAATCCGCATATTAATTGGCGGAACACGAAAACGGGCTCGGTTAAATACATCTATGCATATGTATCAGAGAGCCTGCTATTTCGTGACACTAAAGTTTCCAACAATACACACGCACACGAAGAGTCTCTCGACAGTCCATACAGGGTTAGTGGAAACGCGAGGAAACAATGCTACTTCAACAGGCATTCCGGTTATTACTCATTCGGTAATCCAAGCACGTCGGTTACGATACACTTTCGTAACGCACAGAGAATAGCCGTGTCCCTGATGTCGCCGGTCCCGCACACTTCTCTGTCCGCCTGATGGTCACTGGGCATCGAGTACCCGCGTGGTTCTGGCAAAGTTCAGCCCTCTCGTTATCTACACGCATGCACCAAAATCCATGTGTTTCCATGCTCCATGCGCTTCTGGCCACAGGTGAAAGAATTTTTACGTCCTGTTAAGGCCGGAGCCTGAATGAGAAGGTTCGAAAAATCGTTTTTTTTTATTGCTTAAATCGATAGTAGTACAGTCGTGCTGTCGCTGAAAACCCCCGTAATCGGAAAACATTTTGAAGGCTAGTTTTTTTACAGGTGATTCTGTAGGTGCCAATGGTGCTAAATCCGTATTTGCCTAAAAATCGGGGTGTAAGTTTTTTAGGGGATGAAAGAGGATGGGGGTGGATTAATGCCAAATTACAACCCCTAGAAGGTCGGCGCCGTGAGACAAAATGTGCAGAAACATCCAGGCAGTAGTTTTGTCCACAGCGCCGAAGTCGTGGAAGTTCATTTTGGGGGTGAAATTGTGAAAAATCAGTTTTAATTCAATAACTCTTTAGAAAAAAATCGTACACGTTTTGTTCAAATGAGAACTTTGTAGCCCTTGAAAAGACGCGTCGCTCAAGTATTTGATCATCACTCTCCGATAATATCTTTAACCCCAAAAAAATGGTTAAAATACCAAAAAAATGGTTTATTGAATAACTAAAAAACAATCGATTTTTCGAATGTGATTCAAATGTACGAAATGTAGAGAATAATCTCCTCGATATTTTCGTTTCTATGGACCAACCTTGAATTTTGATTTTCCAACCCCTCTCGGGGGTTGAAAATTCAAAATGAAATTCTGGGAAAACGACTGACGGCACGAATTCGCCGCTGTGGAAGAATTTGTAGCTTGAACCCTCAGCTACATTTTTGTCCACAGCGCCAAACTCGTATCTCTTTATTTTCGGTCAATAGTTTTCCCGGAATTTAGTTTTGAGTTTTCAACCCCTGAGAGGGGTTCGAAAAAGCAAAATTCAAGGGTGGTCCATAAGAACGAAAATAGACAGAAAATTATTCTCTACATTTCGTACATTTAACCATCCCCGAAAAATCGATTGCTTTTGAGTTATTCAATAAACAATTTTTTGTTTATACTTCAACAATTCTTTTGGAGGTGAAGATATTATTGGAGAGGGATGATCAAATACTCGATCGACGCGTCTTATCACGGGCTACAACGGTCCCATTTGAACAAAAATTGTATAAATTTTTCCTAAAGACTTATACAATGAAAACGGATTTTTCAAAATTTCACCCCACTTTTTCACCCCAAAATGAACTTCTACGACTTCGACAGTGTGGACAAAACAAAGTCCTGATTTTTCTGAACATTTGGGGGTTGTAGTTTGCCATTAATCCACTCCCATCCCCTTTCATCCCCTAAAAACCCTACACCCTTATTTTTAGGCAAACTTGGATTTAGCACTCCCTGTACCTAAAAAATCACCTGTCAAAAAACTAGCCTTCTGGTAATTTTTTCCAATTCCAATATACAGTACGACTATAATCGACCGATTCTGATGAAATTTGGTGGGAATCTTTCTAACGTCATTGTTTAAAACATGAGCCTAAATGTTTTTGAAGATAAAAAAAACTATTTTTATTGCGAAATGTACCCATTTTTCGGAAAATTGAATCTTTTCGTTTAAAAGCTTACCATTTAATTGATTTTCAATATTTCTCACTTTTTCTTGGTTCATATTCTGCGTATGAGTGTTAATGGAAGAAAAATCTTCGGAAAATCCGACAACATCCGTCGCAAGCCGTTTAGACGACCGCGTCATACCTCCGTCATTTTTTAAAGATTGATTTGAAAAATACCATCTAACATCCAAAAATAATATTAAAACATACCCTAAGTTTAAAAAATGGCGAAGAAACCTGTGCTTTAAAATAAAATCATAAAAATCAGCATTTTTTGCTCGCTTAAGGTGTCTTCCCCCTTAATATTATCTTTAAACATTCTGTGACCCCTTGTTTTTATAGTTTCATAATTTTGTGTATAAATTATTAAACAGAAATGTGTCCAGCGCCTCGTCTCTATAAAGCCCCGTATAAATGAGACGATTTTTAAAGTCGTAATTTTTGGTTAAAAGTTCGGTAACTTGGCATCAAATTTTACCAGTTTACTAGGATGTACTTTTACTTGATTATAAGTGAAAATCAATTAAGTGTTAAATATTCTGGTTCGTAGCCTCGGAAGACATTTTTTTTTTCAAAAGGGAAGATAAGAGTTGAAAATTGCAACGTATTACCGAATTTGTGACTGTAAAAAAAATGACTTGGGCTGAGTAAATCTGCCATTGAGGGTGCAAAGGAATAAATTTGTCAAAAAAGCGAAATAATTGATTATCCTTTTTAATGTTTTGAGGCCTTCGTCTTTATTTTGTTAACCACCTGTGAATGAACATTTTTTTGTTTGGTAACACAACCATACTCTGCAAAATAGTAGTCTCTTATATTGGCCCAGGTTTTTCGCAGTTGCCCTGTGCCCTCGTGCAAACGCAATATACAGCAGAGGATTGAGAAACGAGTTGCTGCGGGCTACGCGCTGGGGCGTTCCTAAGGAACAGGAAGTAGCAAAGTGACAAATGTGGGGTGAAAGTGAGTGGGATGGGATCATAAAAACCCGCAAGGGCATACGAAGACACATTTGAAACAATTGAAATAATATATTTCCCGATCGTCGATAAATGTTTTCGCTTGTGAGTTTATACGTAGGAACGTCTAATTCCTGGCAAATTACAACATACAAATGGTTTGTTTAAGTCAAATTCAATTTTATTTGAATCTTGGCTACTAGACTTTTATTTGATATTCATCAAAATTATACGTCGACTTGATCGAAATGTTTCAAATAATGCCACTCTGAGAAAAACCGTCGACTCTAATAATAATGCAAGTTTACTAGACTTTTAATTAACGGCAATGCATTTTTTTATAAAAATTAAACAAAAAAAATGTCGTTGAAAAGAAATACTGTTCATCATAGAAAAATATGAGTTCGACTCTTATTTTATTCACGCCTGAAAATTGTATTAATTCTGTCAACAAATCTTCCGTATTCTGGAGCTTGCCCCCTGAAATGACGGATCCAAAATTACGATTTAAAGTTCAATTCAGTAAACTAATTTTTTCACGGGTTATACCTTAGGCGTAACAGCCGAAAACAGTTCATTTTGAGTATTTTTTAACATCAAATTGTGATGATAAATTTCTACAAAAATTAGATATTTAAAAACGTATCATTACTGTAATTCACTGTCGAAAGTACAAATCGAAAGTATACACCGGAAAAAAATTCGTCGATCATATACTATATCTGTACATCTAGGAAAAGCCCTAAGAATTTCAGAAAGATCGATGCAGTCGTTTTTGAGATATTTTGCTCACTGATTTTGAAAACGTGATTTCGAGAAAAAAAGCGTTTAAAGTGTCTATAAATCTGTCAATTTTGAATCAATCAGATTCAATTTTTCAGGAAACACAAAATACTGATATACGGTAAAAATAAATTGGTTTTTAAAAAACTGATTTTTCGACTCGGTGTATTACGATATCTGTGGCCCCCAATTCTGATCACGCAGTCTTCATATTTGACCCAAAATAAGACTTTTCTCAAATGTAATGAAAATCGAAATTCGACCATTAAGGGGTCGAAACAGGGGTCTTAAAGTTTGCACGAGACAAAATATGTTTATGTTATATTTGCTTGAAACTCGGCGTAAATACTCTACAATACAAATAAATAACCACGTATTTCAGCAATTTCCAAAATGTAACCTTTAAGGGGTTTAAACGGAAGTGTCAATGTTTGTATAAAACAACTTTTTTTGGTCAGGTTTACTTGAAACTTGGCATAAATACACTAAGATACAAATAATTAACCACGTATTTCAACATTTTGCCAAAATGTAACCTTTAAAGGGGTTAAACGGGAGTGTCAATGTTTGTATGAGAAAACATATTTTTGAGCAGATTTACTTGAAACTTACCAAATTTATTTTATGTTTAACAATATATTTTTTTCTTGCTGTTCGGTGCGTGTAGACAGTCAAGTATTACTTTTAACTCCTTAACTGTGTTTGTTTGGGTTTGTTCGGCTTGGCATAAATACACCAAACAAATACATGATTAATTATTTGTATTGGAGTGTATTTATACCAAGTTTCAAGCAAATCTGACCAAAAAATATGTTGTCTCATATAAACTTTAAAACCCCCGTCTCACCCCCTTGCGGGTAGAATTTCGATTTTTACCAATCTTGAAAAAAGTCTTATTTTAGGTCAAATATAAAAACTGCGTGGTCAGAATGATCACAACTCTGTCGTCGACTCGTACAACTACGCATAATCCCTTAAGGGGAGGGTAGGGGTTTCAACGTGAAAAAACACATTTTGCGAATTTTTTCATCTATATGGATAGAGTAAATTTATTGAAACCGTTTGTTCATTGTTAAGTGTCATGTCAAGAACATTCCGTGAAATTTGTACGTGAAAATATCCACAAACAAGCCGGTGACAAAGCTTTTCCAAGAACGCCTTTGGAAAAACACGACTTGCGGTGTTCACTGTATGTCAGCTAGAAATTATCTGAAATCAAGTACCATTAAAATTTAGTCAAAGTATCATCAAATCCGCCCCCCAACGGTCTTTGATAATTTTTTTTTTCATTTCTAAATTTTTGTTGGTCATGTAAAGTGAAAAGTGCTATTTTTCACGAAAAATTGCGCCACTTCGGAGGTGGAAAACCCTCTCAATGTAAAAAAAAAACTCAAACTAACCGTTGGGGGGAGGTATTTTATATGTAGAAAGTGTGTACCAAGTTTGAAATAAATCGGTCATGTAGTTTTCAAATGGCAGTGAACACGGACTTTGAAAAAGTGGTTTCGAGAAAAACGCGTTTGAAGTTTAGAGAAGTCGGAGCTACAGTGTTAGAGGAGCGGGACTAAATAGTCAATAACTTCGAGAGTTTTGCTCCGATTGACTTTAAATTTTTGGATTATATTCTTGAAATGTTTAACTATAAGAAAAGACAAAAAAAATCGATTTTTCAAAAGTTCAAACACCTGCCCTCCCCTTAATATAAAAAAAATATATTTCAAAAAAATCGCTGCTGTGATTTCGAGTTTATTCATAAAACACCGACTACACAATACGATATTCCGGCCCGAAACGTGACGCACAGCTCTTGTCCCGCCTGCTAAAGATTTATCGTGACCCTAAAAATCACTAGGTACACGAATAAACGTTCGACTGAAATATTTATTTGATATGAATAAATGATTCCCTCGATATCGGGACGAAGAGGAAGTGTATCCACAGTTCCAGGTACGCTTAAAAAAATAATCATTGATTGAAAAGTAATTATTATTTTACCAGAAGCGAATATACTAGAAACCAAAATGCAACCAATATACCATACTTATTTGATTCAAACGAAATATCGACGTACGGATCGCTGCAGTTACATGGAATGTCCAGAATTTACACGTACACACGTACGAATGGATTTTTCCGTGTGTGGAACGAGAGAGAATGTATATGGTAAATCGATAGATTCTCGCATCAGGAACGAAGTAGTTATCGAATGGTTTGACACGAGAAGTATACATGTCGACAACGCAAACATATCGTACCGAGCATCGACGAAATGTACGTTTCGAGCACACAATGTTTTCCGAAATTCTACGACGTGGCTGTGCACAGTTGAAAATTATTTTCGGCAGATATTCTTAATTTATTTAGCGGGCGTTAGATTTGATGTTGAAGCCAGTTAACGCGGTGAATTCAATTTTATTTAAGGCGGGAGCCTAAATTAGAAGGTCCAAAAAGCTTTTTTTTCGGGAATTTTTTTAGAAGGAAAAAAAACAAGTGAGCCCAGTAAATATTGAGGTATCTTTTCATATATATTTGAAATGTATTAAAAAATGTTCAACATGAAACCATAAATAACTGCATATTTATTAGCCTATTCCAGGTGCGTCTTGCCAGTGCACTCCTCAATGGGCGGGAATGATGCAGCTCGTAATGCTTGACGGAAAAATAAACTATAAAATGTTAAATTGTCATGTATTTTTCTTCTGGCTGAATTAAGAAAAAGCTGAAAAAACCATGAAATTATAACTTTTCTCAGGTTTGAAAAAAAAATGTTTAAAAAACACTTTAACGTGCTATAAAAACTATTTAAAAATACTCCTTCAACGATTTATTTAAGGCGTTACCCCGACTTGTAGCGCCAAAAAAGGTCTTTTTCATGAATTTTTTAAAGAAAACTACAAAACTTTTTCAATCGATCAATATACCATCTTTAAGAACACATCTTGAAGAACTTTCAGTAATTTTTTTATTGAAAAATATTTCATTGTTTAGTGGCAAATGGCCGTCAATGAAATAATGTTTTTATATACACGGTTTGCGGTGACCAACATTGCGGCGAAGTGGATCATCTGAAAAAAAAAATGCGGATGGATTTAGTCAAATATAAGTTTAAACTAGTCTTTAATCGAAGTATTTAAAAAAAATTTCATTTTTCAGAAAATGGCGGACAGTCGAAGTTAATGGTTCGATTTTAACGAAAAAAACGGCCGTTTTTTGCTATAAAACGGCCATTTTTTGTCGAAAAAAAAAATCAAACGACTAAAGACTACATTTTTTTGTATTAAATAAGCCTGCAAAATTTCAAGAAGATCGGTTCATTAGTGTTCGAGTAATCTTGGTCACCGACTTCAGAAATGCCATTTTGAGAAAAGCGCGTTTAACATTTCAATTTCCGGTCGTTTACACAACGGATTCTTCTCTTTCAACGCTCTTTCATATCTCAGTCAATTTTGTTCGGATCGACTTGAAATTTTCAGGACATATTCTCAGATACTTATACTTCAAAAAAATGCAATAAAAAAATCGATTTGTTTCAAAATCGCAAGTGGGGGTAACCCCTTAATTCACTGAGAAGCGATTTTCATACTGAAGAAAATACACTTTGGTTTGATTCAACAGGTCGTTGATTTTTTTTTTGCTATCACGCCCACCAATTTGGAAAATTCGTGAAAATGAATACGGAAGAAAAACGCGCTTCAAAGTTTTCAATAGGAGGAAATATCAATATCAAATGTCAATCGCTTCTCCGCTGTTGGCCTTGGATCTTCGAAAATATTTACAATTGGCCTCTGCAACTTTGTAAATATATTCTTGGATAGTTTATCTATCGATTTAAGGGGTCTTCTTACTTTAAACGCTAAAAAAGGCTAGCTTCATGATTTTTTTAATATGTTTATATTATAGATATTGATATAAAAGTTGTTACACTTAATAAATACACTTTCGAAACACATTTAAAAAAATTATTTAAAGTGCTATTTATAAACGAAAATGGTAGTTAAAAAATGTTCTAAAAAATTATAGGTCTGCGTTGTTGATGAAATCTCGGAGATGGATCATCCGAAACACAAAAATCAAACGGTTTTAGATTCAGTATGTTAATTGCTATAGCACATATCATATGATTTTTTATATATGCGAAAATGACAAAATGGCGGACATTTTGAAAAAAAAAACAAAAAAAACGTGCTTTTTTCACCGTTTGTTGCATAAAAAGTAAATATAAACATTTTAAAGATCCTTGAAATGCGTTATAGTTGTAAAGAATATGTGGTTGAAATTTCATAAGGATCGGTTCAGTAGTTTCGAAAATTTTATCAACAAGCCATCGAAAAACGTTGTTTCAAGAAAAACGCGTTTAAAGTTTGGGTTACATAAATGCATATTTTTTGAAAATGTATTTCGAAAGTGTATTTATTAAGTGTAACAACTTTTATATCAACATCTATACTGTAAACCTATCACAAAAATTCATGAAAATAGCCATTTTTAGCGTCTAAAGTGAGCAGACCCCTTAAGCAATAAAAAAAAACGATTTTCGGGCTTTCCAATTCAGGCTTCGGCCTTGAGCTAAAGGCGTCATGATATTTTGATTGGTTACAAATATTCGATCCGTAGTTAATTAAAATTCATATCGAATAGTTTTTTTTCTATACATCTCCACGAAGTTTCACAAAATTTTACAATATCGAAACATTCAGGGGCGCGTATTTGCTTGCTTTTCTAATACATTATTTCGGGGAAGTTCAACTGGAGAGAATCGATATTCTCGTCCGCCGAACGCTTCAATCGAGAGCTTTTTCGAACCCTCGTGTGTCCTCAATTTTTAATACTTGTTGATTATTTAACGAGATTTTTCCACATTCCGAGCGTTCTCTTCCGGCTCTCCGTGGTCATTGGGGGTGAAATCGACGCCACGTCCAAATTTGGCCCTGAACAACGGTTCTTGGCGTCCAATGGGATTTTAGCTCTCCCCCCCCCCCCCCCCCCTACCAAAGCTTTGATGTTTCCTCTGTACCTAGGGACTGGCAGTTTTTTAATTGCAGCGGTATTTCGTCGGTAACAGCCGTTTGGAAAATGTTTTTCGCGAGCTCCTTTTGGATCTCAAAATGAATATATTTTTTGAAACACCCACAATGCGACTACTTTTTATCCGAAAATACCGGACCTCGACAGTATCGCCGATAAATTCCGCAGAAAAATATTGAATAATTAAATAACTACGATTTAAGCATGTTTGAGTGAAATTTCAGAACAGTCGACTATTTAGATTGGGAGTTAGGGCGTTTTAAAATTGCAACTTTTAACACTGCGGGGCCTGCATTGACATTTAGAAAGAATAATTTTCCGTAAAAAATATTTGTTCTCCATAATAAGAAGACATATGCTAACACCGCATCGTTCCACATATCAAATGACGTAAGTTTGCGCGGCATATTTAAAATAATACTGCAACACAAATTTTTATTTCGAAGTAATTTTTAATCGAAACAAGTTTTTAATTAGTTATGAATTAACCAACACTTTTATTTGTTAATGAAGATAAACAATATAAAATATTAATATTTATAACGCAAATATTTTTTTATGATAAAAGTTTTCAACTTTAGGACCACGATAATTATTTTTGTTTCTCGAAACATTGAAAAATATTGTTTTGCGGTGTTGCCACATGTCTTCTTATTATAGGGGACAAATATTTTTTGCTATTCTGTCTCTACTGAACGTTTTTAGCAAAACTGAATAGTAAAGGCAATCCAAACTATTTTCACTCTTACCCTAACTAGTTTGCTATCTGAACATAATTTTTTTCGAAATTTATAAACACAATAGAATAGCACGACGAATTATGTGGCCTGACTTTCGATCAATGCAGTCGCTGCAGTGTTTAAAGTTGCAATTTTAAAACCCATTATTTTCCAATCTAAATAGTCGATTGTTCTGAAATTTCACCCAAATATGCATAATGATTTGAACAATGTCTGTTTAAAATTTGAACGAAATTTATAGAAATCAAGGGCGCGCGCTCGTTCTACTATGAGAGAAGGTTCTGCTTTTGTGGGCCAAAAAATGTTCGATTTTTCACCAATTTTTTGTGCTAAAAGTATTAAATATAGAATGCTAATATTTGGTATGTTGACTAAGTGGTCTTTATTGAATATCAAAATATTTTTTAAAGTTTGACAAAACATGCTCGTGGGCGTGGGAGGAGCCACGTATGTCAATGCGCGGGCGATGACATTTTTCGCTTGCGGAAGACCTAAGTCCCGGACAGGTTATCTGAAGCAAAAAAATCAAACATGTTTTTACTTTGTACAATATTGTGTATAAGTTGACCTAGAATCAAGAAGAAAAATTGAAAAATAAAAAAATAGTGAGCAAATAACTGCAAAAATGTTTGGGAAAAAAAACTTCCTTTCGATCGTTCACAATTTTTTTATTTTTCAATTTATCTTCTTGATTCTAGGTTAACTCATACACAATATTGTACAGAGTAAAAATATGTTTGATTTTTTGCTTTAGATCACCTGTCCGGGACTTAGGATTTCCGCAAGCGAAGAATGTCATCGCCCGCGCACCGACATACGTGGCTCGTCCTACTCCCACCACCATGTTTTGTCAAACTTTAAAAAATATTTTGATGTTCAATAAAGACCGCTTAATCAACATACCAAATATCAAGTTTCTATATTTAATACTTTTCGCATAAAAAATTGGTGAAAAATCGAACATTTTTTTGGCCCAACAAGACAGAACCTCGAAGTGGAAAAAATTCATTTTTGGAATTTTCATGTTCATGATTTTTACCCGATTTCATGTTTCCATTCCTCACGTAAATGCAGATTTTCCGTATTCTAGAATGTGAAATGTGCGATCCAGAATTTTTTTGAGCCAACCCCATGTAGGTTTCGCCAATCGAACCGTAACGGCCAATACTTGGACCAATGTTGGCAGGACGATGATCGATTAACCAATTGTACGCCAATGCTCGGCTTTGGCTAGCCAACATTAGTTTGCTGATACGAGGTCAATGTTCGGCCAAATATAGACTCGCTAATCATTGGCTTGTCGATACGAGGCCGATGTGTGGCGAAGTATAGACTGGCCAATCATTGGTTTGCCGATACGAGGACAATGTTCGGCCAAATATAGGCTCTCTAATCATTGGCTTATCGATACGAGGTCGATGTTTGGCGAAGTATAGACCCGCCAATCATATTTTTGCCGATACGAGGCCAATGTTCGGCCGAGTAACGCATGATCAAACCGCAATAAGTAATTGAAAGACGAGATAAATACTTTTTACGAGTCCATTGGACATTATTCTTAACAAATATACTACCAAATGAATGCACTCATTGTTGGCCGATTCTCGAACGAGCTCATACGCGATATTCTGCCGATTTTTATGAACCATCCTACACTGACAGAAAAATTCTATTAATATCAACTAACCGCGTCTATTTATTTTTTATTCGAATTAACTAGATTTTTCGTGAAATCATATTTTTCTTATTGCATTCCATTATTGGAATTATTCATTTTTAATATATTTATTTATTCAAATTAAACTTGAACTAATGAACTAATGATCTGTCTTTATTGCAACACACATATTAACGGGTTGTGGGGGTAGAGAAGGTGGAGAGAGAGGAATTATATATATAGGTTAGGTTTGAAAATTCTATAACATGTCATTCGATAACACTCTCTAATTATCACAATGATATTAACTAATTGATATAGTTTATGTGATACAAATAATGATGAGAATCCATTTGGTATCTTATGCCATATCTGCGGTTCAAATGTTACAAGCACTCGGTAGCATAGGGGCAGCGTGTTTGGCTATGAGTAGGGAAGTTCAAGGTTCGAGCCCCATATGGGTGAAATATTTTCTTCGAACTAATCATTTCGAAAGACCAGGTAATGACGAATTACAATACAAAAATAATTAATTTTTTTTTTTTTTGGCAGTGCAGGACCAATTTTGGTGATCTATATTGGGTCACAATTATCCGCCAAGACTCGGTCGATAATCGGGCCAAGCTCGAGTGCCAATGATGGCAATCTTGAGGGGGCTTATTGTTGGCCGATTCTCGAATGAACTACGCGATGCTCGGCCGATTCTCATAAGCCATTCTAGGGCCAATATTGATTGCGAATATCGGGCCGCTCTTATCATCCAAGACTCGGTCGATGATCAGGCCAAGCTCGAGTGCCAATGTAGGCAAGCTTGGCGTCGAGCATCGGCCAATCATTGGCCACTACTGATCACCCTACATGGGACGAGACCCAAAAGAATTTCAAAACGACTGGGGTCAAGTTGACCCTGGGACTTCCCAAAAGTATGACCCCGCAGGGTCATCGCCTCCCACATCTCCGAATGTTCGAAACGCGAGACCATTTCCCACGGCAATTCGTTCTTCGCTAATGTGACCTTCACTATTCAATTGGGCGCGTCAAAAGTATGCCAAACAGCCCTCACCTTTCATCCAAGTCGTTCGAGACACGGATCCTCCCCTCGAGGGACCAAGAAGACCAAATCCTTCTAGAGGTTATCACGAAACAAGCCCTCCGGTATTGGAGGGTCAAAGTAGTCCCAGGTAGAAAGAGGATGGCTTGAAGGACAACCTGATTGGACCATAGAAGAAAAATAGCCGGCGATAAAGCGAGAGGAAAACAGGCTGGACAAACAAGAAGTTGTATGGAGCGTAACAGAATGTACCCAACGCAATGTCCATTGCGCCAGGGAAATCTCGTTTTCATTCGTCCTCCAAGGTCCTACTCTGTCACCACAGCAACACCGCCGAGAGCTAACAAAATATGTCTCGCCCTTTAACGTCTTCCTTGCACAGGACATTCCGAGCGGAATTGTTGGACCCACGACCACCAAGCTTTTCACACCATTTCCTTTCAATTGGTTCTCCGAAAAAAAACGTCTTTGTCCAAAGATACCAATGCATCAGCTCTGCTTTCATTTTTGCATTGAACATTTGATTGAAAGTCTGTGGAATTGAGAAAAAAAGGAAATAAAATCAGCAGTGTTAGCTGGCTAATAAAAATTCGCTCGTCCATTTTGCCTGGAGTGTCTCATGTGTGCCTATGTACACGTGACATCGCAGCGAATCTCTCGATTTCGAGATGTGTGTGTTTCGTCTCCTTTTATATTACGGGTCCACCCATGGGACTTCAATTCTATATTTCCTGAAGCCCTCGGCTATAGACGAACGATATATGTAAAGCCACATATATCCAGTTATTTGTGTATTTTATACAGTTACGATACTTCGGCGTGTTTGTTCAGGGTGACGATGATAAGGCGGCTATGTGTTTCCTAAGGAGTTTCGAAACTAAAACCGAAATGCTCGTAGACAATTGAAATTTATATAACGGAGATATTCATTTAGGATGTAGTACAGTCGTGTTGTCGCTGAAAAAACCCGGAATCGGACAAAATTCGAAGAAGGCTAGTTTTTTGACAGGTGATTTTGTAGGTGGCGCGGGTGCTAAATCCAAGTTTGCCTAAAAATCGGGGTGTAGGGTTCTTTTTTAGGGGATGAATGGAGATGGGGGTGGATTAATGCCAAACTACAACGCCTACGAGGTCGGCGCCGTGAGACGAAATGTCCAGAAAAATCCGGGCTTTAGTTTTGTCCACAGCGCCGAAGTCGTGGAAGTTCATTTTGAGGGTGAAAAAGTGGGGTGAAATTTTGAAAAATCGGTTTTAATTCAATAACTCTTTAGAATAAAATCGTACGTTTTTTGTTCAAATGGGAACGTTGTAGCCCTTGAAAAGACGCGTCGATCGAGTATTCGATCATCACTCTCCTATAATATCTTCACCCCCAAAAAATGTTTAAAAAATAAAATAGTTTATTGAATAACTCAAAAACAATCGGTTTTTCGAGTATGGTTCAAATGTACGAAATGTAGAGAATAATTTTCTCCATATTTTCATTGCTATGGACCACCCTTAAATTTTGATTTTCCAACTCCTCTCGGGGGTTGAACATTCAAAATGAAATTCTGGGAAAACTATTGCCGGCACGAATTCGCCGCCGCGGAAGAATTGGTAGCTTGAACCCTCAGCTACATTTTTGTCTACAGCGCCAAACTCGTATCTCTTTAGTTTCGGTCAATAGTTTGCCCAGAATTTCGTTTTGAATTTTCAACCCCTGAGAGGGGTTCGAAAAAGCAAAATTCAAAAGTTGTGCGTAGGAACGAAGATATAGAGAAAATTATTCTCTACATTTCGTACATTTGAACCATCCCCGAAAAATCGATTGTTTTTGAGTTATTCAATAAACAATTCTTTTTGTTAATTCTTCAACAATTCTAATGAGGGTGAAAATATTATTGGAGAGGGTTGATCGAATACTCGATCGACGCGTCATTTCAAGGGCTACAACGTTTCCATTTGAACAAAAATTGTATGAATTTGTCCTAAAGAGTTATCGAATGAAAACTGATTTTTCAAAATTTCACCCCACTTTTTCACCCCCAAAATGAACTTCCACGACTTCGGCGCTAAGTACAAAAATAAAACCCGGATTTTTCTGAACATTTTGTTTCCCGGCGCCGACCTCGTGGGGGTTGTAGTTTCGCATTAATCTACCCTCATCCCCTAAAAAAATCCTAGCGCCCGATTTTTAGGCAAACTTGGTTTTAGCACCCGTGGCACCTACAAAATCACCTGTCAAAAAACTAGCCTTCTTCTAATTTTTCCCGATTCCAATATACAGCACGACTGTACTAATGCATTAACTGTCCAAAAATTGGTCCCTTCACGTCAAAGGTTGGCAATCGCTGATGTTCAAGTTGAACCTTCGTCCCATTGGTGATACACGTGGCATCGCCTGAACACTCGTTATAGGGCTGTAGAGACCTAAATAATACTTCGACTTAAGGGGGTATCTCTCTCTGGAAACTTCAAAAAATCGTTTTTTTTTGCATATCGTTATAGTGTGAACTTTCAAGAATATTTTAAGACCGACCGGACCCTGAAATTCGAAAAATTGACGAAGTTACACCTATTTTAGTGGAACAGTGCGTAAAGTTGAAGATGATTCGCGTGTAACGAAAGCGGACGTCAAAGCACAAGAACACTCAAAAGAGGCCCAAACTGCCCGCAGATTGCATAGATTAGGTGTGCAACACGATCTCGATTGTGAGGAAGGACACTTATATAGTGCCGGAATCGCTAACTAGCAGTAAGACGACAATATTTCACAAGATCGTGTAAAATATGTACGAAAACTTTGAACGAAATTCAAATTAGGAACGATTTCCTTCCGAAAAAGTTACATTGTAACATGTGTACGATATGCGTACAACATGCTGGGAGAAAATTAATTTGTTCTAACCAATGTGTTACTAGAAAAAAATGCATCATTCTGACCCTTCAAATTGGTCTTCCAGAAAGGAATAATAACTCGTTACATGGAAAAGTAGAGCGACCGTGATTATAGTGTTGGGAATGTCATGTCACAAAGTTAACGGGTTATAGTACAGTCGTGCTGTCGTCGAAAAACACCGGAATCGGAGAAAATTAGAAGAAGGCTGGTTTTTTGACAGGTGATTTTGTGGGTGCCAGGGGTGCTAATGCCAAGTTTGCCTAAAAATCGGGGTGTAGGGTTTTTTTCTAGGGGATGAAGGGGGATAGGGGTGGATTGATGCCAAACTACATCCCCCACGAGGTCGGCGCCATAAGACAAAATGTTCAGAAAAATCCGGGCTTTATTTTTGTCCACAGCGTCGAAGTTGGGGAAATGCATTTTGGGGGTGAAAAAGTGGGGTGAAATTTTGAAAAATCAGTTTTAATTCAATAACTCTTTAGGAAAAATTCAGAAATTTTTTATTCAAATAGGAAAGTTGTAGCCCTTGAAAAGACGCGTCGATTGAGTATTTGATCATCCCTCTCCGATAATATCTTCAGCCCCATAAAAATGATGGATATATAAAAAAAAAAAATTGTTCATTGAATAACTCAAAAACAATCAATTTTTCGAATATAGTTTAAATGTACAAAATGTAGAAAATAACTTTCTCTACATTTTTGTTTCTATGGACCACCCTTGAATTTCGCTTTTTCCAACCCCTCTCGGGGGTTGAAAATTCAAAATGAAATTCTGGGGAAACTATTGACCGTACAAATTCGCCGCCATGGAAAGATTTGTAGCTTGAACTCTTAGCTACATTCTTGTCCATAGCGTTAAAGACGTATCTCTTCATTTTCGATTTTAAAAAGTGGGGAGAACGTACCAAAAATCAGTTTTTTGAGAATTACTCCTCGGGAATTGTTTTTTCGAACTCTATTTAAATGAAACAGTTGTAGCTCTCAAAAATACGCGTCGATTGGGTATAAAGTAATTCCTTAACTCCAAAAGTAACCCCCCCATAAAAAATGACGAAATACTGTGAAAATTTTGTTTTCGTGATTATTCAAAAATGGTCGATTTTACGGGTGCAGTTTGAATGTACGAATTTTACCATGTTTTCATCCCGTAACGAAAATAAAAATATTTTTATTTTTTGCCGGATAAGTTCGAATACTCAATCGACGCGTCTTTTCAAGGGCTACAACTTTCCTATTTGAATAAAAATTTTCTGAATTTTTCCTAAAGAGTTATTGAATTAAAACTGATTTTTCAAAATTTCACCCCACTTTTTCACCCATAAAATGAACTTCCCCGACTTCGACGCTTTGGACAAATATAAAGCCCGGATTTTTCTGAACATTTTGTCTCGTGGCGCCGACCTCGTAAGGGTTGAAAGTTTGGCATCAATCCACCCCTATCCCCTAGAAAAAAACCCTACACCCCGATTTTTAGGCAAACTTGGCATTAGCACCCCTGGCACCCACAAAATCACCTGTCAAAAAACCAGCCGTCTTCTAATTTTCTCCGATTCCAATATACAGCACGACTGTACTATTAGGCCACAGTAACGGGTATAAAATCATGTGCAAATTTAACTATTGTTTTCGTATGAAAAAGTGATTCACTCATAAAATTAAGTACACATCTATTTAGTATGAATATCAAGCTGTTGGAATTTTTTTTCGATGTATAAAATGGCCGACTACTATTATTTTCTTTTGTTATCTTTTTTTAGGCACTCCGCGGCGTGACATTTAGCATCCACAATCATTTACCTAGATCAAAAAACAAAAATTCTCGTCAATCTACATTAGAATACCTAGAGAAGTACGTACGGAATTTAAAAATTATTGTTTTATTCAAAAGTTGTAGGTATGAGAACTTAAGAAATGATTTTTCAGTGAAAAATTTCGTATAAAACTGCTCATAAATGAAAATTTTTCGATTAATCAGAAATTCTGTACGTACTTCTCTGCGAAATGCAATTAGGAATATAACTTTTAAATTTGAAGTAAATCGAGTGAAAATTGTTGAAGTTATGTGTTACGCCAATTGGAAAAAAGCTGTTTCGAGAAGTTTCGAGTAGTTGGCCATTTTGTACATCGAAAATATGTATATATATATATATGTGTGTGTGTGTGTGTGTGTGTGTGTGTGTGTGCGCGCGCGCGCGTGTGCGCGTGCGCGTGCGCGTGTGCGTGTGCGTGTGCGTGTAATTGATTTTATGAGTGAATCACTTTTTTATACATTATTCTACAATACAAAGGCCAATTGCAAATATTTTAATTGATTATTCCTCCTATTAAAAACTTTGAAGCACCCTTTCTCCAGTTTTCATTTTCACGCTTTTTTCAAATTGGCAGACGTGATAGCAAAAAGCAAAATCAAACAAAAATGTATTTTCTTCAGTATGAAAATCTCTTCTAAGTGAATTTAAAAAATCGTTGAAAAAGTATTTTTAAATAATTTTCATAGCACGTTAAAGTGTTCTTTTTAGACACATTTTTTCAAACCTGAGAAAAGTTGTAATTTCACGATGTTTTTCAGTTTTTTCTTAATCCCGAAAAAAACGCATTTTTGGACCTTCTAAATCTGGCTCCCACCTTAAAAACACCCGACCACCTCACAATTATCGCCCTGTATATCACCTTTCAGACAATTTTCCACCAGCAGTTTACCCCGGCGTTTTCCATTTTTGCGAGCCAACATAACACGATCGTTAAACAACCGGTTAGATATTTCAATTAGCCAGTGCGAAGGTACCCCTGCTTCGGACACATCTCGTTCTAATATTTATCTTAAGCTTTGATTCAACACTGACTGAAAAATACGATGGTAAATGTAACGGTATATCGTAGTGTAATCCCATCCTTTGCGGGGCTAATCTCCCTTCCTCCCTAACCCCGGCTATGAAGGGGCATTTTATTATTCGAGTGCTTTCATTTATTTCTTTATCTCTTATTCTTTAACGAACCGGATGTAATCCTGTTGTTTTATCGTAGCTCGGCTAGGTGGGGCTGAATGAGATGTACGGAAACGAGAGGGTCGTCAAGCTGCGCTTCCGCCAGTCCGCATTCTCGCGCCAAATCCCCTTATTCTGTTCCCGCCTTTTTAATAAAAAAAAATAATAATAAATAAACAACGAAAAATAAAAAAGCTCGGGCAGAAAGTAAGTATGACGTAACGACCCTCGGTCCAGTGGATATTTCGCGCACGTGTGATTTTACGGGGCGCGCGTTTGTGCGCGGAATACGAAATTTCGAAAGCTCTCGTATAATGCGGGATTTTTTTTTGTACATTTGCAAGCGGCATTGTTAAATTTTTACATCCCGATTGGAAACGATTGTAGGATGGGGGTTGGTGTAGCCGAAGATATATGAATGTACGATAATCACCCGGCAACGAGAGGGGGTGGGGGGGGGGGGGGGGGTCGGGGGTCGATCGATTTTTCTTTGGCCTATATTCAATGCGGCAAAAGGGACCGAGCGAGAGAACTCGGGATAGGAACTTCCGGTTCATCGGCGCTATCTTTGTAGGGTACGCGACGATCCACTGCGAGAAAGGCGCGTTCCCATTTATCACGAGCGGATGAGATACAAAAAATGACAGAAAAAAAAACGACGACGACGACGACGACGACGACCGAGGTAGCAAACGCGGAATAAAGAAACAAGCGGGGAAAAAAAACGTCAAAGTCTACTTCAAAGGATACCAAGGCCACATTGTATCTGCAGATACAATGACGCGTCTATAAATCAGATCAAATCACAAGCTTCACTTATAGATCGTTTTTTACGTCGTCGCAATTTTCGATAGATTGGCGTCTGTTATTGACTAAGGCTGAGTATTCGGACTCCGAAATATCCGAGTTTATTAATTATTATTTATAATAATTAATAAACTCGGATATTTCGGAGTATATTAATTATTATAAATAATTTATTATTATTTAATTTAATAATTTATATAATTTAATATTTATTATTATAAGTATATCAATAAATATATCTCGGATATATTTATTATATAATAAGTATATTATTACTTTTGTTATGTGGATAGGAAAAATGTATTTAGTATCCCGAGAAAACTGACCCCCGAGCTGATTTTTTACAGAAATCTACCCCAATCGGTAAGTCTGAACTTTGATTGTCAGTGCGATTGTGCTTTCAAGTCTGATTTCCTCATAGAGCAAGCTTTGTCGGCTTACATACACCGGGGTAGGTAAAAAAGATCGATTTTTCAATAAGGTGCTCATTCGAAAGTACTATCCTTTTGGGGATTAACTTATAGGGTTAAGTCAACATGTCACCACCGACCTGATATTTTTTCTGTATCTTTACAACCTCTTTGCTGATCATCCTGTGCAGTTTGAATACGATCCACAGGACCGTTTTTTAGAAAAAAAATCGGCCACTCCACCTATTTCGTGGGCTAATTACGCTTATGGAAAACTCCCGATCCCTTTTCAGTACATTGTTAATATATGCTAAGTGAATTTTACCACGGAGCTGAAAAAATAGTTACGGTTCGACTAATTATCGGAGTACCCTTGGTACCGTGAAAATGAGAATTCACAGTACCGTTATAAAATTATTAATTTTTTTGATAGCGAATTTGTGCGGAAATCAAGCACACAAAATATTACACTGTGCAATCATGTGCAAGCAGCGTCGTAGATGGCACAAATGCTACCTGTTTTATCGATAATCGGTAATTATGCCCGGGAACGTCGAACTACTCAGTCAGGATAATTAACAACGAATATTATTGGTACTTATCCTTTTAAGGGGCCAGTCCACTTTGAAATTTTTTAAAAATCGAAAGCAAGCAAGACTTGACGATATCGACGATGATAAGCAAGCGGAAGGCATTTTGTACCGTGCAAGAATTGCCAACTGAGTTTAGACAAGAGTTTTTCATAGTATAAACTTCAAACGCGTTTTTCTCGAAAACACGTTTTCAAAATCTAGCTCCATCGTATCTCTAAAACTATTTAACCGATTCTCTTGAAATTTGAACCACATATTGTAAACATGATTCGCAACAAGATAACCCTCAATGGTTTTAAAATGTTGATTTTTACTCTTTATTTACGAAAAAGTGTAAAAAAACACCCGTTTTTTAATTACTTTTTTCGTTTTTCATCTGCTATTTTTTTATTTTTTAATAAAACTTTATTTTCGAGGGTCATTTTGTAGCTGGTGTCACATTGAATCTAATGGACTTTGATTTTTTTGTTTCAGACAAGCCGTTGCCGAGTTGTGATGGAGCTACCTAGCCCACCTATTTTTGAGGCGTTACGTTAAACTGTAGTGTTTGTACTTAAGAATGATTAAAAATGAATTAAATTTTTTTAATGCTTTTCAAGACTTTATTTATCAAGCCCAACAACTTTTACATTCATATCTTTTATAAAATCCTCAAAAGAAATCTCGAAAATAGCCTTTTTTCGTGGCTCCAAAGTGGACTGGCCCCTTAATTAGTAATAATTACTAAATATTGATTTGATAACTATGTTCAGAAATTATACATTTCTAGACATTTCTAGCCAAAGACAAAATAAAGCGGATTTTTTTTCATACATAATTTTGTTTTATATAACGGAAAATTATTAACGTTTTTTATTTAATCGAGATTATAGATAGCTTTAGTACACACTTTTCTCTCTAGCGGATTTTTTTTACTTGGACCGATATTCAATTTTGACAGCCCCTGGGCCAATATTGAGGTTACGAACGGGGCGCTATGTTTCTAACTTTGCAACACTTCTGCCAACCTGGGCATTACGATATACCAAGATTTACAACGTTGCCAATTCGTTTTGCGTTAATTGAGCGAGAAAGAGTTGTAGAAAATAATCATCCAAAGTAATAAAAACACTTAATGTAATCACCGAATGTTCAAAAATGCATATTTTTACAAATAGATGTAGAAAAATACATCGAAAACGCACGTTTAATATGACGATTATTAGAAAGCTAAGAGTTGGTAACATTCAATCGGTTTCGTGCATATGCATAGGGCATAACAACCGTTAACGCGTTTTGCTCGAATCAGTATTTTCAAAATCGGTACCAGAAATATCTCCACAACTACTGGACCGATCGGGATCAAGTTTTGCACAGTTATGCTTCACACAATAATCTAGTACTTATCGAGCTGTTTTTTCGATACCTGGCATAGTTTTTTTTTATCATACGTACTGGACAATTTGGAGGCGAAAAATCGCCTATTTTATTCCAGTGGCTGCCATGACCCGAAAAGATTAAAAATTTCAATTCCGGTTCGATAAGTACTATTTTTATCTATCTACTTTAAGAAAGAAAATATTGTTTTTTTAGATGAAAAATAACAGACGCACATCTGGTAGGGCAAATGCTGTCAACAAAAAAACGTCCCAGAAAAACGACTGTAACTTTTGTACCGTTTGAAATGTTTTAAGCAAATATTCACACAATGTAGATAAAATGTCATACGTTAAAATGTATATCATGCTTGTTCCATAAAATTCAGTTTTATACACAAAAAAATCTCAATCATAACCTTACTTTTAGCCGTCTCAGATGTATGCAAGCCCTTGTGTAAAAAGAAAGCAAATTGACCCCTACAGGCGTTGGAAATGTAATTCACGAATGGGGAGGCGATGTCCAAGTTTCGGACGTGCAAATATATTTTGTACCATGAGCCGTCATTCATTTTTTTTCCGACGACATCATTTCATCATAATCCTTCCCCTTCAATTCCAAATATTTCGATCAATTCTAACGCTTTTAATTATACTTGTTGTTAAAATGAATTAAAAAAATTAAATTAAAAAGCAGCAATTACCGATGTTGAAATCTCAACTTTTTGCCAAAGCTCGCGCCATTGAAGATCAACATGATGACCACAATAGTCTACAAACGTGCAAAAAAATCAATCCCGCAGCTTATGTTTTCAGACATTGCGGCACGAAAAGCTTTTATTGAAAATTTAAAGCCAAAAATGTACCGATGTCATGAAAATTGTATCTGCACACACCATCTATGGTATTCTACTCCTGTGCGAAAATGTAATCGAACATCTAAGAGATTGCGAAAATTACGACACCACAGGAATTTTTTCTAAAAATTCAAACGCCCTCAAAGTGAAGACCCTCGTACCGAATTTGACGGACGTGTCGAAAATTTATTTTATATAAAATAAAGATGAAGATATAAATGAACTAAAAATATGTTATTCTATTCCCGTACGAGAATATAGTCAGTAGAATATACATACATATTTACATATTTATAAAATTTGATATTCAGATCATTCTTTGAATACAATTAGATTATGATATAAATGTCTTGATTTAATTTCGCAAAATTAATTAAAAATATTATTATTTAAAAAATTTAAATAAATTTTAATACAGATCGATTATGATAGAGTTATCGCGATTTAATTCCGCCAGATTAAATCGCAACAACTCTATCATAATCGATTTGTACTAAAAAAATCATCCAAATGTCTTATATTTTTTATTCATTCCGCGAACTTAAATAAGAAATTTAAATACATATTTCTATCATAATCTAATTGTATTTCGAAAAATATCCGAATATCGATTTGTTTTTTAAATTCACATCACAATGTAAATTTTGACATCTCAAAGCTCGGACAAGCTTCTGAAGACTGTCAAAAACAGAGGCTTATGGAGAATGGATTTTTCCACCATGTTTTATGCATAGGCATCTCGATTTCACTGGCTCCCTAATTACTCCCATGCAATAACGCATCAAAATAAATCATTCACATTTGCCGCGCCCCGAACTTTTCGCAACAACAACACGATTATCAAGTAGCAAACGAAACGAGTAAAAAACTTTTAGCTTGCCACTTGAATAAAAAATCGCTTCGATTTTGTTGAAACTCATATATGTGATAAAGCATTGAACACTCCTAGACACGTCTTTTTTATCTGCGGGAAAACGTTTTTAAGGGGGGAAACGACCCCTCAAAGAAAGGCGTTACAAATCTTAATTGATTTAAAAAAAATTATTTTATAATGGATTTTTCATCGCTTGATATTCGGTGAATTTTGATTTTTGTTTTATTTAGGTCGGTGAACTGCTTGTCGGTAAAACTGCAAAACAACTCCCCGACACGCCTTTCTTTCAGGGGTGGTTTCCTCCCTTGAAGCCATTTTCCGCAAATAACAAAAAAATATGGGCCTAAAATTTTTCAATGCTTTATCACATATATGAGTTTCATCAAAATGGACGACGGACCCTTAAGTGATGTTCCTTGTCAGAACCGCGGCAACTATTACAAAACCATATATTTTCCGTAAAATATCAAGGCCCGCTTCAACGTCACAAAATACTATTTGATGATAACGATTTGCCTCGGAGAGTTATTTTCACCACATTACTTTCTCGTAAACCGCGAAATGCAATTTGCCCTAAGGTGTCATTATATGTGCGACGCGTATTATAATCAATACTATCTACCGCGTACTCGATCCATTAAATCCTATATGACTAACGTAGATGAGGCACTGGGTTGAATTGTCTAAATCCATTACGCTAAATATAGGGTCGTCATTAAAAATATAATATTCGATCACGTTGAAAACGATCCAGACATTATAGTTGTTGCGAAATTGACGAAAATGCACTGAAAACAGACGAGAGAGAGACAGAGAAAGAGAGCGAGAGAGAGAGAGAAAGAATAGTGAAATATAATGCATATCGCCGTAGGACATTTTAAGCTCCCACAATTCGGCACAAAGTAATCCCAGAGCGAGTACCAGCTCGGCGATAATGGCTTGCATATATATATACATATATACACGTAACGTAACGAGGTGCACGTTCGCCTCGTATGGAAAACGAGAAATGGTTGTGCACATGGCTTTGAGCGCACGTTTCAACCCCATCTAGCGCGAGTTTCCAAAAGGAACGTTTGCAGGACGTATCAAAACTAATACTAGCCTCGGAAATAACAGTTCCCGTGCAACATTAATCCGGTCATCGAACGTGTAAAATTTTATAATCGATTAGCAGCGTTTATCGTATTAGCAGCTAGAGTATTTTTCTTTGCATTGTATCAGGTAAACTTGTACAATGATGTTTTTGTTCATAACAAGTAGGTACTGCTGTGCAAAAAAATTGGTTTTTGGCTACGTGAGGTAAAAGAGGCGAGAAAGGAAGTAATGGTTTAGATTCGATACATTTTTTTCGTTTTTTTTTCTATTCTCTGATAAAAGGAGTCGTTGCACAAATCGAAAATGTCTTGCAACTTCGACCGAGCGTCAGCGACCAAACGACCAAAAATTAAATTTTTCTCGAATGCAACATTTTCTCTCCCATCGAAGAGAATTTGTTGAAAAAAGAATGCATCTCATTGTTGGGCGTGATTGTTTCTTGTTTACTTTTTAAATAATTTTTCCGGGATGCAAAGCTGAAAGAGAGAGAGAGAGAGAGAGAGAGAGAGAGAGAGAGAGAGAGAGAGAGAGAGAGAGAGAGAGAGAGAGAGAGAGAAAGAGAGAGAGAGAGAGAGAGAGAGAGAGAGAGAGAGAGAGAGAGAGAGAGGGAGGGAGGGAGGGAGAGAGAGAGAGAGAGAGGGAGGGAGGGAGAGAGAGAGAGAGGGAGGGAGGGAGGGAGAGAGGGAGGGAGAGAGGGAGGGTGGAAGGGAGGGAGGGAGGGAGAGAGGGAGGGAGGAAGGGAAGGGGGAGGGAGAGGGGGAGAGGGAGGGAGGGAAGGAGAGAGGGTGGGAGGGAAGGGGGAGGGAGGGACAGGGAGGGAGAGAGGGGGAGGGAGGGAGAGATGGAGAGGGGGGAGAGAGCGTGGGAGGGAGAGAGGGAGGGAGGGAGGGAGGGAGAGGGAGGGAGAGAGAGAGAGAGAGAGAGAGAGACGTTTATTTCGTGCTCTGGGACAGGCGTCCCCTAAGCGCACCGTGCATACATTTGTAGTTTCATACATAGAATATTATATAGCTAATGAGTAGAGTAATAATAATAATAATAATAATAATAATAATAATAATAATGATAATAATAATAATAACAAATAATAATAACGTATAATAATAACAAATAACGCTAAGACTCGGCGGCGCGTTGCACAGCTCCAGAATAAGATCAATGAAGCGCGGAGGCAGGCATCCCGTGTTCAGTGTGTGTTAGACTTCATTACGGCGGGGAGGGCGTTTACCCCTAAAATCCGAAAAATCAGCTCGGAACTGAAATGCCGTCACCACACATTGAACAAAGCTATCCTTCTTATTGTGAAGGAACGCTACGTGGAGAAGGTGCGGAACCTGGGGGTTGCGAAGCAATCCCTAGAGAGGCGGCTGGGTCGGGCGTTAGACAACGCCCTCTTCCGTTCTGACCCAGGCCGCTGGTTCCAACCACCTACGCCTGCCCCCGACACAGCGCCAACAGCTGTTCAGGTGGAGCGGTTTTGGGGAAAGCTGTATAGCGAGGCGGGTCATTTTGATGAAAGCACTCCAGCTCTGGGACGGTTCGACACGTACTGCCGGCAACAGCCGAGTCAGCGTGGCGACTGTTTTCCAGTCACGCGGGGTGAGGTGGAGAAGGCGGTGAGTAGCATGAGGAACCACGCCGCTCCCGGGCCGGATGGGATTAACATCTTCTGGTGGAAGAAATTCACGTGCACCCATACCCATCTGGCCCGCATCTTCTCGTCGTTCATCGATGGGACGGTGCCAATCCCTACGTGGCTGACAGAGGGAAGAACAGTGTTAATCCCCAAAAAAGGGGATCTGTCTCATCCGGAGAACTACCGCCCGATAACGTGTCTGAATGCGCTCTGTAAGATCTTCACAAAGATTCTTTATGAGCGTGTTCTGGGCGAGATCGAGCCTGCATGGCGGGAGATACACGAACAAAGGGGATCCAAGAGGGGACTGGGAGGTTGTAAGGAGAACCTGCTGGTGGACCGCTGCATCACGCAGGACGCGGTCCAGCACAAGCGTAACCTCTCAGTCGCTTGGATAGACTACCGTAAGGCGTTCGACACTGTCAGTCACAAACTGATTATACACCTACTCGAACGCCTTTCGGTGAGTCCTTACATAGTGGGATGCATTAGGCAACTCATGCCGCTCTGGAAGACACGCTTCACAGTTAAGACTAGTGAAGGCAACGTATCGACCGGAGTGGTGGGGTATAGGAGGGGGATTATCCAGGGAGATTCTCTCAGCCCCCTCCTGTTTTGCATCTCACTATTACCCTTGTCAATCGCCTTGCGGGCTGCACGCGGGTACGAAGCGGGGCCCCCCGGGGAGCGTGGGCGAGGGATCACCCATTTATTTTATATGGATGACCTCAAGCTATACGCTCCTGGGGAGGGGGGGCTTAAGCTCCTCTTGAACATCGTAGCGACGTACACGCGGGCGGCGGGAATGGACTTCGGATTGGACAAGTGCGCTGTTCTTCATCTCAGGAGAGGGAGAGCAGAGGGTGTCGCGGCTGATGTTCGGCTGGTGGACGGGAGCGTCTTCAAACACCTGGACGCCGGAGGGTCTTATCGGTACCTTGGCATCGATCAGCGTTCTGTACAAGACGCTGAGGGTGTCAAGGAGGCCCTCCGCAGCGAATATAGGCGGCGTCTCAGACGGATCTGGAAATCAGATCTGTCTGGGAAAAATAAGATCACTGCCACCAATATGCTCGCTGTCCCGGTCCTGCTCTACTCCTTTGGCGTCATCAAATGGCGCAGAGACGAGCTTAAACAGCTGGACATCGGCACACGCAAAATAATGAACATCCAGCGGAGTCTGCACCCTCGATCTTCCACCCCGCGCCTCTATATGCTGCGTCAGAGCGGCGGGCGTGGGCTCCTGGGATTGGAGTGTCTTCATGACCGCATGGTCCTCGGAATAGCAAGCGATGTAATAACGAGCTCGGACCCGCTCCTGGAGATTGTGCACCAGCATGAGCTTCATGGGGCGGGTGCTTTTCTTTATAAGGCGGCAGATCGTGCGGCAGAGACCCTCGGCTTGGAGTTCCGCCGGCGCCGGCGTGGCGCCTTGCCAATAGACTCCGTCGCTCGGTTGCCCAAGTCCCGACGTCGGCGGGCAATCAGGGCTGCCGAGCAGACTGTCCTGACTCGGCAGCACGTGGACAGACCCATGCACGGTGTGTTTTTTCACCACATCGAGGAACAGGGGCTGTCCACCCAGCTGACCTTTTCCTTCTTGCGGTCAGCTGGACTGATGTCCGAGACCGAAGGGTTTATCTGCGCCTGCCAAGACGGAGTCATCAACACCCTGGTCTATCGCAGCCGCGTTTTGGGTCAGCCTCTGCCGACCACTTTGTGTCGTGCATGCAAACAATCGCCGGAGACACTAATGCATCTACTGTCGGCCTGCCCGGTATATGCAGTCTCCGGATATATCTATCGCCATAACGCGGCCCTAAGAGTGTTGTACTATCATCTACGGCACTCTTATGGGATAGACCGGGAGCCCGTGCCGCCTTATTTACCAGGAGATATTGAGTCCGTTGTCGTGGGCGAGAGGTGCAAGATTTATTGGAACTTCTCATTCGCGACCATCGGGTCGCTTCAAGCGACTAAGCCTGATGTTGTCCTCTTCGATTTCGACGACAAGACGATATACGTCATTGAGTTCTCGGCTCCGGCCGAAGTGAACGTGTCGCGAAAGGAAGAGGAGAAACGGCTCAAGTATCAGCCTCTCCTGGCCGAGCTACGTCGTTTGCACCGAGGATTCAGGGTAACTCTCGTTGTCCTCATCATCGGCGCGCTAGGGGGGATGAAAGAGTCTTTTGTATCGGGCCTCGCTAGCATACCGGTTTGCAAACCCGGTGTCCGGTTGCTGGCGGGTCAGATGCAGAAGGCGGTCATACTTGGGTCCCTCCGTTTACTCAGGCAACACGATTGTGGACTGCGGTAGCCGCTAACCCTCTGGCTTGAGGGAGCGGCTATCGCAGAGCGATATATTGGATTTTTCGCGCGACTTTTTGACTGGGCGGCAGCCGAGGTGATGTCGGAACCCTCGAGTGCCGTCCAGCGTTATTGTTCCGGTCTAGATTAAGACCGAGCCTAACCCCCGGGGGTAGGTGAATGTTTCCCAGTGCAAACTGAGGAAGTGCGTTGCCCGGAGCAATAAAGTCTATTAATTTAAAAAAAAAAAAAAAAAAAAAAAAAAAACAAATAAAAATAATAATTAATTTACAATATAAAATAGAATAAAAAATGAGGTTCTATTGCATGCGAGCAAGCAGCGATTCCCGTAAGCCTGATCGGAAAACTTGTACACTGGGGGCAAGTCGTAGGTTGAGGGGCAAGGAGTTCCATAGGGAGCATGCTGCCACGGTGAAAGATTTTCGGTAGGTCTCGGTGCGAAAAGGTGGAATAGCGCAGTCGAGGGGGTGCGCTGGCCTCCTCATGTCATGCTGCGCAGTCGGAACTGCTTGTGTCACCAGATCGCACAGGTATCGCGGAGCCTCATGTTGACGTAGGGCAAATGTGAATATTCCCAGGAGGTATAAGCGCCTCTCAGCCACTTTGAGCCAGTTTAGCCTGCGATAGTATGGAGTGATGTGCTCCTCGTGCCTCACGTTGAAGATAAAACGAATGCCTCGATTTACCGCCTTTTGGAGTTTGAAATCCAGTTCGATGGTGGCGTCCGTGAAGAGTAGGCTGCAGTAATCGACATGGGGTAATGCAAGGGACATTACCAGCATCGCACGGATATCTTGAGGCAGGCGACTGCGACAGACCTTCAGCCTGTGAATCGTGCCACAGATTTTCTGGGATACCCTGGTGAAGTGCTCTCGCCACGATAGCGTGCGTTCGATTTTGACACCAAGGCAGGTGACGGACCTGGACCAAGGAATGTCGTTTTGTCCCACCTGAATCCGAGGGGTCGAAGGCTTGTCAAGCAGGCGTACAAATCGCCCTGACCCGATAATGATGGCCTGTGTTTTCGTTGAGTTTATGCGCAGTCCATAGGATTCGGCCCATGCGCATATTGCTTCAACGTCTTGGTTGACACGTCTAATACCCTCGGCAATTTTGGACGGTGGGCATGTGATGTAAATTTGCAGGTCATCCGCGTAAAAATTGTAGCTGGACTTTAATGGTATGCTGCCGAAATTTCCCACGAAAATGGAGAAGAGCAGAGGTCCCAGCACCGAGCCTTGCGGGACTCCAGATTTAAGATTACTCCATTTTGACCGGTTTCCCTTCCTGTCATATACCGCTTGGCTTCTATTGCTCAGATAGGATATGAACCATTGAATCGCGTTGGTGGAAAAATTTAATTTAGCAAGTTGTTCAAGGAGGAGATCGTGTCTTACGGAGTCGAAGGCCTTGGAAAAATCAAAGAGGACTAGGATGGTGACGCAGCGCTTGTCGATGCCACGTCGAGTGTCATCGAGGATGCGTAGGAGAGCAGTCTGTGTGCTGTGATGTTTTCTGAAGGCGGATTGGTACGGTTCATTGAGGCCATGTTGGTCAAGAAAACAGGAGACTTGCCGCGCAACCTCTCGCTCGAGGATCTTAGATAGAATGCATAGGAGTGAGATAGGTCTATAGTCTGCTGGAGATTTTGGGGTTGGTACTTTCGGGATAGGGCACACTAGAGCGCGTTTCCAGACGGACGGAACGATTGCAAGGCTGATTGAAAGGTTGAAAATATGGATGACGTGGTTTCGTATTGCGGGCCACGCCAGGCGAAGCATCTTAGTCGAGATTCCATCGACACCGGGGCAATTTGAGGTGATAACTCTCATAGCAGAATCCGCTTTTTCACGTGAGATGGGTGTAAGCACGAGGGGATCCTCGACAGCACGAGCGATGATGGTGGTAGCATCCAGCAGGGGGGCAGCGCAACCAGCAGAGAGAAATTGCTCATTTAAGACATCCAGCGGAAAAAGCGGTGGTAGGTCCGACTTAGTCGAGGAAAGAAGCCCAAGCTTCCTAAGTTTGGACCATGTCTCCGTGGCATTACCCTTTGCTGCGGCTAGTGAAGTCATGTAGTATGTATCTCGAGCTGATTTGATTAAAATCTTAACGGCATTTCGCATTGTAATAAACCGGTCGTAGACATGGGGTAGTCTCGTCTTGCAGAAAGCGCGACGGAGTCGGTCTCGGCGTCGAATTGCCTCTTTCACCTCCGCACGCATCCAAGGCGCCTGCCTTCTTTTGATTATCACAGTTTTCAGTGGAGCATGTTTATCGAAGGTTCCAATCAGTATAGTGTTCAATAGGTCCACTTTTTCATCGATGTTTTGTAGTTGGTAGAGTTGGTTCCAGTTTTCGCTTTCAAGGTCACGCTGCAATGCTCCAGAATTTACTCCATTTAGGTTGCGGCAGATGAATGAGGTGGGCTCACGCGTAGGTGTCTTGATATTGTAGACTATGTGAATTAGGTCATGTGCTGATAAAAAAGGTACTGGATATTGGCCGTGAGAAAGGATTTTCGTTTCGCTATCAGCAAGACAAAGGTCCAGGCGAGTGCTTGAGGTAGCGGTGTGGTGGGTATTGTCGTGAGGTACAAGGTGAAGACTATTTGTTTCAATGAAGTTGAGGATATGGGCTGAGTCGAACGTGTTGGTGTTTAGGTCAGCATTGAAATCTCCTAAGACTAGAGCATGTCGGTACGCAGGCAGCAGCTCAATGAAACGGTTTTCAAAGATTTCAAGATGCCCTATCTTGGGCGGGCG
>OZ023315.1:51394599-51521126 GCA_964007375.1 Ophion obscuratus
AAGTCTCTCCGTATCGCTTGTTTCACGGATATTGATCGGAAATTTCACATCTTGTCTGTACGGAACCCTGCTCTATGTGTCGAATGGCATTGATAGGTGTGAATGCAAAATTGTGTCGAGCTTCTGTTAATAGGGAGGACAATAATCAGAAATGAATTTTTTTTTTTAAATCAAGGAATCTCTAGCCAATGCAGATGAGGAAACTTGGTTGGGTGAAATTGTTTCTTGGCTGGTGGCCAACGAGATGATGAGATGACACTGAATTGATTGGTTATTTCGAGTTTTCTCTACTTCGATTGATTGAATCATTATTGAAAATACACAATTTAATTTTTCTCAATGAATTCGTCATTGTCATCTCCCATTAACGGCTTCCGTCAGCTCGAGTTTATTTTTTTTCCAGTGCACTTCTTCGCATGAGTATATTAGGAAAATTTGGGGCCAAGTATCGAGGGGTCTTCTCATTTTAGACGCTAAAAAAAAGCTATCTTCATGAATTTGTTTGATTCGTTTAAATATAAACCAATAAAAAGAATGCATGAAAATACCCTTTCGTATTACTATTTATAATGATAGATATTTATATAAAAGTTGTTACACTTCATGAACACACTTTCGGAGTATTTTTTTTTAATTCATTTATTTAAGTCACTATTTATAGACGAAAATGGTAGTTAAAAAAATGTCCTAAAATTTTTTAATTATGCGCTGTTGATGAAACCTCGGAGATGGATCATCCGAGACGAAAAAATTTAACGGTTTTAGATTCAGTATGTTAATAGCTATTGCACATATCATACGATTTTTTATATATGAAAAAATAAGTAAATGGCCGACATTTTTAGAGAAAAACGTGTTTTTCATCGTTTTTGGCAAAAAAAAATAGTAAATATAAAAAAAAATTAAATCCTTGATATAGCCATAGTTGTATAGAATATGTGGTTAAAATTTCATAAGGATCCGTTAAGTTGTTTCTAAGATTTTATTAACAAGCCGTCGAATAACGTTGTTTCGAGAAAAACGCGTTTAAAGTTTGTGTGGGTTACGTAAATACATAGAAATTTTGTTTTAATGTATTTCGAAAGTGTATTCATTAAGTGTAACAACTTTTATATCAATATCTATATACAAACATATAAAAAAATAATGAAAATAGCCTTTTCGCGTCTAAAGTGAGAAGACCCCTTAAAGCCAAATAGAAACTGTTCCCGGTTACATACGAGTGCGAGAGATATAGCTTGAATATTCAGCCATCTGTCAGAGATGAATAATATGTAGGGCAATAAAGGAAAAAACGTCAAGTTATGCGTCAGTGTATTCTAGAAAGCCTGACGCTTCGTTTTTCTCAGAGAACTTGACCATCTATAAGCAAAATCTATTCACAAATTTGTGAAGTTATGTTGAGCTTGTCCATGCCCTTAAGAGTCATCTACTGTCATCATGAAAATCACTTTTTCTATATATTGAAGAAAAAAAAACGCTTTTCCTATGTATTGAAAGAAAAAACACGTTTTCTATACTTTAAAGTGAAGCTCGTTTTCATATACAAGCTATGCGCTCGCAACTTCGTACGCGCAGGCCACTGAAATACGTTCTGATGCCGTTTTTTAAATGAACTTTTTTAAACTTTAATTTCGCATATTTTTCGATAGAGTGAGCCGATCGGGATGAAATAAAAACAAAATGTCACTTCAAGTTAAGCCCTACATTTTTCTGAAAACTGGGACAGGGTGGAAATTCCGAATTTTAGATGCTCCGACGGTTTAAAATTCTGAATTTTAATGTTCCGAAATTGAAGATGGGGCCGAGTTGAAATTCCGAACTTTGAATGATCAGAACGCTCAAAACTTCGAAAGAATACTACCCGAAAGATCAAAACTCCGAATCAATTTTACACGAAAGACCAAAATTCCGAAAATCTGAACACCGTCAGAATAATTCGGCTATGGAAGTTTTAAAAGTTTCAAAATTTTCAATAAATCGACGAATTATTTCACGAATTTTATTTATTTATTAAGAAGTGATGTTACGTCAATTTTGACATTTGTCTAGACAATGTTATACGTTCTACATCATTTACAGTCAACTGGGTAGACTTTCACTGGCATGATCTTGAAAACTCTATCCAGATCGGGTCGGTAGATTTTACGTGATCCGTGCACAATCAGACGGACGGACCCATAGACAAATGGACTAAAATTCCAAAAATGATCTCAACGCATCCTACCACTTATCCTTTATACCCCCAGCTCATTTTTCTGCAAATATTTTCCTTCACAGACACGCAAAGTTCACAATTGTATTATTTTTATCATTATATGTATAGATTGAGAAAAAAACTCGTTCTCTACATATTGAAAAAACACGTTTTCTATAATTTTGAACAGAAAAGCGTGTTTCCGATATATTAGAAAACAGCACATTTTCTGCATAGCCTGATAAATACATACTCATAACAGCAGCACTGGAAAAAAAAACCAAAACAGCTGGGTTTAGATTATAAGTAAAGTTCACAAAATTATTTTACCCTGAGTATTTAGTAGCTGAAGGTTTATTCCGCCGTTTGACCATCTCTGCCTGCTCCTCCGAATCCGAGCGGTGAGGCACACGGGCTGTAACTTTTGTACTTTTTCGAACTTCGCTTCGAAACTTTGGAAAACTTTGGAAAACTACGTATATAATTATTTCATTGAAAAAATGGACTTTTTGATCATTGTGAATGTATATCTTAATTTCTGGCTAAAAAATCAAATGGAGACATGTTTACTACTTACATTAATTTTCGGCTGTAAAAGCAAAGACTACATTTTTATAATTCAGCGTAGAATTTCCATGCGCCTTTCTTTGGCTACAAATCGACGAGATTCCGTATTCTCAAGAACCTTACGAATACAAGTAGCACGTATCTTCGAGAAAAAGCGAGTTTCCGTATACGCGAACAATTGGATGAACTCGTGGAGAGTTCGCTGCGTGGCTCGTGAACGAACGCGCTACTCGGAGTGCAGCAACGAAAAGTGTCTACGGTCTTGGTACGCACGAGCGTTGTGCACAACGTTGCAAATCTCGTCTCGATTGGAATACTAATCGCGATAAAATAGCGGATACGATATAGGGGAGGATATCTCGAGGCTAAATTAGAACTGTGAAAAAGTTGTGCTCATGTAGTTACCCCGTACAATCTTACGCCTACGTACAGCATGATTAAAAACTATCAGGGCAAAAGGCTTTTTTTCGAAATGATGGGAGACTAAAATTCACCAAGGTATTCGCGTTGAAATTCCAAGTAGTGAAAAATGACACAATATGGTTGCTCACGCGCAGAACCTGCACGCCGAAATGAGCGCAGGTTCGAATCCGCCTTCGGACAGGTGGATATTTTTTCTTAAAATTGTTTTTCTCGTAAAAAATAGCGAACACGGAGACGCACTTTGCAATTCAATAATTTTCGTTTCCTATTTTGCACTTGAAGAGAAAAACAACGTGAACGACTACCCGCGCAGAAATTGTCGTAGGGATCTGATGAGATTTCCATACTTTTCCCTACTTTCTGATAGGAATCCAATGGGTCATCGCGTTGGATCCTTACACTGAAACATCACGCTCGTACATTGGACTGTAGGCGGGACTCCCCGATGGAATCCAATGTACGAATCCAATTTAAATCCTCAAGGATTCAATTATCGAACAGAATCAAACACGATTCTCGATGGACCCCATCGTATTGTGTACATTGACTTTTCTAAGCAAAATGTAAGGTAAATGTCCCAATTATTGAACGGGTCCCAATTATTGAACAATATCTTCTATTTTTATTATTTCTCATTCACCTGCATGCATTTCCTTATTTATAAAAATTTCATTACATATATGGAACTTTTAGCTATCGAAATTTTACCTTACTTGTGCAAAAAAAGCTTTAAATAATAGAGCAAAACATTATTTAATCAGCAACGGTGACCCGATTTGACGTCTCGTGGTGACTGCTTATCGTTTTTGCTAAGACGCGCCGCTTCATGCGTAAGGGCATAAAAAATTCAAAAACTGTCGCATCTGAAAAATTAAAGGCGACTTAGGTTCCTCACAAAATTTCTTACAAATAAATTTTTTTATGAAAAAAATGTATTTAATTATTTGTTAAAAAATCGGGTGTTCGATCATTGGGACATAGAAAATGCAGTGTGTCCCAATTATTGAACACTCGAATTCTTCAAGATAGCGTCATTGAACCCATCAAAACATCAAGACAGTTGACGTGTGACAGATCGTGTGAATCGGATTTATTCAAACAAAAACTGTAAGTTCCTGAATAAACTTACCTTTATTCTTTTAATAATAACTCTAAGATCGTCAAATATATTTTTTATTTGTATTTTCGTGCAATAAACGTAAAAAGGAAAGTAAAAAGAGAATATAACCCAAATGTAACCTAAAAATACGAATGTACTGTTCAATATTTTTTGCTCTCCGATATTTCAGGGAGCCAAGCTGCGACAAAATCAAACAAAAACAGAACATAAAAACAAGGAAGCTGAAAATAAAAATAATATAAAGTTCGAGTTGAAAAGCAAAAATAAACCAAATGAACCAAAAAAACCTGTCAAAAGAAACTAAATATATATTTTTGTATTTTTACATGATTAACAAAAGATTATTTAAGTGTTTGATTTTGCTTTTATCTCTTAATATTGTACCCAGAATAATATTTTCAGAACGGAAAAAGAATTCTCGAGAGTGTTCAATAACTGGGACATGCCTGCTCAATATTAGGGACATAAGCACTTCCAGTGCTCAATAATTAGGACATTTGCATGCTTCACATTGTTATTCTTTTTTTTTTCATTTGAAATCATTTAAAAATAATTTGAACGGTGATTTTTCGAAATTAAAAATATCAAAGTATCATTTGAACATGAAAGCGATTGTTTTTTCTGGATATTATATTTTTTTCTCACCGAATTCAATCCCCCAGATCCTTACCTGTTCAATAATTGGGACATTTACCTTATAGTTACAAAAAATAAGTGGATCTGAAAAAAGTGTAAATCTTATTTTTACAAGTATAAATCACCGAAACAAGTATATTTTTAAAAACCATCTAAATCACTGAAAATCCACTATAATAATCGTTAGTTATTTATTTGACTGCCTTTCGAAATTATATCACCACACACGTACACACTCAAAAAGCGTACAGGTTCTGTTTCAACACGCCGACTTTTTACACCTAGATGGTCGAAAAAATCGATTTGGAAGCTATGAACATTCCGTCGACCGTAGAACACCTACACTATGGGCCTGGCATCGATGATTCCATATAAGTTGACAAATTTCATGATTTATTCACTCCCAAATTTTCAAACGCGTTTTTCTCAAAACCACGTTTTTCAAATCGGTACCCAAAATTTCTCGAAAACCAATGAACCGATTGCCTTGAGGTTTTTTGTGGTTATTCTATACACCATTATCTAGTACTTGCCATAGGATTTTTTTCCGATACTTAGCTTTTGTTTTATAGGCAAAATAACTAATTTATGGCCCAAAAATCACTATTTCCGTTCAAACGTCCGCTATTTTGTCATAAATCGATATTTTCAAAATCGGCTATGACAAGTACTAGATTATAGTATCTAATTTAATAATCTTTTTGGTTTTTTTTCAGATGATTTTTGAAGAAACACCAGTGAATACCGTATACGCAGATTTTTTACGACGCTCCAAGGATCATACAATGTCCTTGTATATTTTTGATATTTTTAAATAAGGAAAATTAAACTTATTTTTGAACGTATATACTTTTAGATAATTAAAACCCCGATCCGAAATTTCCAATAGTTTTCCTTGAAAAAATTCACAGAAATGCCCTTTTTCCGGCTCCTAGGTGTATGTCTCCCCTTAAGGGGTTACCCCCACTTGCGATTTTGAAAAAATCGATTTTTTTTATTTCATTTTTTTGATGTATAAGTATCTGAGAATATGTCCTGAAAATTTCAAGTCAATCCGAACAAAATTGACTGAGATATGAGCGTTGAAAGAGAAGAATCCGTTGTGTAAACGACCGGCGATCCGTTGTGTAAACGAAAATGGCCGTTTTATAGCCAAAAAACGGCCGTTTTTTTTCGTTGAAATCGAACCATTAACTTTGACTGTCCGCCATTTTGTGAAAAATGAATATTTTTTAAAATCCTTCGATTAAAGACTAGTTTATAGTTATATTTGACTAAATCTATCCGCATTTTTTTTTCAGATGATCCACTTCGCCGCAATGTTGGTCACCGCAAACCGTGTATATAAAAACATTATTTCATTGACGGCCATTTGCCACTAAACAATGTAATATTTTTAAATAAAAAAATTACTGAAAGTTCTTCAAGGTGTGTTCTTTAAGATGGTATATTGATCGATTAAAAAAGTTTTGTAGTTTTCTTTAAAAAAAATCTTGAAAAAGGCTTTTTTTGCGCTACAAGTGGGGGGTAACGCCTTAAGAAAAACCGTCCCCTTCGTCCTATAAGCTCACCGAGAGAGCCCCAAGTTGCGAATCACCCTGTACACATAGTTGCGAACTGACGCGCGCGAGAAGTTACGCACGGTGAACGTGTAAGAACACCCAAAACAGGATGCTTGTTTGTAAACGCCGTATACCGGAGTTACATTTCATTAAAACAAGTTGTACATCGTGCATAAGCAACGCGACGCAAGTTTGTTGCCGCAAGGGAGCGAAGGAAAGCGTCCAAGTTGAAGAAGCTCGCGCATCAAGTGAAATGCTTCGAAACACATCGCAAGCTCCGTACATCAGTATCTCGTTCCGTACAACCCCCTACCCCGTTGTTCCTCTTCGCTCGTTCCTCGCTGTAACGCTGAGCTGTGTAAAGTCGTATTTCGAACAAAGACGGGCACGACGTAGTCTGCGGACACGTAGTAATAAGGGACGCGCTCAGGATGAAGGATAAAGGCGGAAGGATCCAAGGCGTTTTATTAGACGAATTTCTCGTTGGGAATAAACGCTTCATTGGGTCTCGAAGATTCAGCCGGAGAAAAAGACGAAGTTGAATAAAGAGAGGAGAGCCATAAAATGCCGGGAGCAATTTGGCATTTCCTATTCATGAGACGTTTATGCGAATGGATGAAATTTTAGGCGCTCTCCCGCGACTTATTCCGATCCACTTGGTCGCCGTAGCGTTACACGCTTCGAATCTATACGGACAAATAAAAACGGAAGGAACTTTTCCTTTGTATTTATTGGTGAAAACGTTTCCAATGGTGCTTCAACGATTCCGCGCTGCAGCTCGACCTGGAATCCATCGAGAACATTCCGCGAAGAAATTTTCATCTTTTCCCGCTGCTGGAGAAAATCACAGTGTTTTTGCTCCCTCGTGGAGCGAGCTCCGATGGAATTCAATTGAAATTTAATTGAATTTTTGAAAATTTTTGTATGGATTTGGTTTTAAGGGAGTTTGGATTTGCAGGTAACCGTATTTTTAGACTATAATTTGAAATTCGGAATAAATTTGGAGATCTGGACTCTACAATTTATTAAGGATACTCTGGAATTAAAATGGCTATTTTTTGCAGTGTTGGAGGAAGTCGCAATGTTTTTGCTTCCACGTAGAGCGAGCTCTGATGAAATATAATTAAGATTAAATTCGGTTTTGGGGAATTGTTTGAAGGGTTTCCTTGAGAAAGGATTTGAAGATTGAAACGCGATTGAAAGATGAATTTATGTACACACGATATTATTATACAGGTTTGTATTTGTCATAACAATGGGTAGCAATTTTTGGAATTGCAAACAAAATACAGCTGTGGAAATAATAATTTTGCAAATAAACAAATTTTACGTCGCTTTCTCGTCATTTTATTTCGCTGAAAAAAGCTTTTTTTAAACGGAAGTCAATTTGAAAAAAAAACCGACATGCTCATGAAACAAATTTTATGAGAAAAAAAAAATAATGAGAGAACAAGGTGCAAGGTTCTAAAATCCACGATTTTTTAATTCCCTCAACTTTGAGGACAATCCCGCAAATTTCTGTATTTCTGCTTTTTTTCAGAAATGTCCGGAATTGCATACGTTTGCAAGAGAGGACACCAACTGTGACAGGCCGAAAAAGGTCTGTTTGTCCATTTTTTTATCTACCAGATTATTTATTTGGGTTTTTGGAAAAAACGTGTGCTGTTAAGCATACATTGATTTTATTTCCCGCAAATTGTTAGTAATCAAATAAAAAATGAACAACGTTATTTTGGTATAATAGAGCCTCTGTAAAAAAAATATGCCCCTACAATCAACAGGTTGACAATGGTTAGGCTGAAAAATAAAAATAAAAAAGTGTTATAATCCGTTTTGCGAAAAAAATGGAGGCCATGGCGGGTGTTAAAAATGAAATTCTATTTCGGAAATATTCTTACTTATATTGGGTTGGTAAGAAAGTCTTGCGACACACAACATGAGTAAAATATAATAACATTTTATTTTAACAGTAAACAATTATTCAGTAATGTATGCTCCCTCTGTATCTACAACTCGTGCCGAACGCTCTGGCAGACTTTGCACGCCTGCACTCCAGAATTCTTTGGGTCGTGAATTGAAAAAGTCGACCAGTGTATTTTTGAGATCCGCGACATTATCAAATTTTTTATCCTGTAAATAATTTTTTAAAGCTCGAAACAGATGGTAGTCGGTAGGTGCTAGGTCTGGTGAATACGGTGGATGCGGTAGAACTTCCCATCCCAGCTGCGAAATAGATTGTTGTGTCATCTTAACTACGTGGGGTCGAGCATTGTCGTGGAGAAGCCGAACTTGGAGACGTTTACGCCTTTTTTGTTTGATAATTTCAGCCAGCTTTTGCAGTTGTGCAGAGTAAGTATTTGCATTTATCGTGGTGTTGGATGGGAGCAGTTCGTAATATAGCATGCCCTCAGAATCCCACCAACAACAGAGTAAAACTCTCTTCACTTCACGGGGCAGCTTAGGGGTCGGATCTGGTTTTTCTCCTTTCGGTAGCCATTGTCGCTTACGTGTGTAGTTAACATAAAGCACCCAGCTTTCATCTCCAGTGATTATTTCTTGAAGAAAATCCTTTCTGTGTGGACATTGCAGGGGTGAAAGACAGATGGACATGCGTGTCGCTTTGTTTGATTCGCTGAGATCGTGTGGTATCCAAGAAGAAACGACTTTTCTGTATCCGAGATTTTGTAAATGTTGGAGAATCGTGGGATGGCTACAGCCGAGTTTGTAAGCTAATTCCCGTGACGACGTATTAGGCTTTGCCTTTGTAAGTGCTCGTAGTTCTTCATCGTCAACAGTTGATTTCCTGCCGGACCTAGGTTTGTCTTCAAAAGATGTATCGCCAGAACGGAAACGCTGGTACCAACGGGATATCGTTGAATGATGAACTACGTTGGCCTTGAACACACTACACATATTAGCAGCTGCGGTTCTTGCAGAACGCCCTTGTAAAAATTCGTAATATGCAATCGATCGAAGTGCACTATGATCCATCTTCGCTCGTACTGTCTGCGCGGAACAACTGACTCGCTTATATACCCTACGGCATGGAAGGTTCTAGACTAGTCTTGAATATACTACTCTCGAATGTTGTAGAACTTCGTTAGAAGAAAACATATTTTAATCGAAAGGAAAGTGTCGCAAGACTTTCTTACCAACCCAATATTTGGGGACTGAGAAAATACTAAATGAAACAAAAATTACGGCTACGTTATATAAAAAATGCGGAAATTTTTGTTTCTAAAAGTTGACAATTGTAGCTAAAGTTATGATTCCGGCCAGGTCGGGGGAAGTCGTTGGGAGAAAAACACGATTGGAAGTTTTAGTAAACGTAATTCGTTGCGTTACATGCTCTTACTAAATCGTCTGTAACTTGACCAATTTTCAATATTTCAACTTGAACATTTTTTCACATATTCTTGAATCTGTACACTTTGGTACAACCCAAAATAATCAATTTTTTGCCCATCACAGTAATGTCCCGCCTTAAAAAATATATTTCAAGAAAATTTGTAAAGATATATTCATAAAGAGATTTATTTAGGTTTATTTTTTTTAAAAAACGTTGATTTCCTATATATTTTAAGAATATAAGTAAAAAAAACGTCTTGCCAAATATTGGCGAAAATTCCTTGCAAACGTAATTGCACAACTGTATGCCAGGGATATAAATTTATCGAATTTATTTAAATTTTATTTATTTATACTATACATTTTATTTTTTTATATCATATTTATTTATTTAATTCATTTAATCAATACTATTTTACCTTGCAGCTGCGAATGAGCCAAGTTGCATGATCGCAAAACACTGTTCTGGTGTGAATAACAGCCGGGGAATGCAGCGCTGGATATAGGAATGTACTACAGCTTTTGACTGTCGTTCCGCATACGTAACTGCGCGAGGGGAAGCAAGCAGTTGCACTCGAACGAAGCGCGAGCACCGAGGAAACAACAAATCGTTTTGGGTCGTAAAGCCCCTGGAAAAGGTTTCGCAGTTATGTTGAATATATTCAAACAAGTACTCATAGACTCGACTACTTCTTCGCAGAACTTTTTCTCGTTATCGCTCTATGGCCAATGATTTTGCTCCCTCCTGGAGAAAGCTTTGTTTTCGTGTGAAATATTTTTTTTTATAGATGTTATTGGGGGTGGTTATAACAATGTTTCGTCGAAAAGTGGGACTTGAAGGAAAATGTCTGCGGATTTTTTGGTACCCGTGACATCAACAGTTTTTTGGCTGGTTGAATTTTTGCCCACTCATTGTATATATGTAGTATATTCTTATTGGCCCAGTGGAAATTAGTGAAACGCTGTGGATTTTAAGGGAGCTTGACTTTGAAAAAATGACTTTTTGTGTCGTACCTTCTGCAATTTTCGAGATCTTAGGTTGAATTTATTTCGGGAAACGTAATATCATATGCGGTGCCTTCAGGTAAAATTTTACGGACATCGATGCAAGAGGTCAGTTTTTAAGGCCATTAAAATTTTCGAAAACATGTCTTCAGGGCGTAAATTTAGCACCAATATTTATATTCGCATAACGTTGAGGACGCAAATCCATTATTGTAGCAGAATCGTAGGGAAAAGGGCCCAAAGTGGACACCCGGCCTAAAGTGGACACCCTACATAAGTCTAACGTTTTAAATCTTACCGCGTTTTAGCGACGCGGGGACGTTGCCCCCGTCCAGCCCGACCTGCTGCAGTCGTGAAACTCAAATGTGGCCAACCCCATGGCTCGTGTGGCAAAAAAACAAAACTCCAGGGGTTTTGAAAAAAAAGCAAAGCATGCACATCCTTTTTTGTCTATCCGTGAATAAAACAGATCAATACTAAAGTGTCACTATTGTATTATGCCTATTTCACTTTGGTTTATTCACATTTGCTTAAATGTATTCCAATCATTTGTTGGTCAGGTTTGATGAAAACGTCAAGTGGCGCAAAAGGGCAAAGCGAACAGGGCAAAGCGAGCAGGGCAAAGCGAACAGGGCAAAGTTTGATGAAAACGTCAAGTGGCGCAAAAGGGCAAAGCGAACAGGGCAAAGCGAGCAGGGCAAAGCGAACAGGGCAAAGCGAGCACGTGCCCGCTATGCCCAGTATAAAAGATGGCTACGTGAAATGAAGTTGATACTTTATTTAAATAATTTCCCTAGTTATTTATCTTTATTGTAGGAAATCGAGCACGTGCCCGCTATGCTCTAATGACAGATGACTATGTGAAATTAAGGGAGACTTTGTCCTTGAAATTGCAGCGGGAGATGTTAGCGGCTCAACATGAGCAGCTAGAAGAAGAGGAGGGATGCCTCTATGGACCAGGCATTGCCGATTAGCGGTAATTATAAACATATTTCTGTAAACACATTACAAACTTTAAACGCGTTTTTCTCGAAAACACGTTTTTAAAAATGGCTGACATTCTCCTGACCGCTGTAATTAACATATCGACCTGAAATTTGGAGAGCATACTCTGAAAATATATCTTCACGGAATGACGGATCGTTTTTTTGATAGATACATTTTTGCATTTATTATTTATCTTTTTATGCGAAAAAAACGCGAAAATTCGATTTTTTTTAATTGCCGCCATTTTCCGAAATTTGTACTAAACAAAAAACCCATCCGTCATTCCATGACCAAAGGGTCACAGATTGATAATATGCTTTGAATTTGTGTTTCAGATCAACAAAGTGGGGGCAGTGATGTCAGCCGTTTACCTCCCGCGATTTGAGGACCTGTTTTCGCGGAGCTGCAACGGCCGCCATTTTGTGTTTTTTTTTCTCAAAAAATTTTTTTTAACGTTCCGTATATCATGAATGAAAGCAAGAAAAAACCGCACTCAAAAAGCTTTACTCGTTTCCTTTAGAATAAATAAAATGTAAACACCTGAAATATGGCACTCCAAGGACAGAGTCTCCCTTAAGATGATAATAGAAGATAGAAGATGACTATGTGACTTTATTTTAATAATTTTCCCATCTATTCCCAACTATGTTTTTTACATATTTGAAAGTGGTATTGTTAACTTCTTATAACGATATCCACTATTATTTTCAGATGGTAAATAAATATAAAAGAAATACACAACATGCTTCTTGGGATGAGAGCCTAAAGAAGAATTTGAAAAGTAAGGAAAAGCCAAAAAGGTCAAAAAGGAAACAAACTACAGAGAAGGAAAATTACGTGTGCATTATATGCAACGAACCATATATAGATCGTCCCACCGGACTGGATTGAATGCAATGACTGTCAAATGTGGACTCATGATGCATGCACTGCTTATCCTGGTGTTTGATCATTTTACCAGGATAATTGCCAAAAAATTAAGTTTACTGACTGTTAACAAGACAATTAAGTTTTTGTTCTTTTATGATAATAATAATGATTTGTCTGCGATAAAAATATGTGAGTACATTAATAGTTTTTTCCCCTTATGATTCCATATTTTCGTCTTATTTTTGCCCAATCTCAGGAAAAAATACAGGGTGCTCGCTTTACCCTCTACGTACCCGCTTTGCCCAGAAGCCGTGCCCGCTAAAGGCTACCCCCTGGGCAAAGCGGGCATTTCTTAAAGCTTTTAAATTGGTTTCGTTATTTGTATTTTGAAGATTTACTGGAAATATGTGAATTTAATATTCTACGATAAATTTAGCACCCGATTGCAAAAAAAAGTGTTCGAATATGACATTTTGTAACTGATTTTTTTATTTCCCTTACAATGAACAGCCCTCAGGTGAGACCCTTCGATTTAGTTGAAATTTGGATATGTTATAAAGCACCGAAAAGTAAGCGATACGTATTTTTTTTTATCGGCGGAAAAACGGTTTTAAGGGGTGAAACGAACCCTCGAAAACAGGGGTGTTTTTCGTTTTTCGTCGATAACGTTATCGTTCTCATCTCCAATGTATAGTGCACAAAAAAATAAACATTGTTGCAATTTGAATTTTTTTTATATCTCGTACCGTTAAAACGTTATCGACGAAAAATGAAAAACATCCCCATTTTTGAGGGTGCGTTTCAGCACTTAAAACCGTTTTTCCACCGATAAAAAAAATACGTATTGCTTACTTTTCGGTTCTTTACAACATATCCAAATTTCAACAAAATTGGAGGGCCCCTCTCCCCTAATTAAATTTTTCAGAAATTAGTAAAAGAGTTCAGATTTCCTGAAGGAGATTGCTTTGTGTAAAAATAAAACTAGCTTGCTCTTATAGTTAGCATTGGGATTGAAAAAAAAATTAATGAAGACTACTACTTGCTCGTTGCTTCCAACTTTTTAATTTTCGTATAAACTTTTCCTACTGGAAAATTGCGTTCTCCCTCAAATGTCAATTTTTTTCCCTTCGCGTTATGTGATACCACCTGTATCGCTATACGCCCTTAACAAAAGAGAGGCAATACTGCTGATGGCAATGAATTGCCAACTACATGGCGCCGTCGATCACGTTTTTCGTCCGCGATAGCCACAGGCAAATTCGCCATCATTTTGCAAAGGTATGCCGCAACGATATTGTTGCGATGTTAAAATGGCCGATAAATTTTAGCCCTGAGCTATATAAAGTTCGACAAATTTTTCTGCCGCTTTCCTGCTCGCTCCGGTACGTCGAAAGCGGAGGTATCCGAACTCGCCCGTGGCGTTGTTACGGCGGATTATCGTATGAAGCGCAATATCGTCTACGTCGCAAAAACCAATCTTCGATATGTGGATACACATGGTACGCATTATGAAGAAAAAAAATCGTATAAAAACTCTCATGAATATCCGCGGGTTGTAGTAAACTTAATTTAAAGTACAACGACCAAAATCTGCATATTATGCAAATTTGCGAAAAATTGTTGCGGCTTTTTATATATTTTATAAATTTTAAACAAATTACATCATTTAGTTCTGTTCGTAGTATTTTTGTTAGGTGAGATCTGGGGTTTCGATTTCGCTATAATTAAAGCTAAAAATCAGCATTCGTTAAAAACATAAACAAAACAAAATCGTGAGCCTGAGGACCTGTGAGTGTTAAACTGAGGTTTTAAAAATCGTCGCCACAACCAAAGGTCCGTCGAAAACGATAAATCTTATTTATTATTTACTCGTGATAAAAAAGAATCACACTTAAGGTACTCCTATCGCTAGGCTTCAATTCATAGGATTTTCATTGAGTTTTTTTTGTTGAGCTTTACGAAATATATTAATAACGGTCTCTGTAAAATTTTAGGGTCGGTTATCGATCTAATTACAGAGAGAATTTTTTTTTTAATTGCATATTTCTGTGAAGGAATTCCGAGACGGCATAAAAAAACCCAATTTCGCTACAAAATATAAATAATAGTCGGAATCCGTCGGATTCTTAAAAATAATCAGATTTACATACTTAACACTTGCAGTAATCCAATGCTTTCAGAAAAAGATACATTTATTGGCCTAATTTTAATGTAATATCAAGTTTAATTTGAACTTCCGATATTGGTTTTATTACCATTTGCTACGACAAAGATACGTGACAGCAAAGCAGCAGCTGACTGTAGTCCTAACCTCATCTCATACATTCGAATTTCCACACATATTTCATTTTTAACCGACACATTTCGCCGACACAAGTTTCGAAGATGTTACCGACAAGCCATCGAAAAACGTTGTTTCGAGAAAAACGCGTTTAAAGTTTGTTTAGGTTACATAAATTAAAAAAAAAAAATTTTTAAATGTATTTTGAAAGTAATTAAGTGTAACTTTTATATCAATATCTATAAGATAAACCTATCAAAAAAATCATGAAAACAGCCTTTCTTAGCGTCTAAAGTGAGAAGACCCCTCAAGTGGTCTGCCCACAGTCGAATTAAAAAAAAATCGATTTTTTTTCTCGCCAAAACGGTGCTTTATCATCATAAGAATAAGTTACTGTTCGATTTATACCAAGACATTTTTTTCACCGACTTTGAGCGTCAAACGTAAGCCCACCTTTGGCACGGCCACAGAGTACCTAAAACTTTAAACGCTTTTTTCTCGAAACAGCTTCTTTCCAATTGGCGTGACAAATAACTTCAACAATTTTCACTCAATTTACTTCCAATTTAAAATTTATGTTCCTAATTGCATTTCGCAGAGAGGCACCTACGAAATTTCTGATTAATCGAAAACTTTTCATTTTATGAGCAGTTATAACGAAATTTTTCACTGAAAATTTATTTCTTAAGAGGAGATATACACCTAGATGGTCGAAAAAAAATCGATTTTTTTGTGCATTATCTTGAAGTTTGAGGTTTCCAAAATATCTGGTGAAAACGGCAAGTTAATATTTCGATAAATAAGCCAGTTACAGCCGAGAAAGTGAAACGTGTTTTGCGGCGCCGAGCCAACAGGCTTTTCAAATCGGTACCCACAATTTCTCGAAAACCAATGAACCGATTGCCTTGCGGTTTTTTGTGGTTATTCTATACACCATTATCTAGTACTTGCCATAGGATTTTTTTCCCGTTACTTAGTTTTTATTTTATAGGCAAAATAATAACTAATTTTTGGCCCAAAAATCGCTATTTATGTTCAAACGTCCGCCATTTTGTCATAATTCGATATTTTCAAAATCGGCTATGACAAGTACTAGACTACAGTATTTAATTTGATAATCTTTTTGATTTTTTTTCAGATGATTTTTGGAGAAAAGCCAGTGGGTACCGTATACGCAGATTTTTTTACGACGCTCCAAGGATCATACAATATCCTTGCATATTTTTGATATTTTTAAATAAATAAAATAAAACATATTTTCGAATGTATATACTTTGAAATAACTAAAACCCCAATCCGAAATTTCAATGAGTTTTCCTTGGAAAAATTCACAAAAATTACCTTTTTTCGGCTCCTAGGTGTATATGTCCCCTTACGTTCAAATACCTACAACTTTTGAATAAACCAATATTTTTTAACTTCCGTGCGTACCTCTCTAGGTATTATAATGTAGACTGACGAGAATTTTTGTTTTTTGTTCTAGGTAAAAAATTGTCGATGCTAAATGTCACGCGGCGGAGCGCCTAAAAAAAGATAACAAAAGAAAATATCAGTAGTCGGCCATTTTGTGCATAGGAAAAATATATATATATTTTCTAACAGCTTGATATTTACACTAAATAGATGCGTAATTAGTTTTATGAGTGGCTCACTTTTCTATACGAAAAAAAATTGTTAAAATCGCATGTTGATTTTATACCCGTTACTTTGGCCTAACCCCTTAAGGGGTTACGAGTTTATCTCATTTCTACCAATTATTCCATTGTTTATCCTGCTCCGGTGGATCCCCAGTCGAGCCTTCCCCCAGGTACCGCTTCACATTTTATCTCGGCACCGAACAAGAACACTTTCTACCACAATGTGTCCCCTAAACAAACCGGTCTCGATAGGGTAATTTCTGGTTCTCCGGACGTAGCAATCGGGCTAGTGCGGAACGAGTGTACCGCGCGGATTACTCGAATCACTTCCGGCTGTTTGAATAACTGCATACACAATCATATTTATCGTGTTCGCGGGACGGTACACGTACAAGGGGAATTAAACGTGGGTGCGGGAGGGGGGGGGGGGGAGAGGGACCGTTCGGCAATGTATCATCAAATCGTCGTGAATGACACATCTGGACATTCTAATACATGACATATGTGTTTGGGTTTGAAACCAATCGTTATATACATACACAGAAGATAAAGATGTATTTGTGTATATATATATAAATACATTTGTAATACCCGCGATGGGGCATATCCAGAAGGACAGAGCGGAAAGAAGATTGATGTCTCCTGTACCCAACATACGACATGATCGGAAAGCCATAACTCCCGTAAATATATTGCCCGTAGTTCGTAAAAGCGTCTCGCATCATGCAAACGTATTACCGTGCGCGCACATACAGGGTGACAATAATAAGGTGACCATGTGTTTGTTAAGGTAGTAGTCCAAGGCGTTTTTCTACAGATTTTTATTTGATTTTGAGGACACGTTCAGGACCTAAGGGGTTAGGCCACAGTAACGGGTATAAAGTCATGTGCGAACTTAACAATTTTTTTTCGTATGAAAAAGTGATTCATTCATAAAATTAATTACACATCTATTTAGTATGAAGATCAAGCTGTTAGAAAAAATATATATATTTTTTCTATGTACAAAATGGTCGACTACTAATATTTTCTTTTGTTATCTTTTTTTAGGCGTTTCGCGACGTCATATTTGGCATCCACAATTTTTTACTCAGAACAAAAACAAAAATTCTCGTCAATCTACATTACAATACCTAGAGAAGTACGTACGCAATATAAAAAATATTGTTTTATTCAAAAGTTGTAGGTATTTGAATTGAGCTGTAGGTATTTGAATGAATTTTCAGTGAAAAATTTCGTGTAAAACTGCTCATGAAATGAAAAGTTTTCGATTAATCAGAAATTCCGTACGTACTTCTCTGCGAAATGCAATTAGGAACATAACTTTTGAATTTGAAGTAAATCGAGTGAAAATTGGTGAAGTTATTTGTCACGCCAATTGGAATAAAGCTGTTTCGAGGCAAAGCGCGGTTAAGGGCGGGGTAAAGTATTAAAATTTTTTTTTTTCATTTTTGTTTAATTTTTTAAATGAATGCATAATATATCAAGAATATTGTGTTAAAATTTCAAGTCGATCGGAGTAAAATTGACGAAGTTATGAGTATTTGAGCGTCTATTGCTCCATGCCGTTCTCTTCTCTTCTGCGTTTTTCAAACCGTTTTTCTGAGACTTGTCATATTTGAAGTCCGTGTGCACGATAACTCAAAATCTACTGGACCAATCGTTTTGAAATTTTGCACAGTACTTCTTCATATAATTCACCAGGTATTGTCAAGAGCTTTTTTGTTGTTTTCAATAATTACTAATTTTTCAACAACAAATTAGCCGATTTTTTTAGCGAAAATCGGGTTTTTGGCTCCCAAGTGCTACGAAAAATCGAAAAAAAAAAAATCCTCCCGTCATTACCTCGAGAAACATCTCCTTTAACAAATGCATTTTGATTTTTTTGTTTCAAATGATTCTGTTGCGAGTTATGGTGCACACCGCAAACCAACTTTTTTTCGAGGCGCCTCCGGGGTTTAATTTTCACTCGCTCAATTTTGAATATTTTGCAATGCAAATTTAGAAGAATGTTGTTCAAATGTTACTTTATTATATGTAAATTTTCAATAAACGAACACTATTCGTTACGCCAAAAAAAAATCTTAAAAACATGCCTTTCTTCGCCGAATTAACTTTACCCCGCCGTTAAAGTTTTAGGTACTCTATGGCCGTGCAGGAGTGGGCTTACGTTATACGCTCAAACTCGGTGAAAAAAAATTCTTGCTATAAATCGAATAGTAACTTATTCTTATGATGATAAAGCACCATTTGAGCGACAAAAAATCGATTTTTTGAAAATTCTACTGTGGTCTTGCCCCTTAAGTGATTACCTGCAAAATTTCAAAAAGATTCACCATTCTGTATTCGAGATATTGACAATCTAAGATTGCAGAGTTTTGAACGTGTTCGTATGGGGAACGATGGAATATTTTACATTTCATGCAATAACTTTGAAACTTTTCTACAGATCTTTCGTTAAAACATCTCAAGTACAGAGAAACATATGACGAAGTGGGTATAAAAAAATCATAAATTTTGAGCGTCTAGTTTCAGAGATATAGCGATTTAAATTAAGCAATGTCTAGCGACGCTAGCGCCACGAAGCGACTGGAGCAGACTAGAGCCGGCGATCTGACATGGCTGCAAGCGTTCACCGCGTTCAGCGGTACAAAATGTATAGACGCGGCATATACGGAGTGATTTTTTTATCTTGAGACTGCTAAATATCTAGAAAAATAAGCCTTATACGACAAAAATGTCCCAAATAAACCTTCAATAGTTTCCAAGGGGCAATTCAATCCCGAAGAAATGAACCGCCTGCCGCCCCTCCTGGGGTTGGGGCGGGGGGGGGGGGGGGCTTTGAAATCTTAAATGGGAACCCCTACTTTTCATTACAGATTCAGATTATACATAAACAAACACATAACTTTTCTTTGAACTTTTTTTTTAAATTCGGGATAGATGGCGCTGGATTGGTAGAGGCAGAACGATACATTGGCCTGCCAGATCGCCAGACCTTACGTCGCTAGATTTTTTTTTTGGGTCCTTTAAAAACTGTAGTTTATCAACAAGTGCCAACACCTCGCGAAAACATGATTGGACGAATCAGAAATGCTTGCGCAAACATTAAAGCGAACAAACTTTTGAATTGTGTACAATCATTCGAAGTACGGATCAATAAATGCATCGAAGTTGAAGATCATCAGTTTGAACACTTATTGAATGAAATGGCGAGAGGCAAGGGGACTCACGATAATCAAACACCCCGAATGTGAGAGGCAAGGGGACTCACAATAATGAAGCACCCGAAAGGGATTAAATTTCCGTCAGGTTCACGTCCTTAATCCTGGGTAAAGCTAAGAATGGATACAAAATTATAGTAGATATTTACGATAATTTAAAAAAAACATGTTTCCGACAAAAGTTACTTTTCTTCGACGTAGCTCCATTATGCAATGAAACATAGAGGATTTCCCTTGAAGAAAAGGAAGGTTGCCAAATCTTCACCGAGTGCAGCGCCATCTGTCCCGAATTAAAAAAAAAGTTCAGACAAAAGTTACGTATTTTGTTTATGTATAATTCGAATCTGTAATTAAAAATAGGGGTTCCCATTTAAGATTTCAAAGTCCCCCCCCCCCCCCCCCGCCCCACCCCCAGGGGGGCCGGCAGGTGGTTAATTTCTGTAGGATTAAATTGCCCCTTGGAAACTATTCAGGGTTTATTTGAAAAAAATGTATCGTATAAGGCTTATTTTTCGAAATATTTAGCAGTCTCAAGATAAAAGAATCACCCTATATATATATATTAGGGTGATTCGTTTCAGGGCAACTTTTTTTCGACCCATCGTGCCCGAAAACCTTTAGTTGGTACCCAAAAACAAACTTTTGTGAAAGGGGGGTGGTGTCAAAAAATATTTAGAGGTCACGAATCAAAATTGAAGGTTTCTCATTTGATTAACATTGAAAAAAATGTATTTCTCATTATTAGTGTTACCATTCCGTGAATTTTGATATCGCGATATTTTCCAAGTGGGTTCTCATAGGAAATATGAGACTCCATAATAAAGTTCATTGAACCATGGCCATAAACTCAACCGTTTCAGCGGCATCATTATTTCAAGTGAATATTGTGCAAAATATCTATTCAAACGGCTGTAACGCCTAAGCTATTAGATATATCGAAAAAAATTCAGATGAGAACTTTGTAGAAAATTATTTTCTCTACAAAGTTCTCATCTGAATTTTTTTCGATATATCTAAAAGCTTAGGCATTACAGCCGTTTGAATAGATATTTTCATACAATATTCACTTGAAATAATGATACCGCTGAAACGGTTGAATTTACGGACATGGCTCAAGGAACTTTATTGTAAAGTATCATATTTCCTATGAGAACCCACTTGGAAAATATCGCGATATCAAAATTCGCGGAGTGGTAACACTAATAATGAGAAAAACATTTTTTTCAATGTTAATCAAATGGGAAACCTTCAATTTTGATTCGCGACCTCTAAATATTTTTTAACAACACCCCCCTTTCACGAAACTTCGTTTTTGGGTACCAACTAAAGGTTTTCGGGCACGATGGGTCAGAAAAAAAAGTTGCCCTGAAACGAATCACCCTAATATATATATATATATATATATATATATATATATATATATATATTGCTAGATCAAAATTGGTAAATGAATAAAATAAAAAATTCGTTGAAATAATAAAAAAAACTTTTATTATCAATTCATTGAAGTGAAATTCATCAATTCAACGATTCACGATAGGATGTCCCACATTTCCTCTACATGATTCTTCTTTTTGTTTTCTCTTTTTGCACGGGTCATAATTTCGACCGCTTTTCTATTTTTGGCGATCGTTTTTCGTATGGCAAATTTGCCTTTATGTTGCACTTGTTCCATTATTCCGGCCACAGCTCAAATTTTGCATTTCCCTTTATACTAAATATCACGACAAAAATTCGACGGGCTTGCGACGTTGCCACGATCTCCGCGCTCGCTGGACTACAATAGTGTGCGCATATCCGTATACGCAGAGTGTCTACGTATTAGTAGCCGGAATGGATAGTGTGATGCAAAAGTGAGGGTTAGGCGATGGAAGGAAGGTTGTTATTTTTGGAACTCTAAACATTATATCAGGTGCTTTCTTCATTACTTTATAAGTTTTTACATCCTGAGAAGATGTACAATATATATTATAAAGATATTTCGCAATATTTCGAAGCTTTCATCGATTGAGCGGAGGATAAACTTTTCAACGTGACTGTAGCGAGACTACTGCCTTAAAGTCCTTCTGCGGTCATTTTTGGCCGGATGAATGGAAAATAAAATGCCTACTTCCCTAAAAATTTAAATTTTCAAGAATTTTTCACGCCAATTTTATTTTCATTTTCTGAATTTCAATTATGCAGACATTTTAAGAAGTGTTGAAAGTGCATTCGTCATTTGTGTAAATGCAAACCGACCAAGGGGTTTTGAATGGCAGGTGGATGAAGTAGCATCCCGGTCAAATTGACCCAACGTCTCAAAATCTTGGCCAGAAAAAAATATGGCGTACTTTAGCGATGCGTATTATTTGCCAGAAAAAAATAAGCAAATTGAGGGAAAAAAATAAAAAATTCCATTTTGAGGAAAAAAAAATAAAAATTCCATTTTGAAGGGAAAAAAATCAAAATTCCATTTTGAGGGACAAAAATCAAAAATCCATTTTGAGTTCCGCAGAATGATAATTAAATTTTATACACGAGACACTCCGGAAAAACTTTTTTGTGCATCCCCTCATCAAGAATTTCCTTTTTGAGGTTGCATTTTAAAGTGAATAAATGGAATTTAATTCCGTGTTTAAAAGTTTTAAGGAGTGTTTCGCTTTCGGAATTTAATTATTTTCATTTTGCTGAACTCAAAACGAAATTTTGATTTTATCTCAGACTGATAATACTACTCATAAAAAATACACTATATTTTTTTTCGAAGATGACTTGAAAAATCATTAAACATCATATTTTTATTGGTCGCAAAATCTGCGAGCCACAATCGTAAAAATATATGGCCACCTTACAAGTGTCACCCTGTATATACCCACGCACACAGCCGTCCCCACATACGCAAAACTACAGGATTATGCTTTACCAATACCGCGATGCACAAACGCACGGAGTTAGCCCTGGGACGCTGTCACACAGGCTGATGCATATTGTACTAAATATATTGTACATCACCGCGCGATTATAATAAGCCATTCGTTCTTCGGCATAAACTATAGTTTGCGAAGAAACGATCGGCTTATCGGAACGCGTTGCGATATAGAGTGACGTCAAATTGATGTCAACCTATCGACGGGCACTGATAAACGAGTCGGGCAATATTCAACTTGAAGGATAAATCCGAAGCTTTTTTTCGATGAAATGGTGATAAAACTCTTTTGTATTGCATGGTGGATATTTAACGGGAAATTGTATTTAATACTGGGTGAATGCGAAAAATCCGTTTGCGTTGTGTAGCTTTAAAATCGAATATATTGAGAGATAATAGTTCAGCATAATTATCAAAGGATAACTATGTCTTGAACCAGTATTGAACCCTGGAAAAGGATCAATTTCGACATTTTTTTGTGAGTACCCAATTAATGAGTGATTCCTAGTTGTAACAGTCGAAAAAAGCTCATTTTGGGATTTATTTATCGAAAATCGTAATGATGATTTTCTGCAAAAATTAAGTATTTAAAAAAATATTATCTAAAAAACACTGTAGCTTTTTGTGTATTTTTTAAAAATCATAATCGATTTACAGTCAATGTCTGGCAAGCACCTATCGAAAACGTCTTTTGCAGTGAGCAATGCCCTTCTGAACCAGGTTATCTAGCATGGAAAAATGAAACAGATTTTTTAAATATATTAGTTGATCCTATGATTAATCGAATGAATATTCGAAGTATCAAATTTAAAAAGAATGGCGCATGTTCAAACTGGCCGACTTGTTTTTTTGGGAAAAATGGGCTTTATTCGTTTATCAAATCGAAAGTATATATCGGGAAAAAATCCTTCCGTCGAATACTATATTTGTACATCAAGAAAAAACGGCAAGTTAATGTTTCGATAAATAAGCCAGTTACAGCCGATAAAGTGAAACGTGTTTTGCGGCGCCGAGCCGACAGGCTTTTCAAATCGGTACCCAACATTTCTCGAAAACGTATGAACCTATTGCCTTGAGGATTTTTGTGGTTATTCTATACACCATTATGTAGTACTTGTCATAGGATTTTTCTTTTCCGTTATTAGTGTTTGTTTTATAGGCAAAATAACAACTAATTTTTTACGCAAAAATCACTATTGATGTTCAAACGTCCGCCATTTTGTCATAAATCGATATTTTCAAAATCGGCTATGACAAGTACTAGATTATAGTATCTAATTTAATAATCTTTTTAGTTCTTTTTCAGATGATTTTTGAAGAAACGCCAGTAGGTACCGTATACGCAGATTTTTTTACGACGCTCCAAGGATCATACGATATCCTTGTATATTTTTGATATTTTTAAATAAAGAAAATTCAACATATTTTTGAATGTATATACTTTTAGACAATTAAAACCCCAATCCGAAATTTTAAATAGTTTTCCTTGAAAAATTTTTCACAAAAAATGACTTTTTTCCCGGCTCCTAGGTGTATATCTCCCGTTAAACTACGAGTGGAAAAACACAAGTCCCTGAGCTAATCATGAATAATAAAACTATCGATGAGGCCCGAAAATCCGAGCCGCTACAGAAAGTTACGTTATATTTTACGTTTTTCCGGCAAGCGAAATATTTTTTTGCTCCAAGCCTCAAGTCAATTTTTAAGGGGTTACCCCCACTTGTGATTTTGAAAAAATCGATTTTTTTTATTGCATTTTTTTAAAGTATAAGTAACTGAGAATATGTCCTGAAAATTTCAAGTCGATCCGAACAAAATTGACTGAGATATGAGCGTTGAAAGAGAAGAATCCGTTGTGTAAACGACCGGAAATTGAAAATTTAAACGCGTTTTTCTCAAAATGGCATTTCCGAAGTCGGTGACCAAGATTACTCGAACACTAATGAACCGATCTTTTTGAAATTTTGCAGGCTTATTTAATACATAAAAATGTAGTCTTTAATCGTTCGATTTTTTTTTTCGAAAAAAATGGCCGTTTTATAGCCAAAAAACGGCCGTTTTTTTTTCGTTAAAATCGAACCATTAACTTTGACTGTCCGCCATTTTGTGAAAAATGAATATTTTTTTAAAATCCTTCGATTAAAGACTAGTTTATACTTATATTTGACTAAATCCATCCGCATTTTTTTTCAGAAGATCCACTTCGCCGCAATGTTGGTCACCGCAAACCGTGTATATAAAAACATTATGTCATTGACGGCCATTTGCCACTAAACAATGTAATATTTTTCAATAAAAAAATTACTGAAAGTTCTTCAAGATGTGTTCTTTAAGATGGTATATTGATCGATTAAAAAAGTTTTGTAGTTTTCTTTTAAAACATTCATGAAAAAGGCCTTTTTTGCGCTAGAAGTGGGGGTAACGCCTTAATTTTCAACAATTCTTTGTGAGCTGCTATCGACTTTATTTTAGGCCTGACGACACCAAATGTAAATCGCGGTCCAACACAAAAAACTTCGGAATTTACGAGCAACAAACCTCCGAGAAATCGCATCTAGCTCACAGTGCCCCGTGATACATTGTACCCCACTCTACCCTATTTCACACGTATCTTGATCCAAACGTTACTCGCGAGAATTTCCACCGTGCTTATTAAAAAGCAGCTATCTGGGAATCTCGGTTATAAAGAAAATATCACGAGAGTCGTTCGACCGTCGATCCACTGTGAAAATCTCAAATTATAGTCAGCAAATGAAAGCCTCCTCGAGGGTGTCGATAAATCGGAACTACTCACGAGAATCATGAATCTCAATGAGTTTCGAGAATACCTCGCCTTAACGAAAGCTTCTTAATTGAAAATTCACTTGAGGAATTTCGAGAAAGTTGATGTTACAATGGGAACGTATTTGCTTCCGGTTGGATTATACGAGCAGGTCTGGAATACGAGGGGTGGGGAAGATTTAAGGGGGTGAAGAAGCGAGTAGAGGAGATAACAGTCAGTCCCTTGTCGTTTATTGGCCAGGATCGAAGAGCAAGCTCAGTTAAACTTTAGTGGGGAAACTCATGATTTGCGGAGAGTTTCGTCGAAATGCCACAGGCGAATGGCATTTCGCGTATGTGAAGATCCAAATGAGCAGAAGCTCAGCCTCGAGAGATGCGAGAAAGGAACGATGGATTACCGACCAGTTCGCTTTGCAATAGATGGAGCATCTCTAGCGCACGCTATCCTCCTGCATCAATTACTGACGAACAGAAAGCCTCAACTCGCACGACTTCGAAGGTTCGATCGATCGAACGTGGCCCTTACGTTCGCTACCTAGAACTCCATGTGTGATTTAACCTGTTACACACTGGAGTTCAACGACAATTACCCTAAACGTCTAACTCGATTAGCCTCCAATCGTCCGCAGTGCTTCCTCGCGACCAAAGCACTGCAGCAAATCCTCGAAAAAAAGTGCAAGGGTACCATACTTGAGTGATGTAAATGAGAACATATGAGTGATTTGAATCTGAGCACGTATTACTATGTACAAAACGAGTTTTTTTTTTAATTCGCATATGGAAAACATGTTTTCCAAAATAACTTTTGGATACTTATTTTATAATTATTTTTTTTACAAGCCTTTATTTAACTTGACTTTCTGTGAGATGGAAAACGGAAAATCGATATTACATTCATTCCCGACTACTGAAGCTCTAAAATTTTTTAAACATGCATCTAAAAGATGACACTGCATGATTCAATTTAAATTTAAAAAAAATACATACATACATACATACATACATACATACATACATATATATATATATATATATATATATATATATATATATATATATATATGTATATATATATATATATATGTATGTATGTATATAAGTGTGTGTGTGTGGCGAACATTTTATGTGTGTGTGTGTGTGTGTGTGTACACACACACACACATAAAATGTTCGCCTTTTCCTGTAAAATTAGCGATATCTAATCATCCTGGGAAAACTCACTACGCACAGAAAAATTCGTAGCCGACTGTATTTGCAAGTGAAAAGTTTATATGCAGCAATTCGCCGTAGGATCAATCCCAATTACAGTCTTTGTTATTTTTTACAAGCATTCTATGTTCCTAACGTACAAACTCGTAAACTAGTAAACTACTAGTAAAATCAATTAAAAACTAAAAAGTAGAAAATATTTTATGTGTAAAAAAAATATTTCTAAAAAACAATTTTTTATTCAATGTACTAAAAAGTAGATTTTTTTTCCCAAGTCACCTATACGTGACTATGAAGAAAAGCTTAGGCCGCTCAAAATTTAGACATATAATCTTTAATTTGCATACATCCGTTAACATGTCAACTGTACGAGTATTTAATTTACTATAAAACAACCTTACATTTCGTAAATAAAAATCCTGAAACTGAGTATAAACGTGTGATAATAATTTCTCTACTTACTACGGTGCTAAATTAAGTACGGTCAACGAAACTGAATTGATCAAATTTATTACACATTTTAAAAGTTGAGCTCCCGAAGCTTTTATTGATAGTCACATACAGGTGACTGGTTAAAAAAATATATTGTCTACATTTTAGTACAATAAATAATAATTTTTTTAAATATTTGTTTACATCTAAATTATTAGGAAGTTTGGTAGTTCAGGCTCGTAAATTCAATTTGCAACTCAACTCGAATTCAATTTTGAGCAATTTATAGCTATGTCTATTTATATTTATGTCTCGAGATTATTTATTATTACGATTGATTAATATTAAGTGTTGCCGAAATACGGCAACTTCGCGAACATTAATGTCGGCAGCAATTCTCTTCTTTCGCCAGCCAAGATTCGTAATCTTTTATTAAGGGGTGTTTAGACGCTAAAAAGAAAAGGATATTTTCATGAATTTTTCAGATCGGTTTATATTATACATGTTGATATAGAAGTGGTTACACTTAATAAATACACTTTCGAAATACATAAACAACTTTTTTACGTATTTATGTAACCCAAACAAACTTTAACGTATTTTTCTCAAAACAACGCTTTTCGACGGTTTGTTCATAAAATCTTCGAAGCTACTGAACCGATCCTTATGAAATTTTAACCACATATTTAACCAAAGAAACACGTTTATTATTTTTTTTTGTTGTTTCGAAAAATGTCCGCCATTTTGTTATTTTTGCATATATAAAAAATCGTATGACATGCGCTTTCGCGATTAATATACTCAACCTAAACCGTAGGATTTTTTATTTCGGATGATCCATATCCGATATTTCAGCAACAGCGCAGACCTACATTTTTTAACTACCATTTTCGTCTGTAAATAGTGACTTGAACAAATTTAAAAAAAATTAATGTATTTCGAAAGTGTATTTTTTAAGTGTAACAATTTTTATATCAATATCTATAATATACACCTATTTTTAAAAAATCATAAAAATAGCCTTTTTAGCGTCTAAAGTGAGAAGACTCCTTAAACATTGATGCTTCAATATTGAATATATATGGTTTACGATGGGCAAGATAGGGGTTTCTTTATTTAAATGCTTGCAAAGGTTTAGTTTACGTTAATCCGTTATCAGAAATGGTTTATCATGGTGCTAAATGGCCAAAACAATTACATCACCCGTAGCGTGAACGTGTTGCCCATCTAACCGCAAGTAAAATTACACAAATTAAACTATTTTTCATCTCTTGTGTTTAGTGGTGAAACAAATTCCAAAAATTCGTAAAGTCTCAGTATAGTCTAGAAAATAACATATATTTAAAAAAAATTTAATCTTGGGTTGTTGCTACCGCTCCAACCTTCTTAAGAAATCATAATTTCACTGTTTATCAACATTTTTCAAAGAAAAAATCAAACTTGACAAGACTATACCATTAATTGTGTCTAAAGTCCCGACCTTGTCATCCCAATATTCTTGTCAGAAAAAAAATATCGTAAATCGACTTATTTTTTTGGTCGCAAACCTACGACATATACGCGAGCGAAACCGCGGCCTAAGCCAGTACCGTATAAACTATAAATGAAGAGGAAAACCACACAACTAATTAGACCGTCTACTCAGCAGGAAAAAGCTACACGTCACAGGCCAACAACTTCTCGCATTCTCCGCAAAACAACAATTTGTTCAGGCGAGATTTATTTCGTAATTTATTTATACCCAAGCATAAGAATATACCCCGGCAAAACGAGACGCCCATGAATCTCGTATAAAAGTTAAATTAAACGAATGTCTCTCCACCGGAAGAGATACGAAATAAATAGCCCGTTCTATTCCTCGGGGTCGCCGTGTTATAAACCGAGAGATAACGTATTTGCTCGTCGTATGTATATTTAACGGCGTGTGCAACTATTTTTTTCCTTCCTCCAGTGGTCGTACGGAATTTTTTATCGTAGGTGCAACGGCGCAAAAAAAAATGTTTTTTACCCCAAACCATAAAATGTACCGCTGAAACTAACCGACCAACCCCGTTCAGCCATCTCAATTTTCCACAATGTGTTATTTATCGCAGAGTATTCAAGTCCCAAGCTCCAAATATCTGGAGAAAAATAATCGCTGAATTATATGCATATTTCACTTTTGTGATCTTTCAATAACGGGCGAGACTGGGAGAAATAGTGATTTTTTTTTCTTTTCTCACCTCACCTGAGACTTCAAGATTAAAAAATCAGCCAAGGGTACATAAATCGAGATCTCTAATTTGTCACCCTCTGACGCCGGAACCGTCCCGTAGTTTTTCATTGGTCTGGAAAATACACCAGCAAAAAACGGGATCCGGGGATCCAGGACATTAAGGAATCCAATCAAGAGGTTCGTGTGTGTGTGTGTGTGTGTATATATATATATATATATATATATATATATATATATATATATATATATATAATGGACTGACTGCGGATATTCCGTACGGGCTCAAAAGATCGTCCACGCGATTATACGTCTAGTGGGAATGAAACGGTGATGGATGAGCTCGCTGACAACGAGACATTTTCTTGCGATATATATATATATATATATATATATATATATATATATATATATATATATATATATATATATATATATATATATATATATATATATATATATGTACATCTTGAGTGCTGCTTATCGAAAGGGCGCCGTTCTCAACGTCACTTGATGTGCTCCGAGGCCGAATTACGCCGTTGTATTCGACGTGGTTGTTTGCGATCGACATACTTGTATTAATTTAACCCTCTAAACGGCGGACTCGCTTTTACGCATCGCGATTAAATTGCTGTCACGACAAACACTTTTTATCGTGGAGATATGCAAACGTATTTTCATTTAAAAAAATCATCAAGCACCCTTCACTCTCGTGTGATTTGTTCGTTTCACTTTTCGAGACAGCGCTCTTTAATAGTGCGAACAACAGACCCGTGGAAAACGCGCGTTTGTCCGTGGATATTTAAACCGCGAAAAAATTAAAACGCCGCGACGTGACGAAGAGAGCGAAAGCTCCGAAAAAATGGAGACAGCGGGAAAATTGACGGCCCATCGTCGGGAAGAAAGTCAGAAAGTTAAGAACACGCTTATGGAGAATGATATCGCAGTAATATTATTGTAGGAATTAGTTATCGAGGGGTGGACTGTTTTCAGACGATATGGGATGATTGCAATTGAAATCCAGGTGCGCATCGCATGTATGATATTGTATCAAGAAAGTTATAATAGTAGTTTTGAGAATGAAGGCGGTATGAGTAGCATCAAAAGTAGTAATAATGGTAATTGTCGAAAGGAAATACCCCCTTTAACACGGAGTCATACTCGATCGTATTTCCTGATTGTAATTAATAGCAGCAAGGTTTTTGATCCGCGAAATACAAAAGGGATTCCCCTCCGGACGTTTTCATCTCTCTTGTGAAATTTCGACCCATTTCCACTCGTGATCTCTCTCTCTCTCTCTCTCTTTTTTCTCTCTCTATCTCCGTCGCTCTGTCTCTCTCCCTCTCGCTGTCTCTCTCCTTCTCTCTGTGTCTCGCTTTTTATCGCAGTCGTATTATTAATGATCACTCTAATTTCATTAATGCGTGTTGTAGGTGACGCGAGAAATGTTGTAGCTGGCAGTGTTGTGTAGAACAACGAGTTAGCTCTCTCTCTCTCTCTCTCTCTCTCTCTCTCTCTCTCTCTCTCTCTCTCTCTCTCCCCTCTCTCTCTCCCCCTCTCTCTCTCCCCCTCTCTCTCTCCCCCTCTCTCTCTCTCCCCCTCTCTCTCTCCCCCCCTCTCTCTCTCTCTCTCTCTCTCCCCCTCTCTCTCTCTCTCTCTCTCTTCGCGCTCATACACACGCAGTCGAGACTTTATGCTACATACGTAGGACATAAATATAGGAACGGGGTACGCAGAGCGTGTATACATGGCCGGTAACTTGCGGTAGAACATTTATATATACACAGGGCGTTTGCGGAAAGTGCAATGTGCAGCGCAGCGACCTATGCACTCATCCACGCATCCGTACCAGTGCAGGAGCATACACATGTGTGCGAGTGTACGTAAGCGTAAGCTAATGTAGACACAGGCCATTCGATATCAAACGACCAGTTGTCCAAACTTTGTGAGCTCTTAATTTATCAATATTCATAGCTGACAAAAAATTGGCATTTTATAGCCATTAAGATACGAAAAACAGGGTCCAGGTTGATTTCCCGTTCGAATTTTTTGGGGCGAAGTATGAATTTGTAAGCATACAAATATACGAATACATGTACGCGGCTTCAGGCACCAGGATATTCCAAATTTCGTTCATATGCATCAGGAATGGATCTTGTTATTGTTGTGATGAATGTGTTGTGATTTTTTAGTATTATGGAAAATGTAGCAATTCACATACTCCCAATCTCATCATAAAAAAAAACAGAAAAATTGACTTATATAATGTATAAAGCTGATGGAAGTGACTCAAAACGGCTCTAAGCTTATATGAGTTCTTTCTGAAAGGATTCCATATAAATCTTGGAGGGTTATCGCCCGCCACCGGCCTGCTAAAAGCAAAGTCGCATTTTCTCAGGTGCCTCTTGCGGATCCAGATGACACAAAGCGCAGGAAAAAACTGGAAGCCTTTATTCTCACATACCAAAGTTTCAGTCAAAAAATCTTCAGCTGCTTCTAAGCGAACTTCGCTCAAACGGACAAATAGACCGACAATATGTCCATAAATTATAGACATCCTATTACAATCATACGAGCTTAATTTCAGCTCATAAAGCAAATTAATGTACGAACCGATATGACAATTTTATATTGTTAAGATGTCGCAAAAAACGTGAAGCAAAAGTCAAAAAAGGTCGTCTTCGGTGTGAAATTCCCCATGTGTCTATCGTGGCTCCAGTCTGGTAAATACATAAGCGTCTGTACAAGGTGGCCCGAACAGCCACATTCGAAAGAAAAATCTGGATCGCTCGTACCAAGATCTAACCAAATCATCCCCATGTATGTTCTACGATCGTTTTTAGTTTTCCTAAAGAAGGATTTTCTTTAGTGTATGTGATTTGCTTGTGATTTTTTTCACTTCACCTTTATGAAGTGCACTATTTAGCAATTAATAAATGACCAACCCAAAAGTGACGTGAATGCCTCAGATTATTATGAACAAAAGTGAAAAAACTATCTGAGAGGATCGTCCTCGAAAGTTCTAATGATAAAAAAAATACTTACACTAGTCTAGATGACTCTGATTGCTTTTAAAAACTACCAAGAGAAAAGTACATACGAAAAAAAAGAAAAACAACTAAAGAAAAGAGACGAAAACTTAACAAACAAAAAATACATTCCAAGCTTCCTTCCCGAAAACTAAAAAACATCGTATAACATACATGGGGATGCTTACGATTGGATGTCACGTTTCTGTATATACATATGTGTGTGTGTGCAGGGTGTTAGGAAGGTCGATGCAAAGCCTTAAGGGGGTGATACGTCACCTCGTTATGGACACATATAACCTAGGTTACCTTAGTCCAAAGTCTAAGGATTTCGAGTTATCATGGTAAATATGATTTTCGAAAAATTTCCCAAAATTAGGTACTAACTCGTTTGCCTCTTACGTTAATGCTATTTTTAAAAAAAGTAGCATTAACATAAGAGGTATTTTAATTTTTTGACAAGTCTTTAATTATTCAGCCCGTCCCATTTAGTTAGTTGTGTGGATACAAATAATTGTATTGGTGTTTGTCGATTGAATACACATTAAGCTAAGACGAAAATAAGTTTTTAGTTGCCAATTATTGTCTGTTTGAACATTATGAACGAGTTAGTACCTAATTTTGGGAAATTTTCAAAAAATCATACTTACTTTGGACTAAGGCAACCTAGGTTAGATATGTTCCTAATGAGCTGACCTATCACCCCCTTAAGACTTTGTATCGACTTTCCTAACACACTGTATATATTTTTACGTATATATGTGCGCGAGTATGTGTATCGCTAGCTGGTTGTACACGCCGTTCACCCAACCTCAGTGACACTAAGTTATGTTGTTGTTGCGTGTCGTATAGCTCTCTACTCTCTCTCTCTCTCTCTCTCTCTCTCTCTCTCTCTCTCTCTCTCTCTCTCTCTCTCTCTCTCCCTCTCTGCCTTCTGACCAGTATACCAGCCTTAGCGTTATCCACGAGTATAAACAATAAATAGATGCAAATAGGGTGGTTTATCGTTGGACTCCTCTTTTCCACCTTTCAAAAACTCGTATATCCCGCTCGTGCCTCTCGCTCTCTTCACTGTAAAGGAACGCACACTTGTTCGGCTGACGTACAATAGGCGCTGTTCCCATACGCGTATCGTTGTGCTCGCAACTCCTTACTGGGGCTCCCCAACTACCGCGACACTGAATAATTCGCCCCCGGCTTTATCCCCTAAATGATACAGGGTTTCAGTGAAAATATTCCGTATTACGTCAGACATGTTGATGAAAAACACTGTCGCGTATCTCCCGCTTATTTTCCGGGGACTGTTTGTTCTGTTCCCTCCAGGGCTTAGTTCAACGAGGTTAAACCTTTAAAAATATCGCGTAGACGGTTTTTAAGGTCAATCGGATTAGGAGGTCTCGTTGAACTCGACGAACGATGGTGCTAGGCTCCGCAAAATTTGCGAATATCGTACGAATTCTTTTATCACTTTTTTTCACGATATCGTTTAATTTTTTTTTGTGTAATGATTTATTTTGATTTCACTGAGAGCTGAATACTGTTTGTAAAAATGTTACGGTTCAGTCTTTTGAATAATTTTGTAGCGATCTGGGTGAAAATTTTAGATTTTTCCCTTATTATGTTTCTAGCGACATTGTTGGTTTTTTGCAAGATAATGCATTTTAATCTCGTTAAGGGTTCAGAACACTTTATGAGAATGATTGGGTTTATTTTTTATCATTTTTCAGCGTCATATTTTTTTCTTATTTTTAGCTCTTGTTTATTTCATTTTGTAGCGGTCTTGTTTAGTTTTGTTTGTACGACGATTCACTTTTATTCCGTTGAGCATTAACTACAATTTGTGAAAACAATTTTTTTTCGAGACATAAAAATAAAAGTGCTGATTTCACTTTTTTCGTAAAGTTCGAAACGCTTCAAAGTTCCAATGTTGCGAACTTTGCGTGCTGGGATGAAAGGACTCAAGAACCACCGCAAACTCCGATCCGCTATTTTCCTTATTTCGCAAGAGCTGCGATGTAAGTTCGTAACTCTAAGTAGTATAAGGGCAGCGCTGCGATGCCAAGTAATTAAAAAGACGTTCAGTATACAACTTTTATCATACCCTACTTAATGGTGTATTATCTTATAAAAAAAATAACTGTTCAAATTAGAAACTTGAACATTGTCTCTTTATTATTTTATCGCTCCCGCGAAGCGCCCTCCACGAGGAAGCACATTTTTTAACTTTCACTTCCCCCAAAGAGGAAGCCCCAGCAGCAAAGCAATGAGCAAGTGATGAGAAAGTTTTTTTTATGTCTATGGTTTTTGTTTAGTATCAAAATGAAAAAAGAGAGTTTCAAAATTCAACGTGATATTAACAACGCGCTCTTGCCAGAAAATATAATTTGATCTGATAATTCAACGTCTTGTTGAATTAGATCGAGGACAGTTTTTTTTGGCTTCCGCATTGAATTTTTAAGGAGCTCTGGAAAGAATGTTTGCAATTCTAATGGGTTATTACTTGGTTCGGTTAATTATAAGCTGGTAAATTACATCAGGAGTTGCTGCAATGTTTCGTCGCCAAATATTAAATTTCAGAATGTCCTGACCCTCTGCCGTATGCTCATTAAATTTGGTTTTAATATCAGCTTACCAGACCTTCGTGCAACTGAATGTTCAAATTGATTACATCCAACTGTAGAGAACACCGTGTATTCGACGCTCAAAAAAATTATCCGCAGTCAATATCATATTTTATTTACTGTAATACTATTATATATTAAAATCGAAAAATATTTTTTTTTTACGAAAAAAATAGTACTTCCCGCTAATAAAAATAATAATGAAATAAATTATGATTTGAACTCGAAAAAACCATTTTATTTCGCAAAATGAAAATAATTGCTTCGAATAATAAGAATTATTTTTCATTGCATAATAATGCAATGAAATTATATATTCGATTCGAAAAAAAATATTTTTTCTTTCGTTGAAGAAAAAATACTGCTTCTAATTTAAAAAAAAACCGATTTTTGACTTCGTTCACTAACTTTATCCATTCAGCCAACAAATATTTTTGGCAACCTAGAAATTCAAATTGGCTTCTGGATTATTATTTAAAAAATTACGAAGTTTCAATTAGTCCTCATACTGCACTCCTGATATTCTCGCTCAAAATTCACAGCCCGTTTTCTATCCGCCTACTAACCATTTTTTTAAAATCTACTTAATAATTCCGTAGATTGTTAAATACTCCACAAAAGCATTTACCGCAAAAAAAAGATGATTCTCTCAAAGTCAACTCGAAAATTTAATCCGACACGCCGAATACCCTAAAGATTTACCCATTCCTCCAAATCCGACCCTCACTCCGGTAAATGTCCATAATATCCTCGATTCAGTCGAACCAAATCATTTCTCTCAGTCGTCCAATGTTTTTCGCAACATCGCATCCACCTCCTTATTTTTCCGAAACAAACTCAAACAATTGACAACCAGTAATCCCTAGTAGTTTTCCCCACAATTTTGATATTCAACACATTGGCACGGCAAAGACCCACAATAGCACTTTCATCATTTGACTATGTCTCATTATTGATCGTGCGCCAGTCCAAAAGCGGATGATGAACAAAGTCCTTTGTCGTTTTCTCTCTACCTCCTGAAAGTTACCGCCGAGTTTTGTAAATCCCTGTTGAGCATCTCCATGATCTGGGCCCCATCAGCGAGTTAAAGTCCAATCTTTCTCATTTATGTGTATTACGGTATCTATAGTGGCGGCATCGTTACTAATACAGAGAAAAAGCCCGCCAGGGCTTTCTCGCGTGCATTCTCGGCGCAGGGCCCTTTGTGGAGCGAAGGTCTCACTCTCTCAATTATGAAGATGCGGAGGTTAGATAGCTAAAGTGAAAACTTTACCAATCACGAGTAAACCATACTATATACACACATACATATATATATATATATATGTATATATGCACATATATAATATATAGGATATATATACACACACACGTACATATACAGGGTGTTTGAAAGGTCGATGCAAAGCTTTAAGGGGGTGATAGGTCACCTCGTTAGGAACATATCTAACCTAAGTTACGTTAGTCCAAAGATGACTAGTCCTGAGTTACTTTAGTCCAAAGATTACGAGTTATCATGGTAAGTATGATTGTTGGAAAATTTCCCAAAATTGGGTTACTAACTCGTTCATAATTTTCAAACAGACAATAATTGGTAACTAAAAACTTATTTGCGTCTTGGCTTAAGGTGAGATATACACCTACATGGTCGAGGTCGAGGATTTAGAAGCTATGAACATTCCGTCGACCGTAGAAGACCTACTCTATGGCCCTGGTATCGATGATTCCACGTAAATTAACAAATTTTATGATGTATTCATTCCCAAATTTTCAAACGCGTTTTTCTCAAAACCACGTTTTTCAAATCGGTACCCAAAATTTCTCGAAAACCAATGAACCGATTGCCTTGAGGTTTTTTGTGGTTATTCTATACACCATTATGTAGTACTTGTCATAGGATTTTTTTGCGTTACTTAGTTTTTGTTTTATAGTCAAAATAATAACTAATTTTTCGCCCAAAAATCACTATTTATGTTTAAACGTCCGCCATTTTGTCATAAAGCGATATTTTCAAAATCGGCTATGGCAATTACTAGATTATAGTATCTTGTTTAATAATCTTTTTGGTTTTTTTTTCAGACGATTCTTGAAGAAACGCCAGTGGGTACCGTATACGCAGACTTTTTTACGACGTTCCAAGGATCATACAATATCCTTGTATATCTTTGATATTTTTAAATAAAGAAAATTCAACATATTTTTGAATGTATATACTTTTAGATAATTAAAACCCCAATCCGAAATTTCATATAGTTTTCCTTGAAAAAATTCACAAAAATTACCTTTTTTCCGGCTCGTAGGTGTATATCTCCCCTTAATGTGTATTCAAACGACGAACACCAATACAATCATCTGTATCCATACAACTAACTAAATGGGACGTGTTGAATAATTAAAAACTTGTCCAAAAATGAAAATACCTCTTATGTTAATGGTATTTCTAAAAAAATGCATTAACATAAAAGGTAAACGAGTTAGTACCTAATTTTGGGAAATTTTCCGAAAATCATACTTACCACGATAACTCGAAATCCTTAGACTTTGGACTAAGGTAAGCTAAGTTAGATATGTTCTTAACGAGGTGACCTTCCACCCCCTTAAGGCTTTGCATTGACCTTTCTAATACCCTGTATACACACCCACACACACGTGTAAATGCGTGTGTAGCTACCACACACTAACGTTCGTATCGCCATAACAAAGGCATACATATACAGTATAGTGTGTAGGTAATACTTGAACAAGTGTACGCATGTGTTTTGGGTTGAATAAATTTGTTATATCGATTTGGCTTATTCAAATACAGCTCACCGGTTCCGACAAACTCGTGTAATTCGAGTAAATACACCGCCTGTATAAACAATTCGTGCATCAGCTGTAATTCGGTAATCATATATTGTCGGTAAAGAGATCGGGGAGTGTTCCGTTGGAAATGTTCCCTATAGAAGTTAGGGTTAACCGAGATTAGATACGCGCTGATAACTAATCAGGGAGGGAAATAGTCGTTCAGAGGCGATTGGGGGCGTAAGCTCGAAATCTCGAAAATACGAGTTTTTGTCAGGGAGTTTTGTAACCTTGGGATTTACCTTGAATTTGCAGGCGAGATTTTGTGAACGTTCGAAAAATTGAGCGAATTATAAGGATTTTTGTGAAGGGTCAGGATGCGCACGGAGCTACGGCATCCTGCTGCAGATTATTCATGTTTCTTTTGCGTTTTTCTCAAAACTATTTTTCGTGAAACGGTGTAAGTCGTAGATCAAAATGTTTTCGTCCGTTTCACTTGAAATTCGGACAGAGCGTATAGCATAACACTTTCTATCGTATGACTGGACGATTTTCTGATATTTTAATTAATTTGTTCATAACAAATTATTAAAGTTGTTTCTATTTTTATCGAAAATCGAACTTTTTTCTTCCGCTTGACATTTTCGTAATTTACAAAATTTCATAGAAATCTCCGGTTATACGATAGTTTTGTTAATATACTAAAAGTTCATTTTGATATTTTTTACTTCCGATCACCCTACACTGAGTGAAATATATGGTGTTTTGAACCATATTTTCACTATGTTTTATATTTCCCTGAGGCGGCAATAATATTTTATAGCCATAGTTACTGCCAAAAGTATAGTACTGCTAATTGATATTTTACCAATTGCATGAATTAGTCACATATGTGAACCACCAGCACCAATCTTACGTTTATTGTTCAATGCTATCATAATGTCAAAGAGACATTCGTTTGTCGAATAGTTTGCGAAACAATATTTTGACCGTTCTCTTTTCGTTGCCGTTGGCGTACCACCTTAAATATTGATTGTAGTAAGAAAAAGGTGTAAAACAAAATTATCGGGAATTTAATTTCATACAAGTTTGTTTATGTTCATTTATGCCCTAAAGTTAAAAATAAACGAGATAATGCAACAGTTTTACTTCACCGTTTTTTTCAGGTTTAATTCGAAAAATATCGATTGTAGAGAAAAAACTGTAATGACTAAAGTTGTAGGAAATTGCATTTCCTGCGAGTTTAGTTATTATCATTTTTACACAAAAACTGAAAATGGCCGAGTTATTCAAGAAAAACAATTTTTGTAAGGTCAAATGTACATAGTGACTGGGCTAATATACACCATTAGTATTTGTACGCCAATTTTGTGATAGCACTGAATTAACCTTATCTATATTGTCAAACCTTTTACAATAGTGAATAATCATTTCGGGGATAATAGATAGTCACACACACCACCCCTATCAGATGTTTAGTTATACTTTTCGCTGAGAGTCGTGTTAACCATATTATGATTGCAGTGTCAATAAACTATAACGAATTTTACGATCCCCTTTTTTACCATTGACGCTTGTCGTAAATGTCACGGACTTTTCTCTGAGTGTAGTTGCCGGAAACATCTACACCGATTGGCCATGCAGCAACGATGGGGTTCTGCATTGTTGGGCCAAAAACTGTTCGATTTTTCACCAATTTTTTATGCGTAGAGTATTAAATATAGAATGTTGATATTTGGTATGTTGACTAAGCGGTCTATATTGAATATCAAAATATTTTTTAAAGTTTGACAAAACATGGTGGTGGGAGTGGGAGAAGCCACGTATGTGGCTCACCAGTCCTAAGTCCCGGACAGGTGATCTGAAGCAAAAAAATCAAACATATTCTTACTTTGTACGATATTGTGTATAAGTTGGCCTAGAATCAAGAAGAAAAATTGAAAAATGAAAAAATAGTGAGCAAAAGAAAGAAGTTTGCTTTTTTTCGCAGTTTTTTGCTCAATATTTTTTTTTATTTTTCAATTTTTCTTCTTGATTCTAGGTCAACTTATACACAATATTGTACAAAGTAAAAATATGTTTAATTTTTTTGCTTCAGATCACCTGTGCGGGACTTAGGACTTCCGCAAGCGAAGATTGTCATCGCCCGCGCACCCACATACGTGGCTCCTCTCCCTCCCGCCACTACATTTGTCAAACTTTAAAAAATATTTTAATGTTCAATAAAGACCGCTTAGTCAACATACCAAATATCAACATTCTATATTTAATATTTTTCGCATAAAAAATTGGTGAAAAATCGAAACTTTTTTTACCCAACGAGGCAGAACCTTCCCTTAAGGGGTATTCTCACTTTAGACGCTAAATAAGGCTATATTCATTAATTTTTTAAAGAGGTTTATATTACAGATTTTGATATAAAAGTTGTTACACTTAAAAAATACACTTTCGGAATACATTTAAAAAACGTTTCGATGTATTTATGTAACCCATACAAACATTAAACGCGTTTTTCTCGAAACAACGTTTTTCGACGACTTGTTAATAAAATCTTCGAAACTGCTGAACCGATCCTTATAAAATTTTAATCACATATTCTTTGCAAATATAGCTATAGCGCATATCAAGGATTTTTTTGAATTTTGATATATACCATTTTTTTCCAAAAACGGTGACAAAACGAATTCTCTTCAAAAAATGTCCGCCATTTTGTTATTTTGGCATATATCAAAAATCGTATGATATGCGCTATAGCCATTAACATACTGAATCTAAAACCGTTCGAGTTTTTTGTTCCGGATGATCCATCTCCGAGATTTCATCAACAGCGCAGACGTACAATTTTTTAGGACATTTTTTTAACTACCATTTTCGTCTATAACGAGAAAATTAAATTAAAAAACAAAATTTAACGTATTTGGAAAGTGTATTTATTAAGTATAGCATCTTTTATATCAATATCTATAATACAAACTTATTTTAAAAAAATCATGAAAATAGCTTTTTTAGCGTCTAAAGTCCACTGAAATTATAATAATTTCATCGTTTATTAATATTCTGCAGTAAAAAAAACTCAACCCAGATAGACACCTGAACTTGACAAAGGTATTAATTTTATGTAGACCCTCGTCATTTCAATGCGCTTGCCGGAATTTTCTTTTTTGAAAAATCGACTTGTTTTTTGGGCCCCAAGGAGACCCGTTGATCGAATGAATTGATGCTCAGTAGTTGGAGTGAACGGGGCGTTGAATAATCACAAGCATCGCGAGCGAAAAAAACTAAAAAGGAGCTGATACTTTCATTTGAGAAACTTTACCTTCGGTACACGTAGTACCATCGCTCTTCTACCTTTTTTCTCATCGTCCATTGCATAAACACATATATATACATACATACATACATACATACATACATTCATATATATATATATTTCAAGGCTATTATATTCAACGGGCTCGCCACGAAAGACGCGATTCTTCTACTTCTCTCTTCCTGAGAGCTATAACTCTTGCCCGGGGGAAAAGCTCGCACCGCACGCGGAGGTATAACAACGAAAACGTTCGTTTGTCGTAAATCATCCGACTGTGACTTTTCGGGCCCTATAACGAGAAATAAGAGCGTTGGAGTGAGAGGCAAAGCGTGCTGAGAGATAGCGCGAGCTGCATCGATACGAAAAAGTCATAAAACCGCGGAATAATATATTGAAAGTGTTCGCCGGTGCGTGTGCGTGTGACAGAGAAGAATAGAAAAGTGGCGGAGCGAAAGGCAAGAAATGTGAGAAAAAAAAAGAAAGTAATCGGCGTCAGTAAGCATTAAAGTTTCCATCGATAAGGCACATATGACGTTTTTTTTATAAGCCATCTATCCGACTGTAGCTGCGTCGTAAAGTAGCTGAGGGACGCGAAGATTCTTACGGATATGGAGTCCTGATAAAGCTCGCTTCGAGGCTACCGAGTCTTCGAACGCAAGCTCGTATAAATGTTTGCGTTTTATTTGTGTTGATCGTGAGCTTGCGGATGGCGCAAAAGTGTTGCTTCTGAAATCAGTTCGCGGTATAGAAAAGGAATAAAGGCAACGCAGCACAATTTTCAGACCCCCCCCCCCCCCCCAGCCCCAGCCCCGCTCGTTTGGAAAAAGCTCCGAGACCGCGTGACAAATCGTCGAAGCCATTCCGCACTTTGTACGAATGCACGGCCAAGTCTGCGTATTTTTATACGTAGCTGTGTGTGCGTTGGCCATTCTGAACCAAAGAGGAAAGACGTGATCGATATAACATGACGGTAAGGCACGTTGCGACGAAAGATAAAAAATGGGACGAGGAAAATAGGGAGAGAATGAAAAAAAATAAGGGTCACACTCCGCAAGCTCGAGGGAAAGGGCGGATTCTAAGGGAAAAAAGGGAAGCGGACTGTGTTGTGACTTCTTTGTACCGATCGACGTATCACCTAGTTTTTTTTTCTTCCTTTTAATAAAAGGAAGACAGGTCACACTTTCGGAGACGTGCATGCGGGCTTCTGTTATCGAGCAGGGTGGAGACGTGATGGTTCGAATAAACTCGTTTTCCCCTACAATTGTTGTTCTTATTATTTTTAGAATCTTATTTTCAAGAATTATTATTAGAATAATTATATATATATATATAATTAGAATAATTTGATTTTGAAGTTATGTAACGTAATTTTAGGAATTATAGTAGGATAGTTTTTCTTATTTTCAAGAAGTAGAACTGAATAGTTTTTTAGAATTATTTTTAACATCCCATATTACTTATTATAAATTCTTTTGGAAGAATAAGAAAAGAACAATTGTTCTCATTTTCAAACATTATAATATAATTCTTTTTATTTTTATTATTTCTGATAAATTCATTTTTTTTAATTCGATCGTTTTCTTCTACAATTCTTGTTACTATTATTTTTAGAATCTTATTTTCAAAAACTTCATTAAAATAATTTGATTTTCAAGTGACGTAACTCATTTATAGGAATTAAAGTAGGATATTTTTTCTTATTTTCAAGAAGTAGAACTAAATAGTTTTTTAGAATCATTCTTACTTTTTATAAATTCATTTTAAAGAATAAAAAAAGAACAATCGTTCTCATTTTCAAAAATTATAATACAATTTTTATTATTTTTAGAATCGTATTTTCAAGAATTTTATTAAAATAATTTGATTTTTAGGTTATATAACTTATTTTTCAAAATTAGAGTAGAATGATTTTTCTTATTTTCAAGAAGTAGAACGCAATAGTTTTTATTTAGAATTATTATTATTACTTTCTATATGTTCATTTTGAAGAACAAGAAAAAAACTTATAAATTTATTTTTAAAACTAGAATCATTATGATTTTTTGTATAATTTATTTTTACGAATAAGAATTAATAGTCTTGTTTTGAAAAACTAAAATAGAAGTATTAGCATCATTATTATTATTATTTATGAATTTATTTTCAAAAAATGGGAGAATTTTTTTCTTCTCATTTTCAAAAATTAGAATAAACTTATTATTATGACAATTACACGCGAAATGCGTTAAAATTACACAGGTGAGTTTGCTATTTTTACGCATTAAATTATTACACACCTTCGTAGCTGTCCCCATCAATAACACGCTTATTCGAACACCCCTAAAGCGTGTAGAATCAACATACAAGATGCATATTTACACACATTGGACTAAACAACAGACGTTGATAGCAACACACAACAAAATAACACGGGAAAAAGCAACATAGTTTAAGTGTGTTAATTGCGAGTTATTGATCTCATGTTTTAAAAATCACCTTGGTTACGGCATCACGTGAAACTCATTAGTTGATTTGAAATCGATTGATTGACCGGCTGATTGACGACCACAATTGGTCTTAAGAGGCCAGTCCACTTTGAAAATTTCAAAAAATCGAAAGCAAGCAACACTTGAAGAAATCGACGATGATGAGCAATCAGAAGGGATTTTGTACGGTGCAGGAATTGCCGATTGAGCTTAGGTAAGAGTTTTTCATAGTATAATCTTCAAACGCATTTTTCTCGAAACAACGTTTTCAAAATTTATCTCCATCGTATCTCTAAAACTAATAAACCAATTCTCTTGAAATTTGAACCACATATTATAAACATGATTCGCAACAAGATGACCGTCGATGGTTTTGAAATTTTTATTTTTACTCTTTTTTTGCGAAAAGAACGCGTTTCTTAAATACTTTTTTCGTTTTTCATCTGCTATTTTTTTATTTTGCGATAAACCTTTATATCCGAGGGTCATTTTGCAACTGGTGTCATACTGAATCTAATGGACTTTGATTTTTTGTTCCAGGCAAGCCGTTGCCGAGTTATGATGAAGCTACCTAGCTCACCTATTTTTGAGGTCTTACTAAAAAATATATTAAGTACTATTTAGTTTTTGGACTTAAATAGTAGAAAAACTATTTAAGTACAAATAGTTTTTGTACTTAAAAATGAATAAAAATGAATTAATTTTTTTTGATGTATTTCAAGACTTTATTTATCAAGCCCAACAACTTTTATATTCATATCTTTCATATAATCCTCAAAAAAAATAGCGAAAATAGCCTTTTTTCGTGGCTCCAAAGTGGACTGGCCCCTTAACCGGTTGATTGAAGACCACATTTGGCCGTAACTTTGAGTTTCACTTATAGATCATTTTTGAGTTTGTCACATGGAGGAACCTGAAATTGCAATCTATTTTCCAAAACCTCGATAGCTACATTGAATCTTCAGCGACGTATTTTGTTTCGAGGCCATCACCGACAAGCAAAAATCGGCCGTCATCGTGAACCTGTATGAGAATCTAGCCTATGCGAAGACAAGAAAAACAGTGACACCTCTCATACATACTACAGAGTAATATATACGTACTGTTGAGTTCAGTTCAATAAATGCATATATTTTGACGATAAGAAGCTTTTGTTATTTAATTTATTATTCCCCCGCATCCCATGTATATACAGTACTGCAAAAATGAGTGTGTTGTTTTTACACTCTTTGAATGTGTAAATGGCTCTCGACACTTTTTACACGTTTTAACATGTGTAAGAAAATAACACACGTAAGTGTGCTGTTTGAACGCATCTATCGGTGTTATTTTTACACCGTTATTTTTCACAACCCTCGAAACGTGTAAAAAGTTTCTACATCCATGAACACACCTAAAGTGGAGTGATGGCCCTTTCTATATGCATGCGTTGGATGACGATCAAATGGATATACACTGTAAAAAATTATATGAAATTTACAATACATTTAAGACAGAAAGGAATTGAATTTTACGAACTCAGTAGATGGAATTAAATTTGAAACACTTGTACCGTAAATTTAAAACAGGAACATGAAAATCTAACGTGGATATAGAATTTAATAGATGCAACATGGAATTTCAACGACAAGTTTGTAAATTTGTGGAAAATGTATTGAATTAACCCGTCTCATCAATTGAAAATTACTACAGATGTATGATAAATCAACTATAAAAAACAGAGCATTGAAAATACAAAACAAGTTTGAAATTTATTTACAGCAGCCTGAAAAATATAATATATGTGAATCTGAATTTTACGATACGTACAATGCATGATCACAACAGATTCATTTAAAAGTGCGAAACTGGAGTTGAAAAAAAAACTCATAAACGCTGATGAAAATCACGTGAAACAATGTGAAAATTATATTAAATTTACACTACATTTAAGGCACAAGAGAATTGAATTTTACGAACTTAATATACGAACGAATTTAATATACACTCGTATATTGATATCAGCAAATGGTTCTTGATTTCAATATACATGGATGTGAACATTTTTTTACACGTGCATTATTTTTCCAACGCACAAGTATATTAATATTACGGAGCAACACTTTTATTTTTAAAATAACCTGCTTCGGATTTTCAAAATATTACCTGAAATTTCATAAACGGCGTCCGCATAAAAACATCATACACTTGTGTATTAATTTTTACACAGAAGCTTTTTACAGTGTACATTAAAGATAATACTTTGTTTCCGTGAAATTAATACACACCCGTATGCTGATATTAGCAAATGATTCTTGAATTTAATATGCACTCGTATTTTGATATCAGCAAATGTTTCTTGATTTCAATATACTTGGATGTGATTATTTCTTTAGACGTGCATTATTTTTCAGACGCACAAGTATATTAATATTACGGAGTTACACTTTCATTTTTTAAATAACCTGTTTTGGATATTCAAAATCGTATCCGAAATTTCATAAGCGGTATCCGCATAAAAACTTCCTACACTTGTGTATTAATTTTTATACAGAAATTTTTTACAGTGTACGTATCCTTATGGATGAAGTACAAAAAGCCATAATAATTTAATTATTTCCGGCGAAATCAGTACTTTGAATTCGCATACCTCAGTCACTGCAAAATATTATAACCTATAAATTTAGGCACCCATTTCGCGATAATTTAGGAATGTGCAAAACGGTCAATAGAATTTGTTGGGTTTGAGCGAGAGTTGAAAATTCTTCGGCAAGATACGGTCTCACTTTTCGGACACACATTGACCGTCAACCTACGAGAAAGCAGATTATTATCGTAATACTGATCAATATAATTATCATTGAAACAAAATATTACAATTAGCGACTTGACAGGTCGATCATTATCGGAATTATTTCACGTGCGTAGCTCATTGCTAGGAATTTTCCCAACCACGAACATCCACGTATCGAGAAAAGTCTCAATGACCAATAATTTCATACGTAGCAAAACCGCTGCTACCAGCGATCAAAAGGGACAAGCGATCGAGCGACGGTGGGTCCGGCGAACCAGCAAACGATGAAAATACTGCGAGTCCTTGGTTACAAGATTAATTTAGAAAAGTGACAGATAGGTTCGACGTTCAGCAAGCTTTCCATTAGAGTCACGTAACTTTTCCGTCTTCATCGAACAGCCAGTATTGAATTTTTTTCTCGCATTTTTGCGAATTCTGCAAGGGTAAACCAATGTTCGCTACATCGGGCGCGATGAGTTCTCATTCGCTTCGCGACCGAGCACTCTACGTGATGAACTATAGGGGATTATTTTTTTTTCCCCACCTTTTCTATATCGACAATATTTCCGAAATTCATGAAAACACGGCAAATATTTGTTTGGATAGATGTCTCCGGTGGAGTGGTACTCGCAATCTCCGCGGGAACTGTGTTTCATCGAGAGAAGTATCAGCAAATATCTGCATCGTCTACGAGCATCATTGTTGTTTACCCTCATAAAATTGCCGATAAAACGAATCGTAAAAAAGCCCGTTTTTTTCTCAGAGCAAGAAAACGCATCGCCATTTCAACTTTCTTCCGTTTCGACCGCCACAGCGCACACTCTTCATCTTTTTGTTCCACCGATATCGTCAAAGTCCGATCAAGTTCTTCGTAGCATATTGAGTGTTTTTACCGCTATGCTAATCTTGCAGAGCAAACCAGAAGATATCCGGAAGATATTTTTTGTACTACAACCAATCGATATTCGAACCGCGTAATTGTTATTGAACTGCAAAAACAAATGTGCTGTTTTTACAGAATTTAAGTGTGTAAATGGCTGTAGACTCTTTTTACAGAATTTGACGTGTGTGGAAAATAACCGTGTAAAAATAACACGGATAGATGCGTTCAAACAGCATTAAGGGCGGGGTAAAGTATTAAAAATATTTTTTTTCATTTAAAAAAAAATGTTTAATGAATGCATAATATATTAAGAATATTGTGTTAAAATTTCAAGTCGATCGGAGTAAAATTGACGAAGTTATGAGTATTTGAGCGTCTATTGCTCCATACCGTTCTCTTCTCTTCTGCGTTTTTCAACGCGTTTTTCTGGCTCCCAAGTGCTACAAAATCGAAAAATCGAAAAAAAAAATCCTCCCGACATTACCTCGAGAAACATCTCCTTTAACAAATGCATTTTGATTTTTTTGTTTCAAATGATTCTGTTGCGAGTTATGGTGCACACCGCAAACCAACTTTTTTTCGAGGCGCCTCCGGGGTTTAATTTTCACTCGCTCAATTTTGAATATTTTGCAATGCAAATTTAGGAGAATGTTGTTCAAATGTTACTTTATTATATGTCAATTTTTCAATAAACGAACACGATTCGTTACGCCAAAAAAAAATCTTAAAAACATGCCTTTTTTTGCCGAATTAACTTTACCCCGCCGTTAAGGGTTAAGTGTATTTTTCTTATATCTGATATTAGGGGATTGTTTTTGTATAAAATAAAACAACACGTGTTTCAATTTCGTAATTGTTATCAAACAATCAGTCTTTACGAGTTGATCTTTGATTAGGTAGGAATATTTTGGCACAAAGGCATATCCAATATCAGGCTCGATTAAGGAGGTTGGAGCGATTCATTTGAGTCGAAAGATGGTTTATTCATATATTTTTTCAATTAACCTCAAAGAAATGCATACTAGGTACAGATTTATTCTGTATATGCTATTTTTTTTAAATATCTATTTTAAGGGCAAAATTATGCATTTTAATATTTTTATTACGTAAAGTAGAAAAACTTTTGTGTTACTAACAACTTGAAAGAGCATAACATTATCGATTATTATTATGAAAAAGCTACGACAATGAATGTTTTATACAATTGACAATGAAATTTTGAGTAATTTATAATTGTGCCTATTCATATTTCCGCCACGAGATCATTGGCCCATGGTTTACGTTGGGCAAGATGAGGATTCTTTTTTCTAAATGTTTACAAAGGTTCAGTTTGCGTTAGTCCGTTGCTAGAAATGGTTTATCTTGGTGCTAAATAACAATAAAAAATACATAACCTTCAGTGTGAAAGGTTATGTTGCCCATCTAAGCGCCCATCTTGCCCATCTAAGCGCACGTTAAATTACATACGTTAAACTATTTTTTATCTCTGGTGTTTGGTGGTGAAAGAAGTTCAAAAAATTCGTAAAGACTCAGTATAGTGTAAACAATAACATGTATTTTTTTAATTAAATTTAACCTTGGATTGTGGCTAACGCTCCAACCTCCTTAAGTACCCAATATTACGATTTGCCATGGCTGAATATGAACAGTAATATTTTCGTGCATAATGCTATTTTTGCGAACATTATATATTTATCAAATGAAATAAATGGTCATTGAAAATAACAAAAACATAAATCATTTGGAAGCACACTTGTCAACACAAAAAATATTCCTTCACGCCAGCAAAAAGCAACACCATTTCACTGTTGTGCCATGTTTGTTGCCAGGCCGCCAAAAGTTTTGCAGTAGCGACATTCTACGATTAGTTATTGGTGTATAAAATCAAAAACAGACCTCACTACAGGAAACCTCCAGATAGTCCACAATCCGAAATTAAGCAGCTATCCGATATAAGGTGCCTCTACCCTCGTAGTCTTTCAAACCAAATTTCCAAACGACAAACACAATCACATTTTGAAGCGGAAACATTTTTCGTGGCGAATTTCCAAATCTTCACAAAAAAAATCGTCTGTATAAATATTGACAAATGCCTCGACAGACTAGAGATTCACCCTCATAGATCCATGTCTGCCCAAGATTAAAGAATCATGTTTTTAAACGCGTAAAAGTCCAAAGACCAATCAACCAAGGAAAATATCCTATGTTCGTAAATACCAGAGTTCTTTGACCCCTTCAATGAGTCGCAAAGATTGGCCACAGATGATGCGTTCGCTGTACCATAACGTGGCAAAATTCAAAACAGCTGATGGCTAGTGAAACGCCAATCACTGCACGGCTTGTCCAATTCCAAAGTTCCAATGCGGGGCTTTATGTACCCATATCTCGAATGTGTAGGTACTGACAGCAAACAGTACCACAAAGAGAGAGCGACAGAGAGAGAGACAGAGAGAGACAGAGAGAGAGAGAGAGAGAGAGAGAGAGAGAGAGAGAGAGAGAGAGAGAGAGAGAGAGATAGAGATTGGGAAGGTAATAGGGGGGAGGGGGTGGAAAGCCTGCTGTGGATCTTGTTGCACTTCGCCTTCGCCCAATAACATCGCATACGTGCTGTCGTCACAGGATTTTCAGTGGCGCGTATATGTGGTATATCCGGCGAGAGCATATATCCTGGGGCCTGCAAAGTGTGGATATCCTTGGTACTAATACAGATTGGTGCGCATATAGAGAGGCATTCGAATAAATTACAATTGCTTCGCGACATAAGGTCTTTCCAGGGCTTGGTCGGTGACCGGCCGTTGCGACCTTTCAAGGCTTCGATCCTATCGACAGATACGTTGGGTTTGAGTAATAACGGGAGAAACCGCACTTGGATCAGGAGCGGTGGCGCCAATAATCTCGTCCTGTTTAGGGAAACGTCTCGCACACATTGATATGCTGAGCGACATCGTCACCATCATCATAATCATCATCCAGGCTCGTCTACACGCTAAGTCGTGCCGTAGCCCTTGCCCTGGCGAATACAAGGGCTCAACCCACTCCTTCGGACGTCAAATCGCACGGATTCGGAGCCTTCTATATTTGCCAACTGTCGGGGCGGAGAGTTAGAGAGCCCGCGATTGAACATGGCTGGGAGACCTTTTGGAATCGCCAGGATGAGAGAGCGAGCGAGATGGCTCGACGAAATCTGGTCGAACATTGGCCGGTAAACTATCACACCCGGATATGAAATCGTGCCCCGGGTGCTCCACCAGACAAACAAGTCCATCAGAAATCACGTGGTTCTGGGAAACAGGAAGAGAGACGGTGGGATGCATGAAGAGGGAAGCAGAAATGGAAAGAGAGGAATGTACAAAGGGAGGAAAGATCCTGGAAAAGGAGCAATAAGGCTGAGCTGAGTAAGAGCAGACAGAGCAAACCGCACCCCTATTTGGCTAAGAGCCATCGAGCTTATTATTTCCGACGGATCGAAATATCACCCTCGACACGCCACTCTTTCGATCCCTTTCTACCACTCTCTCCATCCCCGTTTCTCCGCTTCGCTGCCACTGTAATATTCCGATACTCGCGCGGATAAGCCAGAATCAACGAACCCTTCTCGTCGTGCCGTTCGTTTACGACGTATTGCCCACCATGTCGGCGAGCCGATCTTTATCTCTGTCGCAGATTATTCCGAAAGGATTCTCCGCTCACGGTGCCGCGTACTCACCGCAGCGTGTGCCGGCATGGCCGGAAAAAGAAGTCGATCGAGCGGAACCACCGCCTGTGCCCTTTCCATTGCTGACATGTGGAACTCTGGGGCTGGGCTAAAAACGGGGATGACACTGTGGCATGATATGTGCTGAACGTGATGCACCCCTGTCAACGCGAAAAACGCCACGCTCGATCTCGCCTACCTCGACTACGCGGGTCCCAGCCTCTCTTTGTCTACGCTGTCTCTCCACCACACTCGCGTCACATCCTTCCCAACCGACGAGCTTTCCCTCTCGACTCTCGCCTGCCAAGCCAAATATCCGCGATTCCGCACGCGAATTTATTTCCACACGGGCGTCTGGATTACTTGAGCAACGTGCACGGATACGTGCGAGTCTGTACTGGTGGACGAATTGGGGGTGATGCACAGATACAGCGGATAGCGGATAAAAAATTACTTGGGGGCAGGACAGTTCCTACTATTCAGGCACGAACCTTACCAATTTTGTAATATTGCGCGTAGGCACGTTCGTTTTCGGGATGAAATTAAGGGGTCTGGATAATAGCGTGGAGTATCCAAAATATGATCTTTTACGGCAGGGCCTATAGTCCAGGGTTTTAAGGGGTTAGCCCCACTTGCGATTTTGAAAAAATCGATTTTTTTTAAGTATAAGTATCTGAGATTATGTCCTGAAAATTTAAAGTCGATCCGAACAAAATTGACTGAGATATGAGCGTTGAAAGAGAAGAATCCGTTGTGTAAACGTCCGGAAATTGAAACTTTAAACGCGTTTTTCTCAAAATGGCATTTCTGAAGTCGGTGACCAAGATTACTCGAACACTAATGAATCGATCTTTTTGAAATTTTGCAGGCTTATTTAATACATAAAAATGTAGTCTTTAATCGTTCGATTTTTTTTTTCGTTAAAATCGAACTATTAACTTTGACTGTCCGCCATTTTGTGAAAAATGAATATTTTTTAAAATCCTTCGATTAAAGACTAGTTTATACTTATATTTGACTAAATCCATCCGCATTTTTTTTTCAGATGATCCAATTCGCCGCAATGTTGGTCACCGCAAACCGTGTATATAAAAACATTATTTCATTGACGGCCATTTGCCACTAAACAATGTAATATTTTTCGATAAAAAAATTACTGAAAAAGGCCTTTTTTGCGCTACAAGTGGGGTTTAGTGTAACCTGATGTGTACAAGGTTTAGTTTAGCCTGATGTGTTAGGGTTTTTGTGAAGAGTCAGATCGCGAAAAAAATTCGATGTAGCGCAGTGGCCATTTATTCTTTTTTCTTTCGCGTTTTTCTCGAAAGCATGTTTTAGGAAACGGTGTAAGTGGTATCTCAGAATTTATTCGTGCAAGTTCACTTCGAATTTGGATAGAGCATAGGTTATAAAATTTTCTATCGTATGGCCGAATGATTTTTTAAATGTGTTTATCGGATTGTGAAGGGGTCTTCTAACTTTAGACGCTAAAAAAGACTATTTTCATTGAGGGGAGGTACCTGAGTAAGCGGTGAGAAAAATACGTAAATTTCGGGAATTTTTATCTCAAATACTAATGCTTCGATTGGATCCGGATTTTTTTTATTGGAAAAGATGTACATTGAGGTATGATTAGGATTTTTTTTAAATGGATTCGTCGACTGGAAGCGATTCAAACGCGATTATCTCGAAATAGTTTTCAAAGTCGGTGCCAGATGTATCTCGAAAACGGCTTGTCCGATTTTGTCCAAATTTGGATACAATATTCTTCGATAGCTTTTCTCGTTCGCCACGTAGGGGTTTCTTTATTTGATTGAATTATTGCTTTTTTATGCAATGTGTATGCAATCCAAAATCGTCGGCAATTCCGAACGAAAAACGAATGTTAAATTAAAACGGTCGCGATTCCGTCAAAAATGAGAATTTAAAAAAAATCCTCCGTGGCGAACGGGAAAAACTATCGGAGAATATCGTATCCATATTTGGACAAAATCGGACAAGCCGTTTTCGAGATACATCTGGCACCGACTTTGAAAACTATGGTTCGCGATAATCGCGTTTGAATCGCTTCCAGTCAACAAATTTATTTTAAAAAATTCCTAAACATACCTCAATGTACATATTTTCCAATAAAAAAACCCGGATCCAATCGAAACATTAGTTTTTGAGATAAAAATTCCCTAAGTTTACCTGTTTTTCTCGCCAAACAAATAAACCCAAACAAACTCAACAATCTGACTCACTTTAATGTTTCTTTCTGGTCATGTGATCACAAGTACGCATTAAGCTGCACAAAAAAGGCATTTTGAGCTGTATAGAAACAGCTTTTAAATATTTTCAAAAAACGTGTCTTTCGTGACCAAAAAATCATTTTAAGAATAAAATTCAGCTGTATAGAAACCGCCTTTGAATATTTTTAAAAAATGTGTCTCCCAGATCAACGAGACATTCACAATAAGAATAAAATTAACGGGTGTCAAATATTTATCCACCGAACGCACGAAATTTGCGTGCGAGAATGAACGCGCCAAAATTGACGAGCCAGTACGTCAATAAACCCAAAATAGATAGCAAAAAAACGGGACCATGAAAAAAAAATTGAAACAAACTTTGAATATCAGAACGCTCGAAAGTCCGAAAGGTCAAAACTCCGAAAGAATTTTACACGAAATACCAAAACTCCGAAAACCTGAACACCGTAAAAATAATTCGGCTATGGAAGTTTTTGAAGTTTCGAAATTTTCAATAAATTGACGAATTATTTCAAGAATTTTTAAAAATTAAGGAGCCAGTCCACTTTGAAAATGTGAAAAAATCGTTTTTTTTTTACTGTTTTCGAAAGTACATACATTCAAAAATATTGTGTCAAAATTTAATGAAAATCATTATTCGCAACAAGATGACCCTCAATGGTGTGAAAATTTGGATTTTTACTCTTTTTGCGAAAAACTGCGAAAAAACGCGTTTTTTAAAACTTTTTTCGTTTTTCATCTGTCATTTTTAATTTTTTTTTCATAAAACTTTATATCCGAGGGTTATTTGATAGCTGGTGTCATACTGAATCTAATGGACTTTGATTTTCTTGTTCCAGACAAGTCGTTGCCGAATTGTGATGGAGCAATCTAGCCCACCTACTTTTGAGGCGTTACGTTAAACTATAGTTTTTGTACTTAAAAATAAATAAAAATGAATTAACTTTTTTGTTATGTATTTCAAGACTTTATTTATCAAGCCCAACAACTTTTATATTCATATCGTTTATAAAATCCTCAAAGAAAAATCGCGAAAATAGCCTTTTTTCGTGGCTCCAAAGTGGATTGGCCCATTGAGAAGTGATTTTAAGTCACTTTTGAAATTTGCCCAGAGAATGTACGTTCTACATCATTTACAGTCAATTGTGTAGACTTTCGGTGGCATAATCTTGACATGGGGGCCGGTTTAAATTTCCGAGCTTTGAATGCTCCGACGATTTAAAATTCCTCATTTGAATGTTCCGAAATTGCAAGTTTCGTCAAGATCATGCCAGCGAAAGTCTACACAGTTGACTGTAAATTATGTGGAACGTATTTGTCTAGACAAATTTCAAAATTGACGTAAAATCTCTTCGTCGTAAAAAAAATTCTTGAATTAATTCGTCGATTTATTGGAAATTTTGCAACTTTGAAAACTTGCATACCCGAATTATTTCGACGGTGTTCAGATTTTGGGAGAGTCGTTCTTTCGGAGTTTTGATCTTTGGGGGTAATATTCTTTCGGAGTTTTGAGCGTTTGGATCATTCAAACTTCGGAATTTCAACTGCGCCCGAAAAAAATGACACGCACGATTCCGCATCTCCGTACGGAATTTTTCGAGTGCATCCTAAAGTCACTGGTCGAAATATGCAAGCCTTAAAATTTTGCAACATCAAGACACACACTCGCGGTTGAGATCTCATCCGGGAGGGCGGTTTAGTAGCTCCCTCGCGGCTTGCTCGCTGGATTACCATGAAAATTATAGGCATCCGTGGGATCCTCTGCACCCATGAAAACGTGCTTGTAGTTCGTTTTTTTTCGCGTCGCCATTTTCCACTCTCTCTCTCTCTCTCTCTCTCTCTCTCTCTCTCTCTCTCTCTCTCTCTCTCTCTCTCTCTCTCTCTCTTCCTTTATTTTTATCTCTATTACCCGTCTGCCTTTTCTCTGATACGACGGGAAAAGGTGTGCCATTCTCACTCGCAAAAAACCCCGTAAACGTATCAACAAGCTTCCCTCGCGGGTACTCCCTTTTTTATTATGTTGAGCGAAGAAAAAAAAATCCTAACGAGCCGGAAGCTCGTTCGCGCGAGCTGCGCGAGAATTTTTTATTCCGTCCGCGTGTATGCCTGTAGATCGAAAGCGGAATATAAGCAAGTAAGGACGGGAGATGGCAAGGGGAAAGACAGAAAAAGTGTGAAAAGTGAAGAAAGCCCTGAAAATTTCCTCGCGACGCGCAATGTGCCACGTCAAATTATGAAATAATCAGCATGAAAAGCGAATTTCGATGACACGCGAGGGAGGGGTAAAGTCGAGAGAGGAAAAACTACCTCTCGGTCTGTGAGTCGAGCCAAGATCAGCGTTGGTGGAATATGCCTCGGTTTAATGTCAAATCGTATACACAGTGAGTAGTCTCGCGGTAGAAGATATTGCTGCAAATATAACGGAAGTGCATAAATTTGAATGACTTCCATCTCGCTAGATCGAAAATGTATTTTACACATTTCCCGAGTTCCAACCCTTGCGGGTTTTTACGTACTACCCTTCCCAATTGAGCCTTTTCCTGTAACTCCTTACCCGCACTTCTCGAATTTCACCTAACTTTCGTTGCGTTCAGAGCCGTCTTAAGGTTTTCCTTTCACGAACCCGAAGATTTAACAATTAACGGAGACTTTGTCCTTGAAATTTAGCGGGAGATGTTAGCGGCTCAACATGAGCAGCTAGAAGAAGAGGCGGGGAGGCCTCTATGGAGCAGGCATTGCCGATTAGCGGTAATTATAAACACATTTGTGTAAACACATTACAAAACTTTAAACGCGTTTTTCTCGAAAACGCGTTTTTGAAAATGGCTGACATTCTCGTGACCGCTGTAATTAACATATCGACCTGAAATTTGGAGAGCATACTCAGAAAATATGTCTTCACGGAATGACGGATCGTTTTTCCGATAGATACATTTAGATACATAGAAGGCTAGTTTTTTGACAGGGTATTTTGAAGGTGCCGCGGGTGCTAAATCCAATTTTGCATGAAAAACGGAGTGTAGGGTTTTTTAGGGGATGAAGAGGGATGGGGGTGGATCGATGCCAAACTACAACCCCTACAAGGTCGGTGCCGGGCGGTAAAATGTTCAGAAAAATCCGGGCTTTATTTTTGTCTACACCGCCGAAATCGTGGAAGTTCATTTTGGGGGGTGAAATGTTGAAAAATCCGTTTTAATTCGATAACTCTTGAGGAAAAATTCATACAATTTTTGTTCAAATTGGAACGTTGTAGCTCTTGAAAAAACGCGTCGATCGAGTATTTGACCATCCCTCTCCGATAATATCTTCACCCCCAGAAAAATGGTTGAAGTATAAAAAAAAATTGTTTATTGAATAACTCAAAAGTAATCGATTTTTCGGGGATGGTTTAAATGTACGAAATGTAGAGAATAATTTGCTCTATATTTTAGTTTCTATGGACCACCCTTGGATTTTGCTTTTTTCAACCCCTCTCGGGGGTTGAACATTCAAATTAAAATTCAGGGAAAACTATTGACCGAAAATAGGTACAAGTTTGGCGCTGTAGACAAAAATGTAGCTGAGGGAAAATGTAAAAATGTCTAAATATACTGAATTAACGCGACATTTTTGTATTTCAATGTATCGCTGGGTATAATAATTGATTGTGATTTATTTTTGTCAAGCGCCACTGCAATTGAACAATAATCCATAAGGGCCTTCTTTGGGTCCCCGCAAAAATGTAAACGGCCCTCCGTTAACATTTTTGTATGATTTACCCGAATTGCACTCGTTCTTTATGGATGCTTGCATTATTGGATGCACTCGAAAAAACGCCACTGATTTAACAATGATTCAGACTCCCTTAGGTCCTCTAAGGTCCCCACCGATTGTAATACGGCCCTCCGCTTGAGGAAAACCTAAAGCTCCACTATACCGCATTTGCCGAGGGTACGGGGAACACTGCAAAAACAAATGTGTTGTTTTCACACACTCTAGGTGTGTAAATGGCTGTAGACACTTTTCAAAATAACAGTATAAAAATAACATGGATAGATGCATTCAAACAACACACTTACGCGTGTTAATTTCTTACACATGTTAAAACGTGCAAAAAGTCCTTACAGCCATTTACACACTCAAAATGTGTCAAAACAACACACTTATTTTTGCAGTACTTTATATAGATGGGATCCGTCGGAATGATAAATTAAATAACAAAACCTTTTTATCGTTAAAATATATGCATTTATTGAACTGAACTCGACAGTACTTATACAGGGTGATTTTTTTATCTTGAGACTGCTAAATATCTCGAAAAATAAGCCTTATACGATAAAAATGTTCCAAATAAACCTTCAATAGTTTCCAAGGGGCAATTTAATCCTATAGAAATTAACCGCCTGCCGGCTCCCCTGGGGGGGGGGGGGGGGGGCGGAGCTATGAAATCTTAAATGGAACCCCTACTTTTCATTACAGATTCGAATTATACATTAAAAAATACGCAACTTTTGTCTGAACTTTTTTTTTAATTCGGGATAGATGGCGCTGCACTCGGTGAAGACTGGGCAACCTTCCTTTTCTTCAAGGGAAATCCCCTCTGTTTTATTGCATAATGGAGCTACGTCGAAGAAAAGTAACTTTTGTCGGAAACATATTTTTTTTTTTAATTATCGCAAATATCTACGATAATTTTTTATCCGTTCTTAGCTTTACCCAGGATTAAGGACGTGAACCTGACGGAAATTTAATCCCTTTAGGGTGCTTCATTATTGTGGGTCCCCTTGCCTCTCACCATTTAATTCAATAAGTGTTCAAACTGATGACCTTCAACTTCGATGGATTTATTGATCCGTACTTCGAATGATTGTACACAACTCAAAAGTTTGTTCGCTTCAATGTTTGCGCAAGCATTTCTAATTCGACCAATCATGTTTTCACGAGTTGTTGGCACTTGTTGATAAACTACAGTCTTTAAGAGACTCAACAAAAAAAATCTGGCGACGTAAGGTCTGGCGATCTGGCAGGCCAATGTATCGTTCCGCCTCTACCAATCCAGCGCCATCTATCCCGAATTAAAAAAAAAAAGTTCAGACAAAAGTTACGTGTTTTTTTATGTATAATCTGAATCTGTAATGAAAAGTAGGGGTTCCCATTTAAGATTTCAAAGTAAACCGGTTAATCAATCGATGGCACATCACCAATGAGTTTCACGTGATGCCGTAACCAAGGTGATTTTTAAAACATATGATCAATAACTCGAAATTAACACACTTAAACTATGTTGCTTTTTCCCCTGTTATTTTTGCTCATGTGTTGCTATCAACGTGTGTGGTTTAGTGGAATGTATGTAAACATGCGTCTTGTATGTTGATTCTACACGCTTCGTGTGTGTTCGAACAAGCGTGTTATTGATGGGGACAGCTACGAAAGTGTGTAGTCATTTGGTGCGTAAAAATTGCACACTCACATGTGTAATTTTAATGCATTACGTGTTACCAAATACATAAGGGTGTAGACATGAACATTGCAACGCGCGTCTAGCCTTTATGTTGCGTTACTTCTACATACTTTGAGCGTACGTTAAACACCCCCAGTTTTTACAGCAAAACTGTCGAAAACCCATACCCACGGTGTACGTGAGCCTACATTCTTCTGATTCTCTGGTGCACAGATGTTTCACTCAAGTATCTACATAAAAGTCTCAGGAGTATCGGCCTTCGGCTGATCGGTCGATGCACCAGCCGGTGCACGGCTAGGCGGTCACCGCTCCGAGTATCGGCCATGCAAAACGCTGCCTAACTTGACATACCACCCGAGCCGAACGTCGAGCGCCCCATCCACCAGTGTCGGTTTTTATCCGAAACGTATTCACCCAGCTTGTCCATTCCCATATTTGCATTTTGTGTCATCTAGACGTCGTCTAGTAGCCTCAAGTAACAGTTGTTTGGTCGAAAATCGACATTCAATCGGCCAATCCAAAATTCCTTGGTTTCGACTCAAATGGCATGGCGAGCCGCATTAACCGTCCAACTTCTCATGACCCCTGCACATGGCAATGTTGGAAACCTAGCTCGCTGATTGGTACATCAAGTGCACTGAAGAGTGCACCGAACCTGACGGCACTACAAGAATATCCAAATCAGACGAACTCGATTGGCAATAAGAAAGTCATGAGTTTCGGGCCCAGCTTGATCTAACCGCGGAGCCTGATATATATATAGGCAAACGATTGCCGAATAATTTATGATAAGCGAAGCTGCTATTTCCGTGACGACGGATACGGGAAATAAATTCGATGAAAGTATTTTTAGAAATGGTCGCAAAGATCGTGAGAAATAATTAAAGCGCAGGAGACATTGCAATACGGTCTCCGTATTGTACAGGGTGTCCAATAGGAAGTTGCTAAAACTAAATAAGTGTCTCTTCCCTCCATGAATTCAATAGGGGTCCCTTTTTATAAGGCGCATACCTGAGGCCCCGCAGTTTCATTCCAGCCGTGGTTGAAGCAAGGACGCGCGCGTCAAAATGAGTGAGCTCACCACGGAAGAAAAAGTATATATTATTGAGTGCTTCTTGTCGAGGGGAAACATTTATAGTAATGCGTATAGAGGGTTTCGTACTAAGTTTGGAACTCATAGTGTTGCCAGCGAAAATACTCTGAAAAGGTAAGAATTTAATATTTATTCATATTCATCTATCACACAACATGTGTTTCAATTCAATTAAACTGCATTGAATTAATTTTACGTTAATTTTTGTAGGATAATCGATAACTTCGTAAAGTATGGTACACTCCTGGAACGTAGACATGAATTGCCAGGTCCATCTGTTACGGTGACTACACCAGAGAAGATCAACGAAGTTGAGAATTATTTCAAACAAAATCCAAATGATTCGATTCGGAAAGCTGCTCAAGCATTAAAAAATAACCAAATCATCATTACACAACATTTTAAAATATTTTTTTAAAGTTTCATCCGTATAAAATAAGCACTCATCAATTGTTAACTGAACATGCCATGACGAAACGCATCGAATTTTGTAACACTGTTACGGGAACATGTTTGTTCCGTTTGAAGCCGAAGAACTTAATGAGAAATTGATTATTTATTCCGATGAAGCACATTTTTGGATGAATGGGTACGTAAACAAGCAAAATTACCGGTTTTGGCGAACGGAAAATCCCAACATATCGCTAGCGAAGTCCCTTCATCCACAGAAAGTAACGACATGGGCAGCGATTTCAGTAAAAGGAATTTATTTGCAATTCTTGAAATCTACGGTAACAGAAGAGAGTTACAAACAGCTTTTGGAAACGAAATTCTTCCCTTATGGAAAAAAGAGGGGACTGGTTAAAATTGTTTACTTCATGCAAGATGGAACGTCGCCGCACCGGACTCATGAGGTGTTTGAAGCTATTCATCGCGTATATGGGACTCGAGTAATCGGTCTGGGGTACCCTAACTTTGCTTAAGGCGGACTAGAATGGCCTCCGTACTCACCGGACCTGAACACTTGTGATTTTTTCTTGTGGGGTTACATGAAAGATCATTGTTACGCTAAAAACCCCAGGACAGTAGAAAAACTGATCGCGGCCATCCAGGAAGTGGTTCGCGGCATTACGAACGATATGTTGGATACAGTTATTCAGTTTTCAAAAGAGAATTGATTTTTTTGCACAATCTAACGGTTCGCACTTCGAAAATATCTATCATTAATCACTGTACTTTTTCGTTATTTTTATAAGATGTAATAAATTGACATAACAAATAGTTGACTGGGTTTTATTTATGTGCGTTTAAAACTGCAGAGTTTACTCTATTTAAAGCAATTTGGCTTTTCTGATTCTGTGCACGTGTTTTTGAATGACAGTCGATTAGTTTCAGCGACTTCCTATTGGACACCCTGTATATGAATTCCCGAAAAAAAAATCGTCTCGCACGTGTCTCCAGCGAAGAGTCAATTTTGGTTAATTGAGCGAAGGACGGAAGAAAATTGCTAATTCGTCGATCAGCTCGGCAATTTTTCATGTCATCTCTAATGAAACACGACAGCCGTTTTATTCTCGATTCGAAAACTGATCAACTCAAAACTCCCTGGCATGAGGCTCTGATTCCACGGAGGAGTCGTGTCGCTCATCAACCAAAGCTTCCCACAGCATCAATTTGATGCTGTTTAGGGGACCGCGTGCGAATTAGTTACCAGGACATTGCACATAGATTTTCTTCCGAATCTTCCAAACTGGAGGACACGGAAAAAACAGTATTGCACGCGGAATCATGAAACGAACAACGGTAATCAACAGGCGCGTTAAATCGGTGCATTGAGCATCATCGTTGTAGCGTGAAACGCTGCGGTATAGCCGAGTGCAATCAGCCTGCCACACGACTGGCCAATCGACAGAAATAATAATATCAATTGTAAAAAAAAAGTACGTGTGAGCGTACAACGGGAGAGAGGGAAAAAATGAATGCCGCGAGAACGCAATATATTGAATTGGAAACGGAGATAAAGAGGAACACGCCGAGATAAAAAAAAACGAGAAGAGGTAGAGAAAATGAATACTGGTATTGTGTTTATCGGATTGGTCGCACTCGCGGAAGGCTCGAATCATTTGTTACAGGTCGATGAACCCTGGCGCAAAAGTTTATTCCTTTATTCCATCCACCGTGATCTACACATATGAGTTATGCAATCCATTTTTCCGATAAAGTTCTACCTGTGTTCCCAGCGAAATTAAAAGCGTTTGTTGAATGATTCTTCACGAGGGTGTGGGAAAATATATCGTCGATACGTAACGAGCCCGTTTAATTCGCCAGTTTTGCTATATTATATTTTTATATACATTTAAGGGGGACTACCAGTCTAGAGCGCGAATAAGAAGGAATTTTGACAATTTTTTAATGATGCCCAGTTGATAAAATGAAAATTCCATTTAGTGGCGTTTATCCTTCTTCAAGTATCTTTACAATTTTTTTCATACGATTTTGTAACAAAATGGAATCGATAATTCTCTACCAATTAAATTGAGATTTTTTTAAACCTTATAACAATATTTTACATTCAAGCATTTCGAGGATTTCCGATATATTGAGAAAGTTTTTTCCGGAAACAATTATTTTCGGCCATTTTTTTGCCGAAAACAATTGTTTTTTTTTTCGAACACGCACGATTTTATCAAAATTCAAGATTTTGCTATTTCCCTTGGCAGTTCGAAGAGGAAGCTTATCTACAACTCAAATTATTTCGAATTTTCGGTCCAGGTAAAACATTGGAGGCGAACTCCTGTCGATTACGGGACACTATCAGCCATAGGTGACTCGCTTTATCCAGCTTTAGCGTCGCCACTCTGTAACAATATCTCATTAGAATATTTGTAGAAATACTGGAAGATACGTAGAAAGGCGACTAAACGGAATTTCCATTCTATCAACTGGGTATCCATACGAAATTGTCGAAATTCACCTTTTTCTAGACTCCAGACTGGTATAGCCTCCCTTCGTATAAGTTTGACACGAAGAAATCAAGGTATTCCTTTCGCGGAGGGCCGTATTTTGTGGGGGTATAGGGAGGGCCCTTTTGAATCATTGGTAAACTACAATGGCGCTAAATAAAAATAAGTCACAATCAATTGTAATACCCAACGATAAAGTCGAATTTAAAAAAATCGTGCATGTTTCGTAGATTTAGATATTTTTATATTTCTCTAAATAGTCGTGGCTACGAAAATTCTTCTACTAGTCACATTTTTCTAAGTTTTATCATTTATATTTGCTTTAAGGTGTTACCCCCACTTTAGCACAAAAAAGGCCTTTTTCATGAATTCTTTTAAAGAAAACTACAAAACTTTTTCAATCGATCAATATACCATCTTAAAGAGCACATCTTGAAGAACTTTCAGTAATTTTTTTATTGAAAAATATTACACTGTTTAGTGGCAAATGGCCATCAATGAAATAATGTTTTTATATACACGGTTTGCGGTGACCAACATTGCGGCGAAGTGGATCATCTGGAAAAAAATGCGGATGGATTTAGTCAAATATAAGTATAAACTAGTCTTTAATCGAAGGATTTTAAAAAATATTCATTTTTCACAAAATGGCGGACAGTCAAAGTTAATGGTTCGATTTTAACGAAAAAACGGCCGTTTTTTGGCTATGAGACGGCCATTTTTTTCGAAAAAAAAAAATCGAACGATTAAAGACTACATTTTTATGTATTAAATAAGCCTGCAAAATTTCAAGAAGATCGGTTCATTAGTGTTCGAGTAATCTTGGTCAGCGACTTCAGAAATGCCATTTTGAGAAAAACGCGTTTAAAGTTTCAATTAGCCGGTCGTTTACACAACGGATTCTTCTATTTCAACGCTCATATCTCAGTCAATTTTGTTCGGATCGACTTGAAATTTTCAGGACATTCTCAGATACTTATACTTCAAAAAAATGCAATAAAAAAATCGATTTTTTCAAAATCGCAATTGGGGATAACCCCTTAAGCAATTTATAACAGGCATCTAGCGTTATTGAGTGTATAAATCATCAGATAGAAATGTAGTCAGCGTGGCAACTCCATAACGCGCCGTAAAAATAACACGATTGTTAAAGTCATTATTTTTCGTTAACAGTTCGGTTACTAATATTCCCTCTCTCTCTCCCTCTCTCTTTAAAACTCTATCTTAAAAAATGTAGAACTCTTTTAACGCTTGGAACCCTTTTTTTAAGTTTATAATTTTTCTTCAGAACTCCTTCGTTAAAAGTTCGGTTACTATTATTAAAAAGTTGAATATAACAATGCTAAAAATTCGGTTAAAATTTTACCATTATGGCCTTAGGAAACGACCTCTGAAAAAGAGCAATATCTTATCACATGACGCGATTAAAAAGTTGCTGTCCTCCGATGATTCTCCACTCTCGAGGTCTGATAACGATGATATTGAGAGCGCATCTCTTGGCGTTCACCTTATCCGTAAATAAATGAATGTTCTTGACTATGATCTGATTATAATAAATTTAATTTTACTACTTGCAGCTTAACGTTTTATTTAGTTTAAATTGAGTTTTATTTAGTTTTTGAAAACAATGTCGGCCATTTTAGGTCTGCCATTTTGAATTTCGAAATTTGGTTTTCGGAAGCGTTGTCAGCAACCTTGGAAACCCTCGTAAACGGATTTTCGGACGAAACTGAGAAGTTTTTTTGCAAAATGTCGGCCATTTCGAGTTCCGAAATTTGAATTTCGGATTCGTCATTGGTATCGTCGAAAAGCCCGATATACAAATAGATTCAATCAAATCTGACAAGTTTTTTGCAAAAATGTCGGCCATTTTGTATCTGTCATTTTTTGTTTCTGAATTTGCATTTCGGATTCGTTATCAGCAGCTTCGAAAACCCCTATATACGGATTTTGCTTCAAATCCGACATCTCTTCGATATTTTGTCACAATTGTCGAGACTTTGAAACACTGTGCACCGGTAACTTGGACGAAAGTGCCCCGAATTTCCGAAAAGTGTTAATCAAGATGAAAAATCGTATTCGAACGAATTGTGCACCGAGAGCACAATTGAAACCAGAATACTCAAAGAACTCTGTCAAAAACGATCGACAAAGGTGTTGCCACCGAAGGTTTCCGATTCGCGTTATTTATTTTATTTTTTTCGTTGTACTGTTTTGGAGTCGAGAACACCCTTCAATATGGAAATCGGTATATTCGTAGAGCGGATAGAGAGGAATAAAAAAATTAATGAGTATAAAAAAAATAATCGGCACTTGAACAGAGGATAAATATTTCAACACAATTATTCATTACGCCAACCCTGACAGAGCGATACATCACTCTCACTCAAAATACTGAATCCACTGTATCTTGACACGTCTGATTGTGAAATATGGTAGCGAATTTAACAGTTGATACGTTTGGACTACGTGAATTTCTAATCAAGGGCCCTCAAACAGTTTCGATCCATCCTTCATACGATCGTTCTTCCCGGAAAGCTGCTCTCGTGACTCGACCTGGTAATCGACCAAGCCCATGCTATCGCGGATGCTATCAAATCTGAATTAACTCACGTCCAATACAGTGCAAATGAATACGATGGAGATACAAGGGGAAAGAAGTTTATTTCACCCAGGGATTTAGATAATTAGTGGCAATTTTTTTTCGTACATTTTTTTTGTTAGTTAATATTATGACGAAAAAACTCGAATTATGTTAATAAAAATTATACAAACAATTGAGCTATTCTTCCGCTGATGAACTTAATCGAATGTATAAGCCTGTCGTTTTTCGCCTTGAGATCGTAGTTACAAAAAAATAGATCACAATTTTTCGACAATAATATAAGAGTAGAAATAAACATTCAAGAAAAAGGCACTTGTTTTTGTTTCCGTAGAGAGGGAACGTTTTTTCCGACGATTATTCCGTTCGGAGTAGACTAATGAAAACGTAATCAGAAAAATACGTCCGCTGGTAAAAGGCTCTTAACGTTGAGGAGACTTTAATTTTTGGAAAAATATCTTTTTGCGCCGTAAGTTTCTCAATTCTTTTACATATCTCGAATAGGAAAAAAAATATTCACAATTAATAAGAATAATTTTTAATTTAATAAATCATGAAAAATTGAAAAGAATAATCAGAAATGGAAAACAACCGTTTAAATTTTAAAAGAATAATTTAAAATTTAAACGAACAATTTACAATTGAATAGATCGTTTCAAATTCAAAAGAATAATTTCAAATTGAAACCAACAATTTTAAATCATTCTTTCCGATAACAAATTATTCCTTTCAATTCTAAATGTTTGTTTTCATTTTCAAATGTTTGTTTTTATTCTTGAAGTTGTTGGTTTGAATTTTGAATAATTCCTTTTAATTTCAAACGATTATTTTCCATTTCAAATCGTTGTTTTCAATCTCAAATGATTTTTCCCCTTTTGAATTACGTTTCCCTAATGTTCAATTGAAAAGAAAATCGAAAATGGTTCTTCCCAGCATCAGTTTTGTGTAAAAAAAAACTTGCCGCGACCTCCAGTGCTGGGAGCGAAATAACCCATTGAACGAGCATCGTGCTCAACATTTTATCCACCCTAATCGCTTAAAAAAAAAAATGTTCAGTATGCTCAACTGTACCCATTGCAAAGCGTACGGTCAACGGCCGTTTTTGGCGTCAATAGTCGTTTTCCCCGGTGTACGAAAAAGAATGTGCCTGGTCGTATGTTTCGATCTAGCGTGGCGATGTCGTGAGCATTAGTTGCTCGATGAAAGATGGTCAGCTATTACAAGGTTGAGCCACTCGACGGAGGCTCCGGGCCCTTTGCGCCCTTCGTGGTGGTCAAAACGTCCATATACCGCGAATTGCTCACACCCTACTATACACGCGACTTTATCTTCTCCCCCTCTCAACCCTGCCTTGTGTGTGTGTGTGTGTGTGTGTGTGTGTGTGTGTGTGTGTGTGTGTGTGTGTGTGTGTGTGTGTGTGTGTGTGTGTGTGTGTGTGTGTGTGTGTGTGTGTGTGTGTGTGTGTGTGTGTGTGTGTGTGTGTGTGTGTGTGTGTGTGTGTGTGTGTGTGTGTGTGTGTGTGTGTGTGTGTGTGTGTGTGTGTGTGTGTGTGTGTGTGTGTGTGTGTGTGTGTGTGTGTGTGTGTATCGGTACTGCTAATACTGACCGAATTGGGTTAATCCTAATGGGCCGGTTTCGATGTACCCTCGAGGATAAGCCCAGTTGGTGTCGTCGAGGAAAATCCGTGTGAGCGACATCGTTACAGGAAAATGATCGTTACTCAGACATGCACCCTCGTATCAGAGGTAGGAAACAAAAAGGGCTCGGGGGATACGGTTGAGCCCGTGGCCGGATAGGGCTCGAGCCCTTTTGTCCCCAGCGATCGATAAATGTTCAACACCAGACGGGAAAACTCGGTACAATACGTGTGTGCACGTCTCGTCTGCGGAGAGAAACCGTGGAGAGTGTCGGGGGTGTGCGAGCCACAAAACAAGCACCTGTGATATGAGGCAGGTAAACGAGAGGTGCGCCGTCATATATCGTCGCACTATACTCACTTGAAGCTGCTGCCATAGCGAGAGCGAGAGAGAGCGGAGAGAGGGAGAGAGAGGGGCAGAGAAGGGGGAGAGACAGGGGGAGAGAGGGAGAAAGGGGGAGAGGGAGAGAGGGAGAGAGAGAGAGAGAGGGAGAGAGGGAGAGAGAGAGAGAGAGAGAGAGAGAGAGAGAGAGAGAGAGAGAGAGAGAGCAAGGCACGATGTTAGATAATCCGCTGAAGGGGTGGGCGAACAGACTGCCGTAAATCAAGGCCGATAGTCAGCGGGGTTAGCCGCCCACCACCAACACCGGGCACGCCCGTCCCCTATATATCGCTATTATACCCGTTGTTTTTTGTTACTCCTTCTTTTTGGATTTTCCGTCCTCTATTTTTCGCCGTAAAGTGATTCGCTGCGTGGCTCCAGCGCCTCTTTGTTTTCTGGCGGCACGACGAGCCTCTCCATTGTAACTTTGCCTCGAGAGCTTTTCGCTCTTCATACATACAAAAGCTGCCCAAATTTCGGATGGCCTTATGTATGCAAATGAACAATCCTGCGGTGAACAGTGAACAGTTTCACGGCTGACGCCTCGATACGCTTTGCCTATATATCTCGGACGACCAAGAAGCGGGGAGGCGAGAGATTACAGGATAGAGCCCGAAATTGGCAGTGTCAATATGGCCGGAGGAAAAAATGAAGATCGGGCGGATGCTGCGCAGATTTTTTCAGCTCTCTCGGTGAGGTTGGCGGAAGCTGCGGGTGGAGGAAAATTACGAATATTGCGCTAGTTAGTGGAGAAGAGACGGTAGACAAAATGGGATGCAAGGGTACTTTGTTTTTGCGAGAAATCGAAGTTTTGATGGAAGCTCGTACGAAGATCGTGGGATTCATTTTATAAATGAATTTCGCATCGATCGTTGGAATGCCTTAGATGAGAGGAATTTTAAGAGCAACGTCTTTGTGCGCTGTAACTTTGACGGCTTTTCAAATATCTCGAGAAACTTTCGTACGGAAACGCAGCATCAGAAGAAATGTGTGCGGATGAAATCTTGCAGAAATCGGCACGAGAATGCAGCTTTTAAAAAGGGCTAAATTTTCGAAGAAAATGTCTTCGCCCTGTAAATTCCCTGAAATGTTAAATAACCGACTAAATGTTTTGCTCCAAAATAGATTACTATGGGAGAAACATTGTGATTTAATTTCGCGAAAATCGTTGCAAGAATTCAGGTGTTAACAGGATTAAAACCGTCCGTAAAACTTTTTCCGTGTGAGAATTTCTCAAATTTCGAAACACTCGAATATTTTTTGCACATAAATAGAATATCGCGAAAAAAATGTAGTGAATTAATCTAATGAATTTTTATTAAAATTTTAATTTCAATCATTTAAAATTTAAAAGAAAGCACGCTGCTAAAATAATTTCACATGAAGTCATAATTTCATTCGAAATCCCGTTAAAACATATTGTTACGTCTACTACGCCGAATAAAACGGTGAGAATTAAAAAATATTTCTCCCTCATTAATTCCTTCAACTCCCAAAGGTGACGATGAGAGCAAATTTCATTCTTTGTTTACAAACTGTTCTCCACGTGCAAGCCAAACATAAGAGTGCCAAACTTTGTGCGAAAAAAAAACTTCCTCGCATGGTCATTTTTAGGATCTAAATAAATGAATAAAAAAACGCAACGTGCGAGTATTTTTTTTTTCAGCGCCATTCCGGCACACACGATAAGCTACTGTGGACAGTTTGAGAATCTCTTTTCTTTTTCCACTTTCGTCTGAAACAACAGAGGAGAAGTCGCGGCTACGAGGCCCATGTCAGTCTCCCCTATATTTGCATATGCAAATGGTTCGAAGGGTTGTACGTTGTCATTCGAGCAACGCGATGCAGCGCACGCGGTGACAAAAGATTTTCTCACCCTATCAGTAGAGAAGAGACTTACTATAGTGATACCTTCGTCCCTCTCTTTCTCTCTCTTTCCGGTTCCCTCTCGTGCTCTTCTTCTATACCTCCGTCGCGACGGGGGCTCCGGTCGGTTCACCCTCTTCTATGCACGGATACTCATCCCTTGGAGTGACTCCCGAGGACGAGGAGAACGATCGATCGATTCTACACGACTATATATGTATATAAACACGTTACACTGACAGCGCGCCGAGATTTATGAGCACTCGAGAGTAACCCTCTCACTCTTTCATCGAAGCAACAAAGACAGATTATGAGCGGAGAGGGAGACAGAGAGAGAGATAGAGAGGGGAAGAAAAAAATGTGTCGTATGAACCCTTCTCGTCGTGGTTATTTAAGTATCGCATTTAAAAAAAAACAACGAGAGAAAGAACAAAAAAATAAGAGGGTTGAAGGGGCGGAGGAACATTAATAGGAGCTCGCAAGTTCCCTTCAACTAATTTGGAAATTTTCAGCTGGGAAGTTCTACTTGCTTTGATCATCGATACTCCTCGTTAATCGTCGTTAAGGCGTTACCCCCACTTGTAGCGCAAAAAAAGGCCTTTTTCATGAATTTTTTTAAAGAAAACTACTAAACATTTTTAATCGATCAATATACCATCTTGAAGCACACATCTTGAAGAACTTTCAGTAATTTTTTTATTGAAAAATATTACATTGTTTAGTGGCAATTGGCCGTCAATGAAATAATGTTTTTATATACACGGTTTGCGGTGACCAACATTGCGGCGAAGTGGATCATCTGAAAAAAAATGCGGATGGATTTAGTCAAATATAAGTATAAACTAGTCTTTAATCGAAGGATTTTAAAAAATATTCATTTTTCACAAAATGGCGGACAGTCAAAGTTAATGGTTCGATTTTAACGAAAAAAAAACGGCCGTTTTTTGGCTATAAAACGGACATTTTTTTCGAAAAAAAAAAATCGAACGATTAAAGACTACATTTTTATGTATTAAATAAGCCTGCAAAATTTCAAGAAGATCGGTTCATTAGTGTTCGAGTAATCTTGGTCACCGACTTCAGAAATGCCATTTTGAGAAAAACGCGTTTAAAGTTTCAATTTCCGGTCGTTTACACAACGAATTCTTCTCTTTCAACGCTCATATCTCAGTCAATTTTGTTCGGATCGACTTGAAATTTTCAGGACGTATTCTCAGATACTTATACTTCAAAAAAATGCAATTAAAAAAATCGATTTTTTCAAAATCGCAAGTGGGGGTAACCCCTTAATTCTGAAAGATAGACGAGCACTGTACTTACACATATAGGGGCTTGCGATAATATCAAGTAGTTAATAAAAGCAAATGGAACTAAATAAATGTATTTATGCGTGCACGCACTCACGGTGTCTCAAAATGACCTGACATTATAATTTATTAATAAAACGTATTATTTATTTGGAATGTACGAACATTTTTATTTTAATATAAGGTACAAACTTGAAGGTTATGTGTGGGGGTGATTACGACATTTGTGCCTCCTAATTCTGACCACGCAGCCTTCATATTTGTCCCAAAATAAAACTTTTTTCATGAGTGGTAAAAACCGAATTTCCACCATTGAGGGGGTGAAACAAGGGTTTTAAACTTTGTATGAGACAACACATTTTTTTTTGTCAGATTTACTTGAAACTTGGCACAGATACACTAAAATACAAATAATTGAACATGTATTCTAGTGATTTCCAAAATTTAACATTTAAGGGGCTTGAACGGGAGGGTTAACGTTTATATGAGAAAACATATTTTTTTTACCGGATTTACTTGAAACTTAACAAATTAATTCTATATATACTAATATATGTTTTCGTCGCTGTTCGTGAGTATAGGTAGTCAAGTATTACTTTCAACCCCTGAACTACGTTTGTTTGTTTTGATTGGATTGGCATAAATACACCAAACAAATACATGCTTAATGATTTGTATTCGAGTGTATTTGTAGCAAGTTTCAAGTAAATCTGACCAAAAAATATGTTGTCTCATATAAACTCTAAAAGCCTCGTTTCACCCCCTTAAGACACTTGGTGTTGCCAGTTGAAAGTAATGCAATGTTCATAGAAGTCTTGTAAATGTCGTGTACCAAGTCTCCCAGAAGGATCAAGTGGCCTCAGTCTCCCATACTCTCCTCTTGGAAGCTTTCAAAACCGATTGGGACACATTCAGACCAATATAAATAGTTTTTTTTTACCATCTGAACCCTAGTATCTGATCCTCTCGAACCTACTTTTCAAACGATCGATCAACATCTAAGGTATCGACGTTCGTGTTCAGTTGATCATTTATTGATCAACGGTGCATTTCGTAACGATAACACAAGGGGAAGAAAATACATACACAAAAGAGGAAAATAACGAATGCTTTTTTCGCGAAAGGTAAAAAAGATCGTACAAGATACAGGAGAGTGATTCGAATATGTATCGATACGAGGCATCTAAATTTTCCATGACATCGAAGTTTGCATCGTTGCAATGCTACGACAATAAATTCTTTCAGTCCCGAAATTTTCTTTAGCACTTTTGACTCACGAAAATCACTCAAACATTTTTGCCCATTCTTATTCAGCGATCTACCATCTAAATCTGCAAAATGTGATTTTGCATAACAATGAAAATAAGAAATACAAAAAAAATTTCGTTGCGTTCCAATGATGCAAACTTTACCTCCATGATTCGAGCACAGGTACTCCACCCACACACCTGGTCATCCAATATTCGTTTTGATCCTCATTCACGTCAACAGAGCCATACACGAGTAACTCCACCACAATCGCCACCCATAGATTTCCAGCAAACATTATATACCCTCGTGTATAACCATCTCTAAAGTTTCCATCCTGTCGCGTATAAATTTCTCAAGTGGATGTCCTGGTTCGGTGATTAACGCGGTAGCCTCCAAGCCGGACCATCTACGAGTTCGAATATCACCCCAAAGTTATCGCCACACTTCGTGAACCCAAATTAATAACGCTCTTCCCAGCGGCAATAAAGTTAAACACGCGAAAAAGGATTATCTGACGTTTCAACTTTGCTGTTGCATCGTTACGTCCAAAGCTCATCAACACGAGATTAGTTTGAATAAACTAAAAGCCATTAGCTGAACAAGTAGATACAAAAATCTCAAATAATTCGCAAAAAGTCTTCTTCAACTGGTGAACTGGGAATTTCCAAAGTTTCGGATAATTTAACGAGTTTCGCGAAGAAAAAATGGAGTACCTAAATGGAAAGGGACTCCTTCATATTTATGCGCATATATTCATATATATATATATTTGGGTACAATACACAAGATATGGCGTGTAGTACACGCTAATGTAATAGTATATAGAGGACGAGACGCTTCCGTGTGCAAGGAACGTTAAGGAGTACCAAACTGCCGTCTCCTTATTTACGATACACACCGCGTCTCACCGTATGTGCTTCCGAGTCCGCCACCCAGAGGCTACAACATATATAGACCGCTTTCCTGAACTTTACCCACCAGCAAGCTCGCGCCAAGCTCACGCGAGCGCGAATACCATTTACCTGAGGCCTCAAGGATAAGGAAAGGAGAGAATCATTGTCGAGTGTACGTTGCGGGGCTTGTTAAAGGGGAACAAGAGTAGAAAGGGAACGTCTCGAGCAGTCTAATTATATGTGGCTCCTGACTCGCTTGTTTCTGACCAGTTCATGATAATGATATTTGCCAGCAGCCATTTATTGGCCCGTGGTAAATTGAGATGGGCATCGTTCGTTGGAGCATTGAAAGCAGGGATTAGTGAGCCCCGGGGGTTCGCTCCTGAGGCAAAAAAAAATAATTAAAGGGTGGGGAATTTAGTGGTTCCTCAAGAGGTAAATTAAATGACAATAGGAACAAAACGTTCGTCGTTGTTTTTCGTCACTTTCTTTTCTCTTTTTATTTTCAGGCGAATTAAACGCATCCGCGGAGTCGTGCTCTTCGGTGACGAGGGTAAATTGTCGGGAATATCCGCACGGGAGACGAGCAGACGCGGAGGCAACAATGACGAGGGGCTCTCACCTCGGTGCCGGTTTTGCACTGCCTGGGATATACGTGTACACATCAGTCCCGGGATCCTGAGGAAACGACAATGATGGACAGCCTGGAACGTAGACGCGATATAGGAGTAGGAAAAGAGAGAGCGAGGCGGAGGGGGAGGGGAGAGGATAAAGTGTGGAAGCTTCCCTCAGTCTTTATAGCTGACGAAGCCGACGAGTTTTGAAATTACAGGAGTGATCCTTCGGTAATAGACTCTCCGGTTGGTCGACTTATAGGATCTTGCCGAAGCTCCCACCAGGAAAGAGAAGAGGCGTATTAGAGCGAGAGTTTTTAAAGCGGTTCATTCGACTTCGCGTATCTGTACCGAGTGATCCAAAAGTAGAATGAGTCACTTTAAGGCAATACACTGCAAAAACTAGGCATGTTTGACGTGTGTTCAAAGTATGTAGAAGCAACACAACTTAAGGTAGTACGAGCGCGCAATCTTGTTTTCTATAGATTTTGTTCAAACTTTAACCGGACATTGTTCATATCATTGTGCATGTTTGAGTGAAATTTCAGATCAGTCTACTATTTAGATTGGGAGATAATGGGCTTTAAAATTGCAAAGTTAACACTGCAGGGTCTGCATTGAAATTTAGACAGAATAATTTTCCGTAAAAAAATGTTTGTACCCTATAATAAGGAGACATATGCCAACACCAGAGAACGTAGTGGTCAATATTTCGAGAAAAAAAAAAATTATCGTGTTCCTAAAGTTAAAAATGTTGTCATAAAAAAATACTTGCATTATAAATATTAATATTATATATTGTTTATGTTATCTTTATTTACAAATAAAATTGTTGGTTCATTCGTAACTAATTAAAAACTTTGTTCGATTAAAAAGTACTTCCAAATAAAAATGTGTGTTGCAGTATTATTTTAAATATTCCGCGCAAACTCACGTAATTGGATACGTGGAACGATGCGGTGTTGACGTGTCTTCTTGTTATAGGGGACAAATATTTTTTACGGTAAATTATTCTGTCTAAATTTCAATGCGGACCCTGCAGTGTTAAAAGTTGCAATTTTAAAACCCATTATCTTCCAATCTAAATAGTCGACTGTTCTGAAATTTCACTCAAATATGCATAATGATATGAACAATGGCTGATTAAAATTTTAACAAAATCTATAGAAAACAAGATTGCGCACTCGTACTACCTCAAAGGCTAGACACGCGTTGCCATATTGATTGTACAAACTTATGCATTTGGTAACACGCAACGCGTCACAGTTATACACGTAATGCGTTAAAATTACACACGTGAGTGTGCAAATTTTACGCATTAAATTAGTACACGTTTTCGTAGCTGTCCCTATCAATAACACGCTTGTTCGAACACACATAAAGCGTGTAGAATCAATATTCAAGACGCATATTTACACATATTGGACTAAACAACACACGTTGATAGCGACACACGAGCAAAAAGCACGGGAAAAAACCAACACAGTTTAAGTTTGTTAATTGCGAGTTATTGATCATATCTTTTAAGGGAAGGGTAAAGGTTGCAGCGTGAAAAAAAACAGTTTTTTTGCGAATTTTTTTCATCTATATGGATAGAGTAAATTTATTAAAACCTTTTGTACTTTGTTAATTGTCATTTCAAGAACATTCCGTGGAAAAAGCTTTTCCAAGAACACCTTTGGAAAAACACGATTTGCGGTGTTCACTGTATCTCAGCTAGAAATTGTCTGAAATCAAGTACCATTAAAACTTAGTCAAAGTATCATCAAATCCTCCCCCCAACGGTCTTTGATATTTTTTTTTTTCATTTATAAATTATTGGTGGACATGTAAAGTGAAAAGTGCTATTTTCACGAAAAATTCCGTCATTTTAAAGGTGGAAAACCCCCTCAATGTAAAAAAAAATCTCAATCTAACCGTTGGGGGGAGATATTTTATATGTAGAAAGTGTGTACCAAGATTGAAATAAATCGGTCATGTAGTTTTCAAATGGCAGTAAACACGGACTTTGAAAAAGTGGTTTCGAGAAAAACGCGGCACCGGCTTGTTTGTGGATATTTTCGCGTACAAATTTCACGGAATGTCCTTGAAATGACACTTAACAATGTACAAGAGGTTTCAATAAATTTACTCTATCCATATAGATGAAAAAATTGCAAAAAAGTGTTTTTTTTCACGCTGAAAGTCATTAGTTGATTTGACATCGATTGATTAACCCGTTAATTGAAGATCACATTTGGTCTTAACTTTTTGTTTCATTTATAGATCCTTTTTGAGTTTGTTACGTGGACGAACCTGAAATTGGAATCTATTTTCCAAAACCTTGATAGCTGCATTAAATCTTTAGCGACGTATTTTTGTTTCGAGGCCATCACCGACATCGTGAACCTGTATGAGAACCTAACCTATGCGAAGACAAGAAAAACAGTGACACCTCTCATACATACTACACAGTAATATATAAGTACTAGTGAGTTCAGTTCAATAAATGCATATACTTTGACGATAAAAAGCTTTCGTTATTTAATTTATCATTCCGACGCATCCCCTGTATATACACTACGGCAATAATAAATGTGTTGTTTTGACACACTTTGAGCGTGTAAATGGCTGTAGACACTTTTTGCACGTTTTAACGTATGTAAGAAATTAACACACGTAAATGTGTTGTTTGAACGCATCTACCAGTGTTAATTTTACACCGTTATTCTTCATACACATCAAAACGTGTAAAAAGTGTCTACAGACATTTACAGACGCAAAGTGTGAATGGCGTTGGGTACGATATATTGTCGAATTAGAAGTTGGCAATACACATGATGATGGGTCCATACCTTCCCGCTCAAACGCCATAGATGACATTTGTGCGACGCGTTAACATCATCTGTTCAAGTCCCGTTACAATGGCAAGTTGTGTTCCAAATATGTCACATTTGCGGGAAGATATGCTTCATTATTTCCTGGCAAAGATATCAGCCGCGGAAACGCATCGTTTGCTAGAGGTGTATACTGAGCGTGCTCCATTGAGTACAACGTGCAAAAAGTCGTTTCGCCGCTTCCAAAGTGGCGATTGCTCTGTGGGCAGCAGGGAACGTGGGAAATCACCCGAAAGAGGGGTGTCGTGAATTGCAAGCTGCTGAAACCGTCGGAAACAATCACTGGAGGTCGTTATCGACTGCAACTGGTGCGTTTGGAGTTTGGCACGGGAAGGTGACAGAATGGAAGAATCGCAATGACAAGTCGATTTCGCAGCACAATAACGCCAGACCTCATGTTGCTCAACCGGCTGGGAAGTAGTTAGAAAGAGGGAACTGGGACATCCTACCCCACCCGCCATATTCCCCAGACATCGTTCCCTCCTATTGCCATTTGTTTCGGTGCATGCAGTCAGCGCTTGCGGCTCAGCAGTTCACTTCCCACAAAGGAGTGAAAAAATCACTAGATGACTAAATTGCATCTAAAGCATCTGAATTTTTCCTGCGGGAATCCGATCATTGGCCGAAAGTTGACCCAAGGTTGTCCGTTTCCATGGGGATGCTTTGAATATGCCGGTTCGTCGATTTACTATTAAACCACTATATTCTCTGTCGCTCAAAAATTGACAATTTCATATGCAACCATTAGATTTATTAAGGGTCATTTGGAAATATAAAACATGCTGTATAGATGATGTTATCATCATCATCCATGATGTTATCAACATCATACATGATGTCATCATCATCATACATGATGTCATCATCATCATACATGATGTCATCATCATCATACATACAAAAACATGGTCTATGGATGATGTTATCATCATATGATGTTGTCATCATCTATACAGCATGTTTTTTTTTTCGAAATGTAGAGAAATAGTGATTCCCAAATGACCCCCAATGCGATATGATCCTGCAATCTATTCGCAACGCAGGCAGCAGCTGAATAGCTGAAATACACGCAAGCTTCAGCAAGAGCAAGTCCTGCATATATTCGTGCGTAAGACCTAAACAAGGGATGAAGACCGTACGACCCCCGTGGCCCTCTCTACAGCCAGAGTATTCCTACTTGTCTGCACGTAACGGTATCCTCGAGCATGACGTTTATTTCCTCCGGCGCAATAACTCCCGTCGCTCCACTGAATCCGCCAACAGATTGTTTTCTTGAACGATTTTTATTTGCGGAAAATATTCCTTTCCATCGGATAGACCTTCGTACCCTCCGGCTACGCTGAAACTTCCGTTCGTGTATACGTATTTACGAGACAGAAGGTATCATCGAAGCTTGCAACATGCTTACGCATCACTGGCAATTTTGGTCAATATAAAAGTACACACGAACTTGCATTACCTTGAGTTATACGTAGCTGCATACGTGTGTACTCGTGATACACGCGAACGTAGAACATTTTCCAAATTCCACGTATTTGTTCGACGAGAAAAAACGTTTATGGACGATCGACGAGCGGTGAGAGCACTCTCGAAGAGTCGCTGGCAATTGGGATGCGATTCCGGCTCGACGAAGTGGGTCGACTAGTTCTATCCCTCGATAGCTGTAAACCGTATCCTTGAAATCTTCGTCCGAGTGGTATAGGCCGTAGGAGCCACACACACCAAGCCTGAGACAATTTTGCATCTACGTCTTCCAAACCTAATTCCGTTTGCCGCTCTGTTTCCTCGCTGTAGGTGGGCATCAGGGGAATGGAGCTAGAGGCAGAGAGGGTGGAAAGAACGGAGATAGCTTTACGGTCACACGATCGTGTTATCAAAGGATGAAGGGATGGAGAAAAAGCGGGGAAAAAAGGAGTCGAGACTCCTGTGGCGATCGAGAAAGTTACTGGAGTGCGAGATTTCTTAGATTAGGCCGAGAAACCACCACCGATTTCTACCTCTTCCTACTTATCTCTCTTTCTCCTCCACTTCACCCCCGACTCTCTTCCTAACACACTCTTCTTTTCGATCCGCCCTAATCCGGGGCTGACCGAACATCGTTGGCCAGGTCAGTCGTCAGTTTCCTCGACCGTGTATGTCTGCCTCAAGAGCAGCGGTTTTACGACTCTCGTGTGTAATACTAAGAGACATGACCCTGCACCAAAGCTTTTGCCAATTCGTCTCAGTCTTTTTTTGGGTCCTTGTAGATTATGCGTCCGGGCATTTGGGTGAGAATTAAAATGGCACTGGAAATAATAGTGATTACCAAAGGTTTCAATACGGGACCACTGCTTTATCAGCAATGCTGTCATGAGACGACAGCCTGAGAAAATTTTTGGAAAATTTGGAAATTTCGAAACTTCCGGGACACTGAATCAGTTGCACATTCGTTGTCGAACGTGAAAGTTTAACAACGTTGCGATGTTTATGTACATCTTCATGTCCAAGTTTTTCTCCCGATTGATGAATGTGAGTTTGCTGGGTTTGGGAAACTTCGTGAGTTGATTTTGGGTTTTGGGAAATGTGCCCTATCTCAATATTTTACAGATTGTAACGCACAAAATCAAGTGTTCTCGTGCATACGCGAAATTCATTGGATTACTATTTTATCGATATTGAATTAGGGGTATTTGAAACATTTCATAGTAAAAGTGTCTTCTGAATAGCAACTCGGCTCATTTTGCCATGGATCAGCAACGAGAAAAATAAGTTTTTTTTTTCATGACGCGAGTATGTTATGTTAAGTTTTTTTTTAAACATAATCATGTTCATCGACTACAATAGTATTTTTTTTTATCCAAATTAAAAATAATCCAAAAAAGACTTAGATCACTGCTGACGATGCTACCATTGTTTACGGACAATGCGCTTTACGACAACTTCCTTTTTGAGTATTTTCAAACGTAAAAAAATAGCCCGCTTAAAATGTATACCGTTGCTGATAATATCAAATGCCTAGGTAGGTCAAAAAAATTCATTTTCCAAACATATTTTCAATCGATAGTATAATTTTTTAGCTATTTTCCCGGAACATTCCATTGAAATATTCCTCAAATTGAATGAGCTACAGCTTCTTACAGTCGATCGGGCGAGTGGTATAGCAGCACCATCCCTCAAACTACGCGTTTTTCTCGAAACACTGTTTTCAAAGTCGGTGGACATGATATCTTGAGAACCGCTTGATGGATTGTTTCCAAATTTATAGGAGACACGATCAGAAATATTTAAAGGTCGTTGACGATCTCACTTCTTTAAAATCGATTTTCTTTTTTTAACAGTTACGGAAAAATGACGACCTTCTTCATAGGTTTGGTATGCTGGAGTTGCGAACCGTCGCCACGTTGTTTAATAAAATGATTTAAAAAATCGAAGATCGTCAACGACTCGTATTTATCATTAACTTGAATAGCCCATTTGGTTTTTTATATTTCAAATGGACCGTTTAAGCTGGAGAGTGTCCACCGGCATATATCGTGAAATAAATTTGTTCATCTGCCAGCGGCCATGTTTTTGTTGTTTATCTGTATTTTTTTGTGATTTTTTTAAAGGCTCTCAATACATATACCTCTATATTAATTAAAATGCGCTTCTTTTCCACCAACCGTTTCCTAGAAAATAAAACGGAATTTGGCTATTTTTTCTGGCCTCTAGGTAGATGTAGCCCCTTAGAGAGTCCAGAGGCTAGACGGTAACAACGGCTTGGTCACATCTTCAAAACTCAATCAATGCAAAACACTTCCTCCCACCGATTACCGCCATCCGGTAACGGTTGCTGATGACCTCTTAATAGTCGATTAACATCCACAAGGACATTTTGCAAAAGTGCCTCCTCATTATTGAATCCAATGTGGGTTCATCATCTGTGCCAGCACTGGACTAATGTTTGTTTAGTGTTGGCTCCCAGACCAAGATCAATAACAATAGCCAACCGACACTGGTCTACGACCACTGGACCCTGTCCTTCATTTCGGCGTTTACTCAACTGTCGCTCAATTCTGATGACATCATTTGGCTGACTGTCAACACTGCCCTCGTAGCTACCAAACCCACGCATGGATCTTTGGTAAATATTCATTGTGCCTTTATACCGTTCGAAATATACGTACCAGACCAACGAACCAAAACATAATATTCAAAATGTATGTAATTTCGGAAATAGTTCAATTTCCCTACTTCTCATCCAGCTTTACACCCTAATGTCAATTCATCTTTGACGAGGCCAACTAATAAGCTATTCATTTTGAGTATCTCGACGGGATAAAGAAGACATCTTTTGTGTTCGGACCGGAGGCGCTATGTGCCGCGCCTCATTTACCATGGGGATTTCTACCATGCGCACGCGTAAATTGAGACCTTTCGTATTCATATAACATGGTTTCAGATATTCGAGCTCCATAAACGTCGTTTATCGAGGCAGCACCCCAGGATGAGCCGGCTGAGATGGGCGGTACATGAAAACAAACAAGGCTAGTATTAAGGGAATACCAATTTTCGTGAGGGGAGCGCATCATTGGCATAAACATGTATCTGTGTGTGTGTATATATATATATATATATATATATATATATATATATATATATATATATATATATATATATATTAGGGTGGTACAAATATGAGCTTTATTTTTTTCCTTTTTCTCACCATACAATCAAATCTTCTTTAAAGAAAAGAAGAAATTGTAACAGAAGCTGCGAGCGGTCGAAAAATATGCAGAGCTCGGGGAGATTACGATATCTTTGGCGCCTAAATTTGACCATTCGATTACGAAATATGGCCGAAAAAAATACGAAAAACAAGAATAACTTTTTTCGTTTTGAGCCTTAGTTTTGGATTTACAGCGCTTCGAAGAGAAAAAGTGTATTTATCCAATCTTCTATGTAAATCGAATTTTCCACGTGTTTTACATTGTTACGTCGTACTTTGTTTGGGTTTGTTCTTATTTATTTTCTCCAAATAGCGCATTCCGAAGAAAGCTACATTAACGCAAACCAGCTAAATCGCTTAATAACGAATAATTCGTAAAATGTCCTGTATCTTCTAAAGGAAGCCAAAATCGCGATTTTTTTATTCTCAAAAAAGTGTTTGTTTTGCGCCAAATATGAATAATCCACGATCAAATTAAGGCGCCAGAGATATCGTAATCGTGTTCAAGTATATGCCGGAAAAATAAAATTAAGAGCACCTAACACTAATCAACGTTGAACGGTATCGTACACATATCGAAAGTGCTCCAGACCCACCCAACGATTCCACACACACATCGTAGGTGCTCCAGACCCACCCAACGATTCCACGCACACATCGAAGGTGCTCCAGACCCACCCAACGATTCCACACACACATCGAAGGTGCTCCAGACCCACCCAACGATTCCACACACACACATCGAAGGTGCTCCAGACCCACGCAACGATTCCATACACACATCGAAGGTGCTCCAGACCCACCCAACGATTCCACACACACATCGAAGGTGCTCCAGACCCACCCAACGATTCCCTACACACACATCGAAGGTGCTCCAGACCCACCCAACGATTCCACACACACAAAAGTCGCATTTTCTATCGAATATGGACGCTGCATGGTCAAAATTGGGAACCACAAACATAATAATGCTTCGACTTTCAACCCCCTGTTTCACCCCCTTAAACGCCGAATTTCAATTTTTGTTACTCTTGAAAAAAGTCTTATTTTGGGCAAAATATCAATAAACCAGGGTCAAATAAAGGCGCCAAAGATATCGTAATCGTGCCCAGAGCTCGCTCAAGTCTCCGAAAAATTCAAGTTTCCATTGAAAAATCTTTTTTTTTCGTTCACTTCTCACCCATGAATTTGACGCTTTATAATTTTTAAATTAACCACGCGAAAGCTCTAGCCGGCCAATGAAAGTTTAGTGGTCGCTTCAAGTTTTCGAAATTCATAATTTCCGCCAAAAAATAAACCTCGCACGCACTATAATTCCTTATAGTATAAAAACAAAATAAACAGCGATGAGTTACATTTTCTGAATTATTTATTACAATAATTTTTAAAAACCACCAATTAGGCGATATGTATTATTATGTATTTATTGTGTTATGGCGTCGCTCGTCATTGAGTACAGCTACGATTGGTTTGCGGTTTGACTAACGAGACCAAGTGCAGGACGCATTACGATGCGCGGATACTGTTTTTAAGAAAAAAGGATTAATTTTTTTGAAAGTTTGGAAATTTCGAAGCTCTTGAGCGATCACTAGATATTCATTGGCTAGGGCTTTCGCAAGGTTAATTTAAAAATTATAAAGCGTAAGTTTCATAGATGGGAAGTGGACGAAAAAAAAACAAAAATCGATTTTTTTATGAAAATTAGATTTTTTGGGAGACTTGAGCGGCCTCTGGATATTTTTTGACCGCTCGCAACTTTCAGGACATTTTTTTTTCTTTAGAGAGGATGATTGGATGGTAAGACAACGGGAAAAAATGGAGCTCCAATTAGTGCCACCCTCAAATATGTGTGTGTGTGTGTGTGTGTGTGTGTGTGTGTATGCAAAAAATGGAAAGTTTACAGATATTCAAGGTCCATTCTCATGAAAACCTACTTTCCCCATGCTCAGCATTAGAGTCTGCATGAACTTGAAATTTTGAAACTGTGATTTTTTCATTCATTTTATAGCCTAGGGTGTTAACTTTAACTTGCAAAAAAGATTTTGTAAAAATTACGACCGTCATATGTAATTTGACCGACATATGACGGTTTTTGTGAAGGGTCATATGCGCTACGGATTTTTTGCATTTTTGCAATTCTACCCCAACTATGTTTTACGAAACGGTGTAAGTTGTATCTCAAAATCTTTTCGTCCGATTCACTTCCAAATGAGGCAGAAAATAGTTTATAACATTTTCCATCGTACGATCGGATGATTTTTTCAATATGTTTAACCATTTGTTGACAAATGATAAAAATGTTTTTTTTTCTCGAAAATCAAGCTTTTTTTTCTACATCTTGCCATTTTCGCAATTTTCAAAGCTGCAAAATACTATCCGCTTATACGAAAGTTTCATTTATATACTGGAGGTATATACTTTTATCGTTCATTTCAGATCACCCTAGAAGAACCACCTGCATCGATTGGGCAAACAGTAACGGCGGCACTTTCTTCAAACAATAATAACTGCACTGCCGATCAATATTTCTTGACGAAAAAAATACCCAAACTTGGCAAAACTGTGTATTAATTGTTGGTAAAATCCTGACCTCGTCATCCCAATACTCCCGTCAGAAAAAAAATATCCAAAACTGTCCTGTTTTTTTTTTGGGCAAGAGACGAAAGGGAGAAAAATGGAGAACGTTGAAGCCAACATAGAGTGCCAAAGGATCACTCATACGAGTTGCGTGTGTATGCGAGTGTGTGCATTTACCCGCACACACTCGGGTGTTTTGAGTCTGTGAAAAGGAAAATGTTGAAGTGGATATGGCGTACGTGTGTATGACATATTCTGAGCTCTACGTGCCTGTGTGTATCACCTCTCATCGGCGTATGTTCCACCTTACTCCACTCCCTCTCTCTCTCTCTCTCTCTCTCTCTCTCTCTCTCTCGCCCATCCCGTCCCTTTTGTGTGTCTCCGTAGACAAATGTGTGTATATATGGCTGTGTGCTTGCGTGTCTTGAAGCGTCGTCGGAAAGTTGCGCAGGTGTCACTTGATTTATCGGGGCGACAGCTTCCAACGACGACCGGCATTCCGAAATGGCGTACCTACCCGGAGACGTTAACCTGGACTCCATATACGAAACTTCTACTCCACACAGAAATGCAGACGGTGGAATACTCGGGTAACAACGAAGGAGAGAGAGAGAGAGAGAGAGAGAGAGAGAGAGAGAGAGAGAAAGATTGCACATATGGATGTCATGTGCGCTCATACATACAAATATGGAGCATCCAATCCGTTCGCCACATAATGCAGCATTTATTTGAAATTTCTATGAAATACTAAGATATTGGGAGGAAAAAAAAACAAAAAATATAGTGCGCCTGAATCGTCTGTATTTTAGAAAGAAAAATAGAGAGAGAAATTCGTCTCTTCAGCCACGATCTTTTGCATTTTGTCATTCTTTACTTTTTCTATCACCAAAAAAAAAATACATAATTTTTCAAAGAATTACGTTTTTTTCCTGCGAAAATCTTCGATAAACCGAAATCCCCACAGAGATGGACCGATTTGTTTCATTCCACGCGTACGCATATTCATTACGACGTTAATGAGACTGTTGAAACGTTGGTACAACGCGTGAGGAAAAACGGAAACAAAAACGAATAACAAAAAGTCCATTTAACAAATACTTTCTCGTGTTGTGTCTGTCCATGAATCACCCTTACTTCGATACGTATTTTTTTCTTCTTCTTTCTAAATAAGAAGCCACCAAAGTTTTGCGCATTTTTTGTGCATTGGCACACGTCCGCTCGTTAAGGGGGGAAGACCATTTAAACGTAAAAAAAAGTTTTTTTTTATTTTCGAAAATCTATAGTCTTAAGACTATAGAATTTATAATAATATATTTATATTATAAATATAATTAATATTTATATTAATATAATTATTAATATAATATGTATATATAAAATATATATTATAATATAAATATTAATATAATAAATATTTATATTAATATAATAAACTATAAAATCTATAATCTGAAGACTATAGAAACTCTATAGTCTTAAGAATATTGTGTGCAATGCTAAAAGCGAAATTCCAAGAATTGCCTGATTTTTCGCGGGAAAACTCCAGTTTTGCTCCGATCGTTATCGATGCGGAGAGTCATGTGAGATGCCATTTCGTGAATTTTGCATATATTTCCCAAATCCTGATTTTGTACGGTGCAGGAATTGCCGGTTGAGTTTAGGTAAGGGTTTTTCATAGTATAAACTTCAAATGCGTTTTCCTCGAAACAACGTTTTAAAAATCTAGCTCCATCGTATCTCTAAAACTAATAAACCGATTCTCTTGAAATTTGAACCACATATTGTAAACATGATTCGCAACAAGATGACTCTCGATGGTTTTAAAATTTCCATCTTTACTCTTTTTTTTGCGAAAAACTACGAAAAAACGCGTTTTTTTTTACTTTTTTCGTTTTTCATCTGCCATTTTTTATTTTTTGATGAAACTTTATATCCGAGGGTCATTTTGTAGCTGGTGTCATACTGAATCTAATGGAATCTGATTTTTTGTTTCAGACAAGCTGTTGCCGAGTTGTGATGGAGCTACCTGGCCCACCTATTTTTTAGGCGTTAAGTTGAACTATAGTTTTTGTACTTAAAAATGAATTAAAATTAATTAACATTTTTTAATGTATTTCAAGACTTTATTTATCAAGCCCAACAACTTATATATTCACAGCTTTTATAAAATCCTCAAAAAAAAATCGCGAAAATAGCCTTTTTTCGTGGCTCCAAAGTGGACTGGCCTCTTAAGGATCATTTGGATTTTTTTGTTTCAGACAATTACAGCACGGGGGAGAACTCCAGCAGTGCGGAAACTTTTTGTGCGACTTCCTCTGAACATTGATGTATGCGACTGGCAATTTGCATTAAAAAATGATAATAAAATATTTTTGCGTACTTAAAATATCAAATAAAAAACGTACAAAGTTACAAATTTCCTTGAGTATTCTTTACATGATAAAAAAATGACGATAAAACCCTAATTTTTTATCATCTAAATGGTTTTTCCCCCTTAAAGGGAATCAATTCGTTTGAGGAAAAATACGCGAAAGGCTCTCGCCGCAGCTTTTCCATCATAGATCACATACGCCGCGCCCTGGAAATTCATTTTCACACAACTCTGCATACGTTCGCGTGATCTCGACCTGATCGGCGAAATTTTACAGGTTTTTGTGGGAATTGCAATCCCTTGCGCGCACGGCCATCGCTGCTAAAAGAGCCGATACAGATGAAATTTGACTTCGACGAAAATTCCAACCGGGATTTTTCGTATTCCCCGAATACAGCACATGTAACTTCGTTAATGGTGATTAATCCTGTCTCGGGCCGAATACCTTCGCTGGATGCAAATAGATTTTGCCGCAAATTCAAAGCTGCTTGTACTGTGAAAATTACGAGGGTTGTCGACATGATGAAAAATCACGCAACACGCCTATTGAGTGTGCGGATAAACTCAATAATGATAATAACTTATATAATTGGAATAATAATAATAAATTATATTATTTAAATAATGATAATCATTAATGTAATGTAATTATAAAAATTAGGTAAAATGTATGTAATGTAATTATAAAAATTAGGTAAAATGTATGTAATGTAATTAAAATTATACTCATAAATTATGTAACTAAAACAAATATTATAATTGACATGATTGATATCATAATTATCATTTATGTAATTCAAGTAATGAAAATAATTAATGTCAATAATAATAACTTAAATGCTACCCTGAGAGATTTTTACACGAATTGCTAACTTGGAATTTCCAAAAAATTTACTATGATTATGATAACCTGTTTTTTACACAGTAATTTTTTGAAGAACGAACATTTTAAGAGATTACAATACAGGATTAATGAAAAACTGTCATTTTAACGTAGTCAAATCTAAAATGTGGCTCCGTCGAAAGTTCCGAAAATCTTGGATCAAAATTTCACGACTCGTATGTTTCTCTGTAGAAATTTGATAGTGTTGCTGCACCAAAACCTTCTGTTAAATTCGACAGGTTTTTACTGAACCTTTTTATTTTAAAGACCACCCAGTGCCCATCAAAGTACCAATTAATTGGTAACAATTTGCAAGGTAAAAATGTGGGAAAGCTGGAATAGGGCTCTAGTTAAATATATAGTATAAGATAGTAAATAATTTCAATAATACGTTTATTTAAGTTAAATACAGTTATAAGGTTATATACAATTAAAATTTACGAAAAATCGATTTTTATTTTATTTTATTTTATTTTATTTTCGTAATGTACACATATTTAAGTACCCACACAGAAAATTTCTTGTCAATCCGGCGAGTATTCTCGAAGTTACATGCACATTTGTAATTGTTTTTTTTTACTCTATGTAAAGTGCTTTTGAAACTTTAAACGTGTTTTTCTCAAAACTGTGTTTTTAAAGTCGGTGAGCAAGATTTCTCGGCAACGGCTGAACCGATCAGTCTCAGATTTTAACACAATCTTTTCAAGTATATTTTTCAGTAATTAATCGAAGGTTTTTTATCACCGATAAATATTTTCCATTTTATAAACAATTTAAGGGCTAAATTTTTATCAAAAATCGATTTTTTCAAAGCCGCTATTTTGTCAAGAATCATTATTTTGCTTATTTCTTCGATCAATTCTAAGATAATCCATTATATTAACGAAATATTTTTGGTTTCTTCATTTTAGATGATTCAGTCCAAAGATATCGTGCTCACCGCAAGACGCCTTTTTTTAGAGGTTCTCCCGGAGATCAGCTATAGCAGCATTAAAAATAATTACTTTTAACAATAAAAAATGTTAAAATACAGTTAAATTTACCATAATATGGCTACAGATGTTTTCGTTAATAGACTCAAAGGTTGTCTCAAGACAGATTCTTGACAAATCGATCTTTTTGGGCCTCCTGACTGTATATAACCCCTTAATAAATCACAATATTCAATTCTAAAATTAATGCATTCTACTTAACGGGTTATACGCAGTTAGAAATTTCAAAAAATCGATTTTTTTATTGCATTTTCGGAATGTACAAATATGTGAGTATATTCCTTGAAAATTTCAAATCGATCCAGCGAATATTCTCGGAAATACACACATAATTGTAAGGATTCAGGTATTGGTCGAAGGAATAAGATTTCTCATAATTATTTCTATTCTTTTTTAAACGGTTTAACGAAAAAAAAATTGGTCGAAAATCGAAATTTTTTCTTTCTGGAGCCACCATTTTGTCAAAAATTAAAATTTCGACTATTCCTTCGATCAATACCTGGATTCATCTATCCCCTAAAAGAATCTTTTTGGTTTTTTTTTTTTTTTTTTTTTTTTTTTTCATTTTAGATAATCCAAACCGGAGATACTTTGCTCACCGCCGGACACTTTTTTTCGGGGACCTCCAGGAGACTTCCTACAGGAGCAATGTTGATGAATATTTTTGAAAATAAAAAATGCCAATCTAGAGCTAAAAGATGCCACTACACTGCCCAATACTTTTCGTTTTTCCCAAATTAAATCCTTTTCCAGAAAAAAAAATCGTGAAAAAACGACTTTTTTGGCCTTGCAACTGCGTATAATGCCTTAAGAAAATATAAGTAATGTATCAGTTCCAGCAAGTTTTTTGCTGACTTCGATAATAAGTTCGACTCAAAAGTGGACCTAGTTTCCGCGTAAAAGAATTCCACCATCATATTTTACATCCAATGAAACGCAAGTTTTAAAAGACTTTTTGAAAACAAATCTTTCCACTTCCATAATCAAACGTCTCTCATAATTACGAAACTTTGAGAAATCGTGAATAAAAAACGCGTATATTTTTTCACTAGAGTACGTATTTCGAATACGTTCCACGATAAAACATCATAGACAAAATTGCGAATTCAAAAAACCGACCAACGTTCATTTTTTCCGCCATCTAGTCTCTCCTAAGTGTGTGGCTCATTCGGGGCTTCTCAACAATTACAATAATGAAAAACTTCCCATATCAACGCCACAAAACAGCACTGTCAGATTCGAAACTCAGGTATAAATGATGGAGCGGCAATTTTTTCAACGACGTCATTCCGAAGTACACGAGAAAACAAAGAACTTTGGACCGGAAACTTTGGTGACGCTCGGAATGTGTTTACTTTCGCTGCTCGATCAGGACTGATCAATGCTCGTGTTGACTTTCCGAGCGCACAGTTCCGTCGACGGAGAAAGACTATGGAAATTTGACTCTGTTCCATCGTAATTTTCGTTCACAGTATCGCAACTTGTACGAACGCAACAAATTTCACTACACTCCAACGTAATTTATCACCGCAGTGCATACCATACTGGTAATTCTAAAATTCCCTTTCGCGTCAGTTCGAACGGCAATAAAATTTGTGAAATTGCACGATAGAAAGTAACTCATCACGGTTGTAAATAATCCTTTGTTCGAATCTGATATAAATTTTACTCTGATTTGCAATAGAAATTAGAAAATTCGTTTATCTGCTGTCAAAAATCAAAATTTGTGATTTGATAATTTTCGATATATCGGGGAAGAGCACACGTATTGCGTTCCCCATATAACGTGGGTAGCGAATCAACGCGGTTGATCGCAATCAATTTTACAGTAGATTCAAGCGCCGTAAATGACACGCTTTTGTCACACGAAAATGCAAAAATGGATACATTTTTGTATACATTGTTTCGGATTGCAATACAAGGTACCTGCGGGTAATAAGGCCTATTGGCTAATGAGGCTAAAATAGCGAAGAAAGTTAAAAAATGTCAACTCCAAAGAAAAAAAAGACCGCATCCTGTAAATAAATCGACACAGCCATGACAGCTGTCATGGCTGTGAAGAGGACGAGATAGGTTACATGAAGCAATCCACTAAATTCGGCAAATCATGAGGAGCGCGTCGGTTTGTCAGTGGATGATACTGATGACTTCGAGCGCTGTTAGGCGAGGCAATTAACCAGTGTGAACGCTGAAAATTTGGGTGATTTTCGGGAATTTTTTGGACGAAAAGTACTCAATTAAATGTTTCGGATAATTAAGAATATATTTGGCTATATTTGACCTATATTATATAATTTTTTCATAGAAAAATATTGAGATCCAAGCGAGTTATGCGCTGCCTTCGGAGGCGCAAAAAAAAAAGTTCCTCCGCTGCTGACATGATTCCGGCCGATTGAGTGGCTGAAACCGAAAACGGAAAAAATGTCAAACTGGAAGGCATTTCCTGTACAATGCCGTAGGATTTTCGAAAAATATCAAAATGTAACAAAATGGCATAGTTATAAAAAAAGTATTTTTTCTTGCCTATAAAATGGTCGTTTTTTTCAATGCCCAATCGTCAATTTCCATCCAATCAAAAACATCCTACGTCATTGTGGAGTAAATATATTCAAGAGTACTCAGTTCAAATTTCAAGTCAATCGGATAATTGCTCTTTGAGTTACAATGTCAGCAAATTTGAAAAATCTCATTTCGAGAAAAACGCGATTAAAGATTTAACTATCGATTTTTGCAAGATAAAATGATATAAATGATCATGATATTCTTGAAAGTATAAATTGAAGAAAAAGACAAATAAATCGATTTTCGAAAGTGCCACACTGGTATAGCCCCTTAATAATTTTTTAAAGATTTCGAATCTAATTGCTGCATTCGTGTGATCATTGATCTCAAATCCCAAATATATTACATATAGTTTGATTATTTGAGCATGTTGTAGGCATTATTATCCTACTATTGTAAAAGAAGGCTTACTGGCAAGATTTTTAAAAATGTTCAATTTTGTTTTTATTTTATTTGTGCTACAAGTTACCATTTTTCGTTTATATTCTATAGAAACTGAACTTAAATAATTATCATGTTAAAAACATGTTAATTAAATTGGATATTTTTCATTTTATCACAAATATCCCTTAGCTAGGCCTTATTACCCGCATGTGCCTTACGCATTATGACAATTTTTTGTCTCGATCATGAATTGATCAACTCAGTAACATTTCATTCCGCAATGGGGAGAAACCCAAACAATTTAGTCTGGACTACCAGCGGTAGTGGGTTGGCCAAATCTGTGTGGGTCAGCACTTGGATGGGTGACCGTTAGGCCCTACATGACGCCTCGTAGTCTGAGGCAATTTACTGACCTTCCGATGGATACTGAAATTCAATCAAATATAGCTGTTATTCGAACGCGTTTTGTACAGTTTCCCTATGGCCTCGAACGTCAGCAGTATGGAAGGGCATTGCCAAATCGTAGCTGCAGGGACACTCGGGAAGGGTCACCAAAATACATGAAGATGTAGAGTATGAATAAAAATAAAGTATCGAATACATCGCACTAATGACATAGTTAATATCGTCGTATTCGTGTTTTACTATTGGTATAACTGATAAATTAATATGACATGCAATCAAAGTGATGGGATATTGGACGACGGGGATTAATAACTCGACGGAAAATTCGATCTCGGTAACGTTCGAGGGCCTGGATCGAGCGACCACGTCAACGAGGTTTATATTTTCAGAACACCATATACATAGCAGAATTTGATTAATTATCGAGGCAGTATCAAAGAGTTGTATGAGTCAAAGAGGTTAAACAAAAAGACGTACGGTTTGATTCGTCAAATTGGAGTAGCCCGATACCCAATCGAGGGGGATGCCAGGAGTGCAATTATCCATCAATTCATAATTCATCATCAAAATGGCGGAGCAGTGGCATTTTTTCAGTTCAAACATGTATAATTTCTATGTGACGGTAATTAAAATGAAGAAAATGCAAATTTGAGAAAATGGCACGCATTTACAAAAAAAAATCAACATTTCACGCACCATTTCTGTAAAACGTGGATTAAAAAGGAGTTTTTTCCAATTTTTCAAAAACAATTTTCGTCAAGTAGAAGGTAGCAATATTATGAATATTTCTACCAAGTTTCAACTCAATCGGCTTAAGGGGTAAGGCCACTGTAAATTTTTTGAAAAATCGATTTTTTTTTATTGGCTTAAAAAATAGTTTAAACCCTCTAGAATAAGAAGACCCCTTAAAATAAGAACTTCTTTTTTAAATTTTTTCTAATAAAAAACTATTCGCAAAACTTTAAACGCGTTTTTCTCGAAACATGGTTTTTCAAAATGGCACGCAGCATAACTCGAACAATTTTCATTTTTTTTACTTGAAATTTTAACCAGATGTGAACATTTACATTATCTTGAGAATGTCGATCGGAATTTTCAAGAACTTTATTTATTGATTTTTTATTAACAAAAAACTTGCCGTTTTTTTCGTCAAAAATCAATTTTTTTTTTTCAAACGCACGCCAAATCCACAAAAATTGATACTTTTTAAAATCCGATCGACATTCTCTAGCTATAGCCCTCTAGATTAATGGGTTTTTTTTTGTTCTAGATTCAAAAGTGCACCAGTTGCGCTGCGTGCCGCGGAGCCCTGGAAGCAAAACATGTCCCGGGAAGATAGCTGTGGAACCGCCATTTTGTTTTTTTTTACTGTAAAAAAATTTTATAATAAAGTTTAATGTATGCCCGATAACACCATTAAAAGTTTTTTTTCAAATACCTTCAATTTCGGGAGCTAAAAATTAGTGAAAAAACCTTTTTTTTGGGGCCGTTACAGTGGCCTTACCCCTTAATAGTTTTTGAGTAATCTTGCACGCCAATCTCGATAATGCAGTTTTGAGAAAAACGCGTTTGAAGCTAATGCTCGCTCCGAATCCGAGCGGTGAGGCACAGCGTTGACGGGCTGTAACGGTTGAAGTTTTTCAAATTTCGCTGTTGAACTTTGGGAAAATATTCTATATATACAATTCTATCGTTTAAAGAAGAAAAAAACGATATCGATTTTTTTATGATTGTATCATAAATGTGTATGCCTGCCTGAATTAGAAGGTCCAAAAAAGCGTTTTTTCGGGAAATTTTTTAGAAGGGAAAAAATACCAGTGCGCCCAGTAAACATTGGGGTATCTTTTCATGTATATTTGAAATGTGTAAAAAAAAAAAAGTTCAGCATGAAGCAACAAATGACTGCAGATTTGTCAGCCTAGTGCACGTGCGTCTTACGACTGCAGTCCCCAATCAGCGGGAGACATGCAGCTCGTAATTCTTGACTGAACCAAATAAGCCAATTAAATGGTTAATTGTCATATGTTTTTTTTCTGGATGAATTGACGGGAGATATACACCTAGATGGTCGAGGTCGAGGATTTAGAAGCTACGAACATTCCGTCGACCGTAGAAGACCTACATTATGGGCCTGGTATCGATGATTCCGTGTAAGTTGAGAAATTTCATGATTTATTCATTCCCAAATTTTCAAACGCGTTTTTCTCAAAACCACGTTTTTCAAATCGGTACCCAACATTTCTCGAAAACCAATGAACCGATTGCCTTAAGGTTTTTTGTGGTTATTCTATACACCCTTATCTAGTACTTGTCATAGGATTTTTTTTCCGTTACTTAGTTTTCGTTTCATAGGCAAAATAATAACTAATTTTTGGCCCAAAAATCACTATTTATGTTCAAACGTCCGCCATTTTGTCATAAATCGATATTTTCAAAATCGCCTATGACGAGTACTAGATTATAGTATCTAATTTAATAATCTTTTTGATTCTTTTTTCCAGATGATTTTTGAAGAAACGCCAGTGGGTACCGTATACGCAGATTTTTTTACGACGCTCCAAGGACTATACAATATCCTTGTATATTTCTGATATTTTTAAATACAGAAAATTAATCATATTTTTGAAAGTATATACTTTTAGATAATTAAAACCCCAATCCGAAATTTCAAATAGTTTTCCTTGAAAAAATTCACAACAATGACCTTTTTTCCGGCTCCTAAGTGAATATCGCCCCTTCAGAAAAAGCCGAAAAAAATCGTGAAATTATAACTTGCCTCAGGTTTGAAAAAAAAGTGTATTTGAAAAAACATTTTAACGTGCTAGAAGAATGATTTAAAAAGACTTTTTCAACGCCTTTTTTAATTCACTTTGAAGGAATTTTCATCCTAAAGAAAATGAACGTTGGTTTGATTCAATAGGTCGTTGAGTTTTTTTGCTATCACGCCCACCAATTTGGCAAAAGCGTAAAAATGAAAACTGGAGAATACGCGCTTCAAAGTTTTCAATAGGAGGAAATATCAATCGCTTCTTTGCCTTCGGCTTTTTCCCTTTGAAAATATTTACAATTGCCCTCTGTAACTTTGTAAGCATATTCTTGGATAGTTCATCTATCGATTTAAGTAACTAAAAAAAAAACGATTTTTCGGACCTTCCAATTGAGGCTCCCGCCTTAGGGAATATCCTAAGCAGAGGATGAAGACCAGGACCATTTCATCTCACATTGCCAAAAATCAGATTTCCTCATGCTTCGAATATTTAAATATTCCGATAAGACCAGTGACAAAAGTCGAATCGAGAAACATGAATTTGGACATTGAAAATGCAAGATCGTTGCCGAAGAGCCTTAGCAAAAAGATGAAAACCATCTCACGATTACGCCAAGTATATAAAAAATCCAAACACGAATGTGTGCCAATTACATACTTATTCTTATTCAAACTATCGCACGAACTATCTTACCCGTACCGACTGTTTCATTTTCGTTCTTGAAGGCATGTGAGGGAAAAAATTTGTTGTTAGAGTCACTCATACTCGTTGTCAGTTTGACGTTTACTGCTTTATCTCCTGCAAGCTTTTCCATCTCTTCCCGAGAAGGAAATCTTTCCTCAGCCTTGTGTTTCATCTCTTTTCCGCACTTAGGTGAGATATCGCGATCCCGACGGTATCGCGGGGTCACAACGAAAACCTCCCACGAGAAACGGTGAATAAATATTCCATTCGACCGCTCACTCGTGCCCTTAAATATATATATATATATATATATATATATATACAGGGTGGCCCAAAAAGTGACGTCCAAAAGGAAAATCTCGTTGGCTCGTATCAATATCAATCCGAATCATCACAATCTTCTTTCGCTCTCAAGAAAAACCCATTTTCAAATATTTTTCGGTCAACTTTACCCGTAGCGTAAGATCTGATTTACTTTTCCTTCTCGTGTATGTACTTTCTCTTACAATCTTTTAAAAGCAAGTCCGAGTCCTGTAGATGAGAGCAATTTTTTTTTTCATCATCTGAAGTTCAATAACTGATCCTTTTCAACCTATTTTCCAAACTTCTGATCTAATCCTAGGCATTCGTGTTATTATTCAGTTGGTCATACATTTATCGCTTAACGATGCCCACTATGACGATAATATAAGCAAAAAAAGATCGCGACGAAAGTACATCTACAAAAGAGAAAAAATTAAAACATGCTTTGTCTCGAAAACTAAAAACGATACCAGAACATACGTGGGGGTGAATCAGATAGGTCAAAATCAGATACGAGACATCTTGATTTTTGGACATAGTTTTTTCGAGCCACCCTGTATACAAGAATACGCAGGTATGTGTATATGCACTGCGCTGGATTTCACTTGCGAAATCTCGCTTAGCACGTAGAGATTTCGGCACGCATCCACTGGACGATGAATAGATGAAATAAGTTATGCACCCTGACACTTTGCACTTCGTTGCTAAAGCTACAACAGCTATTTACTATCCCTAATACATATGTGTATACTGACTGTGTTGCGACAGCGGTGTATATGAATATATATATATATATATATATATATATATATATATATATATATATATACGGATGACACACAGAAACGGCGTGAAATTTACGCATCGGTAATTCCCTTCGCTGGACGCATTACGAGAACTGGTGCGTTTAATGCAATTCGCTCGCCCCGACATTAAGGGTAAGACTCGTGCCCCGTTAAACGACATTAGGGGTAAGGCTGGTGTATGGAGGAGGGGACGTTAGACGGGAACGGCCCGCAAAAGCAATAAGAACCGCAAAGAACAAAAACATTTTTCGTTTGGATCCTCCGAACCCTCCGACACTTCGCGACCGACCCGGCGAGGAGCCATTGACTGAGAGAAAGAGTGAGAAGAGAGAGAGAGAGAGAGAGAGAGAGAGAGTCGGGAAACAACAAAAAAAAGTCGCCCTTCGACGGGTGGCAAAAGAACTCCAGTGGATCACTGATTCACCCTCGTCTTTTACCGTAATTCGCAGCAAGGAAGAGCGGCGGACACTCGGGAAGTGTGCTGGAAATAATGCGCCATGTGGCCATAAAAACGTAGACAAAATGGATAAAATAATGGAGGGACGTGCGGCCAAAATGTAACGAGGATGTATGCACACACGCGCGTACACGTGTGCTGTCTGGCTGTTGGGTTTTGTTGAGTTAGCGTCGGCTGTATGTAGGAAAAGTCATTTTAAGGACGTATCACTTTGAGGACCTTTCTCGTGGTTCCTCGTGGCCTATGTGTCCCCATACTCGACATTATACACGCCCCAATGTCTTCATAATCATCCTGGACGTCGAGGGCTATTCTCGAAATCGGGGATCTGTTATGAAAAAAAAATTTAAGGGGGCTATCGGACAAAGGTCACTTACAAGGAACATCCCTCAGGTGACAACCTTCGGATTTGTTAAAATTTGGGTATGTTATGAAGCACCGAAAAGTAAGCGATACGTATTTTTTTTATCGGCGGAAAAACGGTTTTAAGGGGTGAAACCACCCCTTAATATAGGGGTGGTTCACCCCTTAATATAGAGGTGGTTCACCCCTTAATATAGGGGTGGCTCACCCCTTAATATAGGGGTGGCTCACCCCTTAATTTTTTTTGCAATGTCAGTATAGTGGATTTTTTATTGCTTCGGATTAGAAGAATTTTCGTTTTTGTTTCATTAAAATCGGTGGACTCCTTGTGTGTGAAATTGCTATATTACCCCTAGAGATGCCTTTTTCGAGGGCTGGTTTCACCCCTTAAAACCGTTTTTCCGCCGATAATAAAAAATATGTATCGCTTACTTTTCTGTGCTTCGTAACATATCCAAATTTCAACAAAAGCGAAGGGTGTCATCTAAGGGATGTTCCTTGTTAGTTCATGCGTGAAATGAGATTTTTCAAATTTGCTAACATTGTAACTCAAAGAGCAATTATCCGACTGACTTGAAATTTAGATTGAGTACTCTTGAATATATTTACTCTACAATGACGTAGGATATTTTTGATTCGATGAAAATTTACGATTTGGCGTTGCAAAAAACAACCATTCTATAGACAAGAAAACAAACCTTTTTGATAACTACGCTATTTTGTTAGATTTTCATATTTTTCGAAAATCCTACGTCAGTATACAGGAAATACCTTCCAGTTAAACGACATTTTTTTCCTTTTTCGGTTTCAGCTACTCAATCGGCCGGAATCATGTCAGCAGTGGAGGAACTTTTTTTTTGCGCCTCCAAAGGCAGCATGTAAGTCACTTGGATCTCAATATTTTTTTATGACATAATTATGTAATATAGGTCAAATATAGCCAAATATATTCTTAATTTTCCGAAACATTCAATTGAGTACTTTTCTTCCAAAAAAATTCCCGAAAGTCACCCAAATTTTCAGCGACCACACCGGTATAGCCCCTTAAACATCTTGTTAAAAAATTCGTAAAGTTTTTTGAAGATATGTAGAATGGAGGCCACTAAACGGAATTTCCATTTTATCAACCGAGTATCCATTCAAAAATTATCGAAATTCGCCTTTCCAGGCTCTAGGCTGGTGATTTCCCTAAAAGGCTGTTTTCATGAATTTTTTTGATACGTTTATTTTATACATATTGATATAAAAGTTGTTACACTTAATAAATACACTTTCGAAATTCACAAAAAAAATGTTTTTTATGTATTTATGTAACCCAAACAAACTTTGAACGCGTTTTTCTCGAAACAACGTTTTTCCACGGCTAGTTGACGATATCTTCGAAACTACTGAACCCATCCTTATGAAATTTGAACCACATATTCTTTACAACTATAGCTATAGCGCATAACAAGGATTTTTTTAAATTTTAATATTTACTATTTTTGTTTGCCCAAAACGGTAAAAAAAACACGTTTCTTTGTTTTTTCGAAAATTGCCCGCCATTCTGTTATTTTTGCATATATCAAAAATCGTATGATATGCGCTATATAGCCATTGACTATACAGTAACAGTCAACTATACACCATTGACTATATAGCCATTAACATACTGAATTTAAAATTCTTTGATATTTTTTTGTTCCGCATGATCCATCTCCGAAATTTCATCAACAGCGCATACCTAAAATTTTTTACGACATTTTTTTAACTACCATTTTCGTCTACAAATAGTGACTTAAATAAATAATTGTTTTCTTTTAATGTATTTCAAAAGTGTATTTATTAAGTGTAACAATACAACTTTTATATGAATATCTATAATATAAACCTGTAAAAAAATTCATGAAAATAGCCTTTTTAGCGTCTAAAGTGGGAAGACCCCTTAAGGAACGTTCTCCAACAGGCAGATGTGCTCATAGCTAATATTACGAGGATGTAATGGGTTCAAAATATCCGTTGACCATAAATATATTTATACACGGACATATATATGGGGTGGATGGCGGAGACAGGAAGCAGCAACACACTCCGGGCACGCTCTACTATATCGGCGCGACCCACTTTCCTTCGCTTGTAAGCAATTTGTAAACGGTTGGAGTTTTGAGATCGTATATATCTCATGACACTGGACTATATGTATATCTGTGTGTGTCTGTGTGTAAGTAAAAAGAGAAAGAGAGAGAGAAGAGATAAACGAGGAAAACACGAGAGGTGGGACTAGGTGGAGGGAGTCAGATTGAAGAACTTGGTGCGCGATACATATAGTCCCGAGTTGAGAAAAGCCGGGGCCAGTGATTAAACGCCTCAGCCACATCACGCGAACTTCTAATTATGAACAAAAGGGAGCGGGACAGCTGCGGTCTCACGAATTTCCTTACCGATCACGACGTTTTTCGTGTTCTTTTTCCTTTTCACCCTTTCACGCTTGAGGTGAAGTGAAACACCCGCTTGCGCTTCACCTCCGACCCAAATCTTCAATTCAACTAGTTGTCGAGAAGCTTTATTTTTTTCTCAATAATTGAAAAGTTTGATCGTAAAATTGACGCGGCTCCTGAAACTCAGTTCTTTCGATGAAACTGAAAAACCTTCGAAGCCAGTCGGTGAAAGAGTTTTCTCATCTAAAGAACACTCAAACATCCGGGCATTCCAAATGTTGTGGGATTGGTATTGGAAAAGATTGCGCGGTTCCTTTTCCGCGACCCCAGTCGCTCGTCTTGCCCTAGCGGAATGGGGAATAGTGGCGTAGAATAAGGTATGGAGAATTAGTACAGTCGTGCTGTTTATTGGAATCGGAAAAAAAATAGAAGAAGGCAAACTAGCCTTTGACAGGTGATTTCGTAGGTGCCGCGGATGGTAAATCCAAGTTTGCCGAAAAATCAGGGTGTAGGGATTTTCTTAGGGGATGAAAGGGGATGGGGGTGGATTAATGCCAAACTACAACCTCCACGAGGTCGGCGCCGGCAGAAAAAATGTTTAGAAAAGTCCAGACTTTATTTTTGTCCGCAGCGCCGAAGTCGTGGACATTCATTTCGGGGGTGAAGAAGTGGGGTGAAATTTTGAAAAATCAGTTTTTATTCGATAACTCTTTAGGAAAAATTCATACAATTTTTGTTTAAATGGGAAAGTTGTAGTCCTTAGAAAGACGCGTCAATCGAGTATTTGATCATCCCTCTCCATTCATATTTTCACCCTCAAAAGAATTGTTGAAGTATTGAAAAAAATGGTGTATTGAATAACTAAAAAACAATCGATTTTTCGGAGGTGGTTTAAATGTACGAAATGTAGAAAATAATTTTCTCTATATTTTCGTTCTTACCCTTGAAGTTTGCTTTTCCGAACCCCTCTCAGGGGTTGAAAATTCAAAATGAAATTCTGGGAAAACTATTGACCGAAAATAAAGAGATACGAGTTTGGCGCTGTGGACAAAAATGTAGCTGAGGCTTCAAGCTACAAATTCGTCCGCGGCGGCGAAATCGTGTGGTCAATAGTTTTCTCAGAATTTCATTTTGACTTTTCAACCCCCGAGAGGGGTTGGAAAATAAAAATTCAAGGGTGGTCTATAGAAACGAAAATGTAGAGATATTTATTCTTTAAATTTCGTACATTTGAACCATACCAGAAAAATCGATTGTTTTTTAGTTATTCAATGAACAATCTTTTTTGGTATTTTGACCATTTTTTTGGGGATGAAGATACTATCAGAGAGTGATGATCAAATACTCGATCTTCGCGTCTTTTCAAGGGCTACAACGTTCCCATTTGAACAAAAAGTGTACGAATTTTTTCTAAAGAGTTATTGAATTAAAACTGATTTTTCAAAATTTCACCCCACTTTTTCATCCCCAAAATGAACTTCCACGACTTCGACGCTGTGAACAAAACTAAAGCCCGGATTTTTCTGCACATTTTGTCTCACGGCGCCGACCGCGTAGGGGTTGTAGTTTCGCATTAATCCACGCCCATCCCCTTTCATCCCCTAAAGAAAAACCCTACACCCCGATTTATAGGCAAACGTGGATTTAGCATCCGCGGCACCTACAAAATTACCTGCCAAAAAACTAGCCTTCTAATTTTTTCCCATTACGGGGTTTTTCAGCGACAGCACGGCTGTACTAAATGCTCTCAGAAGGAACGGGTAAGTTGCCTGAATAACTCGTTGGCAATTTGAGGCGAAGGCTGCTCTAACAAAATGTGGAATGGTTTTGATAAAACTTTCTAACTTCCATCAAAAATGGATTTTCCATGAATGAGTCAGATTCGATGGAAATCTGTATGAAAGCCTAATTAAACCAAGTTTCATTGCACGTGACGTGGCCATAAGTATATAACATCGCCAAAGGCAAGTGGCCCTCCATAAAGCTTAGGACGATTGACGACTACCTGGCAACGATGGTAATCATTAGCTGCCTATACGGTCCAAAATATGTGTCACCATGGCAGTGCCTTACGACATATACCCTCGTAACGCTATTTAGTTACGACGCTCTAAGTCCATCAATTAACCTATCGATTAACCGTCGGCCTTTGTCCTTAAGGAGATTCCGTCAAGTTTCATCTATCTTCAATATATGATAGATACATATCCCATTGACATTGACAATAACTCTGGAATCGATGAAACGTCGATTCCATTGAGCGCTCACTGTCTATGCATTTTATGGATGACACTGACGAAGGTAATAGATTCATTTAGCACTGACAGCATCATCCTTATCCGATGATGGCTATATACGTAAGTATATACATCTCTACAAGTACATACGTAAGTATATACCACATACCCAAATCGACCAAGTCGTATAATACTCAGCTGACCTGTATACCTATACCATCCGTAGAATGTTGGAATTTCACGCGACAGCCACGACGGTTCGTTCAACGAAATCATCATTTCCCCCTGGATTATTATTGCATCCCTGTCTTCGCTCTCCTCCATGCTCGCGATCTTCCCTAACGAAATAATAACTTCCACCCACTGAATCCTTAATCGGAGATTGATCTGCCATTATTGTCCGGGATGGCGCAACCACGCACCCTGCATGCGTGTCTTCCAAGCTACAGGCCCCCGGCGCTTTGATTACGGGGATTCGTATTGTTACATTGGGTCGTAACGTATATTGGTTCTGTTGTTTTTAGCATTTCTAATAATCAGCAAATTTAGAAGTAAGTTTGATGGGTCATCTTTGATCTATTATTGCTGAAGGATTCCTGTCTTTTAGAGATCCCGCGACTACGTCCCGTGCGGAAATTGAGTTGGGGCTGTGATCGGGCCCCAATAATATTCCCCTAACTTTATTCGGGCCCTAATCTGGAAGCCACGTGAGGGCCGTTAGCGGCCGGTCACACTTTGTCAACAAGGACCGTTAAAGGCGCAACGACCGGGGCCTTATAAGATGCCTCAATAACGCCTCATCAAAACCATCTTAGCGCCCTGAAAATGCCTCAACGGCGCCTCATCAAAACCATTTCAGCGCCATAAAATATCCGTATCAGTGGATATACGTGTATGTTAAATGCGCCAGGGTATATCTGTATTTGTTTTTATGTGATTGTTCATGTGCACGGGTGTGGGCGTGAGTACATGTGTATGTATGTGTGCGCGCGTAGAAATGTGATTGCGTATTTGCATGTGAGCCTTTATGACAAACTGCCATGACAAAATTAATACAAAAAATAATGTGAGGCGAACTCTCTTCACTGCAAACATTTATTTTTGAGGAACTATCCACCATGATAACATTTTTTTAGAATTGTGATAGCTTGTAACAATTAAGTTTGAAATTATAAGATTATCACATTGATTATAGTTATATTGTTATGCCAGTCTTTTGCATTATTTGAACAAATATATTCTACTACACATCCATTCTAAGGAATGGATGTGTAGTAGAAATAAAAAAAATATATGGGTCTGCTGAATCACTGGAATCTATTTCCATTGAGGAAAAGATCTGGAAAACAAAGACCAATTTATTTACTTATCCTACACAGTCAGATAAAGTTTATGAATGGGAAATATCAGCGAAGTCTTCAGAAGAAATAATTTTCCCTATGATGAGTATTGAGCGGAAATTATTTGCTCCAAAAATGTCGAGAAAACCGGTTGGGACTGTTCACATTTATGCGCTAGCATTACTCCATATATGAGTGAAACCATGAGTAATTGTTTGTATCTATGTGAAAGGTTTCTTTAATTTGATAAATAAATACTGTCTGATGTTTGTCTGAATATTTGTGTTCATCGTTGATTTTTTATTTGCTAATGCCCTTACGCTTTTTCCCAATTTGCGTTCGATAATATTATTCGATCGATGTATATAATCGATTTGAATAATTGAAATACCATCAACCATGTAGCCTAAGCTATTTATACTGGTTTATCGCTATAATAGTCAGATCTGGGCCTATTGTGGAAATCCCTACTTGTTTATCCCTATACTGGCCAAGTCTGGGCCTATTGTGGAAAGCCCTACAGGTTTATCCCTATAATGGCCAAGTCGGGTCCCATTGTGGAAATTCCTACAGGTTTATCCCCATAATGGCCACGTCGGGGCCTATTGTGGAAATCCCTACAAGTTTATCCCGATAATGGCCAAGTCTGGGCCCATTGTGGAAATCCCTACTAGGGAAAGCACTAGGGAAGCCCTGAAAGGCCCTTATTTTTATTAGGGATGCCCTATCAGTGTTCCGCACGGGGTAGTAAAAAAACCCATCCGAGTATTTTTAGCAGGAGTTCAAGTCTTGTAGATTTACACCGTTGAAAAGGTTCTGCTAAGCTCTACACAAATGATAGTACCTACGAAGGTACAAGGTGCAGGCTACATGGTAGATGGGCCGAAAATCCCCACCCAAGCGACCGGCACGTTTGGCGAATAGTTTTTACCAATAAATCGCAAGTAGAAACTGGTCCACCGAAATCTTATCGCTCAATTGATGCATCCCTCAAGTACCGAGCTTCTTGACGAATCCAGTGTATCGCAAGTGTCCCGGAACAGTAGTGGTGTCTTGTTGACTATCAAGTGAACCTAATAGACACTGATCAACGAACCGATCACTGGAAAAGGTGAAACACAAGCAGGGCTTTCACTTCACCTTATTCCCAGCCTAACCTAATCCTGATCATCAGCATTAGGTTACGCCGAGCCGAAGGAGAACCGTAGTGCATCTCGATACTTTCACTCGCACTCATGTAGATGCACGCGTTGATCGATCCAATCACGAAGGGTGCATGGCGGCTCATAAACTTCCCACAAGACCGTAAGCAAAATAAACTCATCGTTGAGAGAGCACAAAAATGAGGCGAAATACGCTTTGCGCACTCCTCGTGTGTGCTACGGGATTGAGCGCGAGATGCGGAGATGCAGGAAACTATAGGAGGGCGATGGGCTGAATAACGGAGGCGGGATGAGCGCCACGCGAGAAATAAGTGCCGGAGTATACGACAAAAGGAAGTATATGCTCCAGCACGAATGAGAAAGAGGAATGAGGGATGTACACCTTCTCTAACTAGGAACTTTGAGGGAAGGTAGATTGTTAGGGTTCTCCTTCTCTCGCTTTCTTTCTCCCTCTCTCTCTCTCTCTCTCTCTCTCTCTCTATCTCTTTCTCTCTCTCTCTCCCTCTCAGCCCCATTCCTCTCAGATATCCACCAGGCGAGAGAACTTTTGGCGAGTGAACGTGCAAGCGGAGAAGCGCTAATATGTAATACCAAAAGTTTGACTATATCCGGGAGAACAGAGAGGGAGAGAGAGAGAAGGCCTACGCAGCAGGAGTATGCATCCTGAAACGTGAGAATGCGAACCTCTTCTTCAGCGAATGCTGTGTGCTTCCCAGGATCTCATCTTCAACCTCTTATTCATCCCTCTCTCTCTCTCTCTCTCCCTCTCTCTCTCTCTCACACACACACACACTCCCTCTCGCTCCTCTTTTTATCTCTCTCCTTCTCTCTCGCTCTACCTATTAACATCGAGATTTCATCCACCTTACGATTTCGCAGATGGAGTATTCTATCCGACTATTATCCATTATAACGACGTGTTGCACGAAAAAGATAATTGCCCTTCTGTATTTTCCAATATACCTGTCTGCGCGATTGCCTCATCGAATATCCAACCAAGTAAATAGCGCTGTCCATCTATTTGTGTAAATGGACGTCAAAATTCTATTCTCCTGTCGAAGATTTATTGGATATTCGGATTATGTCGCTTCCTTGTGGAGAAAGAATTTTTTCATGAACAGAAAAATGTTTGAAAACTCTTTGAGATAAGGTGAATTTTTGAATATATGGGTTCCATGATTGTGAGTACTTTTAAAGTGTACCGATTTTGGGAGCTTACCATTGAACATAATAATTGCCAGATTTTTGGAGACGTTCGCTGACACTGGACGAACATTTGCAATTATTTTCGGAAAAAGCACACACTGGTTTCCACCGTGAGGAAGCGCTGCGGCAGCGCTAACACAGGCGCTTCATTTGTCAGGACCAGTCGGAACAGTTCTTACAAGTCATTATGGATTTTTGAGACTCAATGCCGACCCGCTAAGCCGTGGAGCTGATAAAGCTACTGTCTGAAACGGCCTCCCTAAATCCCCTGCTGTTCTAAAAACCGAAACGGAGCTGGCCTCCGCTAACGAGTGCTCTTTGCAGCGTCGACAAAAAAAAACCACCTCCACTCGGTCTTGGCCCACCAAGAGGGTGTCACGAGGCCCGGCATCAATAATTGCAGTATCTCGTCTAGTATTGTACAAAGGCGACCAAAATGTTCGCCGCCCTGATGTAGCAACATCGTTTTTGGCGGAAAGATATGAACGTTGGAGCGAGCTGAGCTTAGACTATCGGAGCTTTTTCTATTACCGGTATTATTTCGATATCAACGAGTTGCAATATCGGTATATCGATATTTCGATATTTCCTGATATTTATGGGAAACGGTATTCAATAACGTTAGAAGCTTGAACGTGAAGACGAAGGTTGTAGAAATAATAGTGTATAGCTGATCAGCAACATCACTCAAGTGTCCGCCGTCGATTTTGTTGAAACTCATGTGTGATAAAGCATTGGAAACTGATAGACACGTATTTCTTTTCATCTGCGGAAAAACGGTTTTAAGGGCGAAACCACCCCTCAAAGGAATATGTGTCGAGGGGTGGCCTTGCATTTTCACCCACAAGCAGTCCACTGATCTGAATAAAACAAAAACCAGAATTCTTCTAAAGTAAAGTGATAAAAATCCACTATAGAATCATTGAAGAAAAAAAAATTAATCGCGGGGTGGTATGCCTTTCTTTATAGGGTCGTTTCTCCTCTTAAAAACGTTTTTCCACAGATTGAAAAAAATACGTGTCTAATAGTTTTCAAAGCTTTATGACACACATGAGTTTCAAAAAAATCGGAGGCCGAGACTTAAGGGATGTTGCTCGTAAGCAAAACCACAGTATTTATTTAAAATCACCGTCTTTCATTGAGATCTTCATTTATTATACATTTCTAAATATACTCTGCTATGTTCTTAAATATATCCAACCACAATGAAATTTTAAAAAAATAAATAAAAACATATGAACTTATGTGCAAATAAAAAAAAAGTAAACACGGAAAATAAAAATCAGGTCGTTTTATGGAAGTCAGCGCAGTAGTAGCTACCAGAATGCAAACAAATTACATAACTTGTGGCGGGCGGGCAACAGCATGGTCACTTCAATTAACGAGATTGAGATTGTTGAAACAATGACCTAAGAAAACAGGGAATCTTGAATTTTATTTTTTAGAGACCACTTTATCTTTTGCAGGTGAGGGCTACGAAAGAAAAAGCCCTTTCTGATTCCACACTCGTGGATAAATGGGACTTCGAAAATATTTAATGTAGGTAGTAATATTCTAAGGCTACGTAGTAAAAAAACACACAAGTAAAAGTAACTTAAGGAATCATCACAGTGTGAAATTTAAAAAAAATAGATTTTTTCCGCATTATCCGATAGTATGCACGGTTATAAACGTTCTGTCCAATTTTTAGATCGAAATTCAAATTATTTCGGTCGCTACAGCCTTTTTAAGAAAAAGTTAAGGCTTTTTTAACAGCCTTTCTTAGAACTTTAAACGCGTTTTTCTCGGAATGGTGTTTTTCAAAAAGGTGGCTACTCTCAAAGTAAGAGTTTTCAAGCTATCCGTTTGAAATTTTAACAGAACATTCTTCACGTCATTCTTTATGTTGCTATGAAAGCTTTTTTTGAATCTTCCTTTTTTTTACGAAAAACTGTCGAAAAAAGGCTAAATTTGATCCTTTTTGTCCAAAACGCCGCACATTTTTTTCAAATGTCACTTTTAAAAAATCTCCATAGGAACATAGCGGCTTTCCTACAGATTTATAATCATTTTGAAATTTTTGTTTCGGATAAAATTTGCGGCCGCCTTCCTGGCCACCATGGGAAACCATTTTTTCCACGCAAATGAACACAATGTTAAACAATAGATAAGGAATTTTTTTTTAAATCACTTCGTAGTCTTTAGCGGTTCTCCAATTTGTAGAAAAAAAAGTTAGACCGATTAGCTTATCCTATCTACCTTTTAAAAAATCGCGAAAATCGTCTATTTTTCCGGGCGGTCACACTGTGATGATTCCTTAATGCCTTAGGCCACAGTAACGAGTATAAAATCATGTCCGAATTAAACAATTTTTTTTTCGTATGAAAAAGTAATTCACGTATAAAATTAGTTACACATTTATTTAGTACGAATATCGAGCTATTATAAAATATATATATTTTTTTGCGACGTACAAAATGGCCGACTACTCGAAATTTTTCGAAACAGCTTTTTTCCAATTGGCGTGACAAATAACTTCAACAATTTTCACTCGATTTACTTCAAATTCAAAAGTTATGTTCCTAATTGCATTTCGCAGCGAAGTACGTACGGAATTTCTGATCAATCGAAGACTTTTCATTTTATGAGCAGTTTATGAGCAGTTATAACGAAATTTTTCACTGAAAATTCATTTCTTCAGTTCAAATACCCACAACTTTGGAATAAAACAATATTTTTCAAAATTCCGTACGTACTTCTCTAGGTATTCTAATGTTGATTGACGAGAATTTTTGTTTTTTGTTCTAGGCAAAAAATTGTGGATGCTAAATGTCACGCCGCGGTGCGCCTAAAAAAAAGATAACGAAAGAAAATATTAATGGTCGGGCATTTTGTAAATCGAAAAAAAAAAATTTCTAACAGCTTGATATTCATACTAAATATAGGTGTAATTAATTTCATGAGTGAACCACTTTTTCATACGAAAAAAAAAAATAGTTAAATTCGCACATGATTTTAAATGGAAATGATCACCGTTTTCAACTCTGATATCGAAATACCGGTATTGTTTTTGTCCACTATTGGATTCTTGGTCGGATATCGGTTTTTCGAAAATATCCAAAAACTGGTATCCATACTGTAGGAAAGTAATAGTTGCATATCTAATGGCAATCTCGAAAATTCTTTGACGGCACGTTTCCGTTGAGAACTCTGTATTAACTTGACATTTCAAAAATACCATTTTTTTCATTGTTCTGTTTTGTAGCATAGGACCTTAACGTTAATTTACAACAAGTATTTTCTAAAAACACCAAAAATTTAGCATACACCTGTGGATACCACACTTAGTTTTTCTCTCTCGTTCTCTAATTTCCACCAAAATAATATGATTCACTTAATTCTACGGGTTTTCTCCAGACAAGTATAGCAAGATAGCACAGTACGACGGACTCTTCGCCGAGAGCCGACGCCACCAAAATCTCAGCTAAGTAGTCTTCCGAGACAAGCGCGTATACTTCGTCAACTTTCCAACATCTTTCCATTTCCAACTTCCGCGCAGCATGAATAAGGAAAGAGTGAGCGTCATCCTGAATTTCTCCGCGACAGAGAACTTCCAAAAATACCGCCTGCCAATGATACCGTCGCGTGAGTGACCAACGTAAACATGAGCTCAGAATATCCGCAAAATATCCCGGATTATAGCCAACAATCTTTGTCTCACACCGTGAATAAAAATATCCGTGAATAACGAAATAATGAATTCAAGTCACGGAGCGATAATCCAATGATGTTGTATTTGATTTTCCACGAAATAGAATCTTCACTTGCATTGGACCATCTATTTGATTGCGGTCGAGTGCACGAATAATCAGCAGACACCGATTAAATTTCAATCAACTTAAGCAGACGATTCCTGTTCGCTTCAACGAAGTGCTCCAAATGTTGCGCTTATTGGATCACACCGCAGCCGAGTAGATTCGAGGAAAATCATGTTCCGGTAGACGACGTTTGGTTGGTTTGATTGAGCGAGACTACCAGTCTCCCAGAGACTACCCGCCCAGAAAAAGGTGAATTTTGACAATTTTTTTATCGATATCCAGTTGATAGAATAAATACTTCGTTCAGTGGCATTTATCCTATATATCTTCAAGTATCTTTACCTTTTTTTCCACAAGATTTTGTAATAAAGTGTTAGCGCTGAAGCTGAATGCAGTCACCTTTGTCTGATAGTGTCCTAGGGCCGGCAACATTACATTGCTAATTAATCACCGATTAACTAAACATTTTTTTATCCTCAAAACAACCTTATTTTTTAGCCTTATAACACCCTCCTTTTACATTGGAGCACTTACGGGACTTTTGATATGGTGAAATCTTTTACGAATAAAACCTATTTTCGGCGATTTTTTTCGCCAAAAACTCAAGTACCTGCGGGTAATAAGGCCTATCGATCGAAAATCGTATTTCGAATCAGCGCTCAAGGCTACGCACGCACGCGCATAACGCACGAAGATGTCGCCACAAGCTGGCGCATGCGCGATGACCCGCTCCCAGCCGACAGTGGACGTGTTCGTTGGGTCTCATCATTTTGATACGAACAAGTGCGCATGCGCATAATGATGCGCAACGCGCAACTGCGCAAAGAAACGAGTCATTCGTTTTGCGCATGACTCGTTTCATTGCGCAGTTGCGCGTTGCGCATCATTATACGCATGCACACTTGTTCGTATCAAAATGATGAGACCCAACGAACACGACCAGTGTTGCATCGTACATTATGAGGGACCGCCGCGCGGCGCGAGTAAGAAAAATCGTTGCGGATCAATCGTAAGTATTTCTTGGAATATTACACTTGCAAGGAACATCCCTCAGGTGACACCCTTCGATTTTATTGAAATTTGGATATGTTATAAAGCACCGAAAAGTAAGCGATACGTATTTTTTTTATCGGCGGAAAAGCGGGTTTAAGGGCTGAAATCCCCTAAAAAATGGGGATGTTTTTCGTTTTTCGTCGATAACGTTTTAACGGTACGAGATATTAAAAAATTTCAAATTGCAATAATGTTTATTTTTTTGTGTACCGTATATTGAAGATGGGAACGGTAACGTTATCGACGAAAAACGAAAAACACCCCTATTTTCGAGGGTTCGCTTCACGCCTTAAAACCGTTTTTCCGCCAATAAAAAAAATACGTATCGCTTACTTTTTGGTGCTTTATAACAAATCCAAATTTCAACAAAATCAAAGGGTGTCACCTGAGGGATGTTCGTTGTCAGAGCGGCATTTTGTCAACTTACTCACCAGTAAAAGTTACAGAAAAAAACTTACGGTTAGGCGAAAAGCCATAAATTACTAAGGAACTCTGGTCACGAAAGCTCTGTTCAATAAAAATAATGAAGATAAAAAAAAATAAAAAGATCTCCACCACCAAAGGCAACCGTGGTTCACAGAGGCAAGCGAGTTGGTACTGTTATGGCTGTGAAGAGAACAGGACAGCTGACATGATACAGTGCACAAAATGCGGAAAGTGGTACCATGAAGAATGCATCGGTTTGTCGCTTGAAGATACCGCTGACTTTAAGTGCCCCGATGGCTGTTGAATGTGCAAATGTATAGTTTATATGCGTTTCTGAAATGTAATTTGTGCTTTTCTATGATAGTTGATCGGAAATACCAAACGTATAATATCCAGATCAATTATTTAAGTATGTTAAAGCCGTAGGCCTTATTACTCTCTCATTAAATAATACCTATTGACGAGGTTTTTAAAAATATTTAATTTTGTTTTTGTTTATGGGGGAAGTTGCCATTTTTGTTTGTATTTTATAATCATTGATACAAAAGTTCGATTATCATTTTTGCTAAACGCCTCGTTTAATTTAAATAATTTTCATTTTATCGCAAATCTCGCTTAGTTGTAAGGCTTACTACCCGCAGGTACCTTTTTTCTGTTTTTCGAAAATGCGCTGTTTTATTTAAAAAAAAAAACGATATTTTTATAATTCCCTGCATACTTCGAAGGCACATCTCATCCAGAACTCAATTTGTTTTGAATTTTCTATGTCCCGGAAGCACAATTGGAGAAGAACTCTTGCAGACCACGGGACACTATTAGACAAAGGTTACTCGCTTCACCCAACTTTGACGCCACCAATTTTTTACAAATTCTTGTGAAAAAAATGTTTAAAGGTACTCGAAGATATGAATAATAAAGGCCACTAAACGGATATTTCATTCTATGAAATGGGTGTTCATAAAAATTTGTCGAAATTCTCCTTTTCCAGGCTCAAGACTGGTAGTCTACCTTAAATCAATAGCACATCGAACAAAACCGTACAGCAATATTAAAGTCTCGTGATTTAGCGAGCAAGATGACACGACATTAAATGGATTTATTACGAGCACGACGCAACGATCACAAGCCCCGACATCCGCTATTTCGAAAAAACCAATATGGCGTACGGTGCCAATATCACTCGATCATCGGTCGCTCGCCCACCAACCCGCAGTCCGTGTCTCATTGAGCAACAAATTTGAATAACACGAGGGAAAATTTCACTCCGATCGTATCAGATGAGACGAAAATTCGCGTGAATTTTCAGCCGGACATGTCGATCGTGTTTTTTTTTCAACTGTGTCGATAGAGTTCGAATGACAGTCGATTGAAAAATCTATTCCGGCCGCTACACTCGGATTTGCATCGAGCTTCGATCGTTGAACTCGATTCACCATACTGACAAGGAAAGGTTGCGAGGTCGATCTCTCCGTTTTCGATTATATTTGCCATGCTTGTAGAATGGGTCAAAATAGGCGGCACGTATTTTTTTATATATGCGAAACCCGATTTTCGAGGGTTGAAACGCACCCTCGAAAATTGGGATGTTTTTTCGTTTTTCGTCAATAACGTTTTAACGGTACGAGATATGAAAATATTGATTTCAAATTGCAGAATGTTTATTTTTTTCGTGTACCATACATTGGAGACGAGAACGATAACGTTATCGACGAAAAACGAAAACCACCCCTATTTTCGAGGGTGCGTTTCACCCCTTCAAAATCGAGTTCCGCAGATATAAAAAAATACGTATCGCCTATTTTTACCCATTCTATGAGCATGCCAAATTTCATCGAAATCGGAGATATCGACCTCGGAACCGTTCCTTGTGAGGATCACTATCTACACTGATAGTGATAGGATACGATGCTCAGACGATATGTAGTAATTTTTGGCGATTTTGAATTCTCAATGTAAAAGTTCCAATTGGTTTGATCATTGGCTAGCACAATTTTTGATGATTTTTTTGTGGTGATGCGATTATGAGTATGTTTATACAAAATTGGTGTTTTTTTTAGATACATAGAAAACGTATTTTTGAAAATATATCGAACACTCCTTTTTTCAAATATGTAGAAAACATTTTTTAATAAATATGAAACATGGTTTTTTCAATATATATATATCAAACTGTTTCCATAATAACCTCAATATATAATACAGAATCCAACACGACCCTAAAATCCATTGCCGGCATCCTCACGATCCAAATAGCCGACCCTCACGCGAACGCAGTCACGGGCAAAAGCTATTAAAATAATTCCCCAAGAATCTTGAAAAGACACGAGTCTGTAACATCGGGAGAAATTAAAATCAAATCCAAGTTTCAATATGCATACTTTGAACACTATTTCCTCATTAAGGGGTCATCTCACTTTAGACACTAAAAAAGGCTATTTCCATGAGTTTTTTTAAAGGTTTACTTCATAGATATTGATATAAAAGTTGTTACACTTAATGAATACACTTTCGAGATACTTTTTTTTTTAATATTTATTTAAGTCACAGTTTATAGACGAAAATGGTAGTTAAAAAAATGTCCTAAAAAAATTGTAGGTCTGCGCTGTGATGAAATCTCGGAGATGGATCATCCGAAACAAAAAAATCAAACGGTTTTAGATTCAGCACGTTAATGGCTATAGAGCATATCATACGATATTTGATATATGCAAGAATAACAAAATTGCGGACATGTTCCGAGAAAAACGTGTTTTTCATCGTTTTTGGCAAAAAACATAGTAAATATCTAATATAGAAAAACGTCGTTCCGAGAAAAACACGTTTAAAATTGGTTTGGATTACATAAATACATGAATTTTTTTAAAAATATACTTCGAAAGTGTATTTGTATTAATTAAGTGTTAAAATTTTTATATCAATAACTATAATACAAAACTATCAAAAAAATCATGAAAATAGCCTTTTTTAGCCTCTAAAGTGAGAAGACCCCTTAACAGGGGAAATGGGATAAGCATATCAAAACCCCATCTCCAAACATCGAAGCAACTTTACGTACAAAGCAGTCGACTTTGAACTTTGGAATCGCTAATTGCTATATTTGTCATCCAGCGGATAGTTACTTCGTTGATGAGACGCCAGTTGTTCATAGCCTATGAGCACGAAATGTCTTCTACACGAAAAATCTGATGCTTCGATATTCGTAACGATATCTATACAGGCTGGCCGGAAATGTGACGTCCCGGAGGAAAATATAAATGCCTCGTATCAATACCTATAGAGATTACCCTCGTGGATGATCTGCGATTTTTTTCACTTTTCAAGAAATAATGATTTTTTAAATTTCTTGCTTTTATGCATGTACTTTCCAAGTGATGTTTTTCACTCGTGTTATCGCTACAAAGTGCACTGTTGAGCGATAAATAAATAACCATCGAAATTCTAACGTAAATGCCTTAGATTTTTATCAAAAGTTAGACAAATCGTTTTGAGTGGAGCAGTCATTAAAGTTGAGTTGATAAAAAAAAAACTTTTACCGGTCCAAATGACGAGCAATTGTTTTCAAAAGCGTCTAAGGAAAAAAGTACATCAAGTGGTCGGCCACCGGTCGTTAGGGTCCGATTAATCGTCATGTTTACATTAAATAAGTATTTTAAGATGAGAATCAGTTGTTCGGGCCGATCTGCGATATATTGGCGTCGAGGCGGTATTTTCCATATTGCATTACATGGTCACTCTCGTAAGTATTCAAAAATAATAAAATCGAATATATTCAGCTACGGCGTCTACTACGATTTTGGCCGAATCCTTCATTCGGAGGTTACAATGGACCACGTCACATCTCGGGTGGTTTGAGAATGCCTGGGGACTTGCGTGAGGTTAATTTGTCTTCAAGTTATAAATAAAAATCTCAATTTTTCGTTCAGCAAAAAAAATTGTAGTTTTATGCTAATTTGAACGAGTTTTCATATATGATGACAACCAGCTCAGCAATGTAAACACTGCCGATTTCCCACGGCTGTCGATAACTGGGACACGGATGACAAATAAGAATCTTTTGAATCGAATATTAATTTATATAAAATCGGAAAAGAAATATTGGACCCATAATTAGCATTGTCTGATGAATTCACAGACTAGTAATAATCATACGTATATTCGCGATAGTAAAAAGATATACATATAAATAAACGTTGTTGATTACCGGATCGTAGCTATATCGATAACTGGCTATGTCTCGAACACAGGAGCACCTATAGTATTATTTGGTGTAGTATTATTCATCTGTAGGTTAATATAACTGTAGATGAATTGAAACCAATTATGGCTTTTACGTCATAAATATAGTTTTTATTCATTTTCAATAATTATAAACACCTATTCTATGATAAAATTCAGCTAACCGAATAATACTATAGGTATTCATCTATAAAATAAAATAAAAACATTAACAAATTATTTTATGATACAATAGTTATATATAATTATTGAAAATGAATAAAAAGTATAATTCTGAGGTAATGAGCATAATTAGTTTTATTCTTACAATTAATAAGGTAAAGTTGTAGGTAACCAAAAGTTTACGTCTTAAACTGATTGTCAAATGTTTCAATAAAAAGTAAAAAGTATGTGACCGACAATGAGTCACTAAAAGTTATTCCGCAGTCCTATATGCAAACACAATCGAACCAACAAAGGCCTACGGGCCTTTACATAATTAGTTAAAGCAGTTCGAACGCATGTAATGATTGCTGGGACGTTCACATGGCGATTACCGGACCAACCGTCATGGCGTCATGACGATGAAACGTGCGTCTTATAACCTGTACGAAATATTCTCCAATAGCGACTTATAACCTTCGCGAAATATTTTCTCGAAAACTGTACCAAGCACGAGAATTTCACAACGACGTTCTTCGTCGTAATAAAAAGCTGATTAAGACTGCCGTAAAATAACTTCTCCTCACTTTCCAAGTTATGCTGCATAAATTCGCAAAGTATCTGCTTAAGGTGGCGATTACTGGCCCTTACCGTTACTGGTACTTTACACCAAAGAGACAAAAAAAACCTACGCCTCAGGAAAACTGGAGAAAAACAGAAAAAAATGCTTTCTTCCCGAAAAATAGAAAATATCGTAGAACATATTAGGACAAAATTGTCGAAAATTGGAAATTTCGAAGCTCTTCAGCGGCCACTAAATATTAATTGGCCAGCTACAGATTTCGCGATGTCAATTATAAAATTATAAAGCGTAAAATTCATAAGTGAGAAGTAGAGGGAAAAAATCGATTTTTTATTTAAAATTTCAATTTTTGGGCTGCTTGAGCGACCTCTAAATATTTTTTGACCGCTCGCAGCTTTCGTGACATTTTTTTTTGTTCCTCAACGAAGATAATTGGATGGTGAGAAAAACGAAAAAAATGAAGCTCAAATTTGTGCCATGTCACTGTACATATATATGCGGGCAGGAAGTAATTGAAAGCTGCGAGTAGTAACCGACATGACTTACACTGTATGAGCGTACACGAACAGTCGCGGGGGCATTATGTGCGTTAGGAAGCATCTGAGTTATCTCATTCCACGGAGGTCTGGCAAGGCGAGGGAAATTGTAGAAATTAGATTCACTGAATAACCATAGCGTATACTATGAATCAACCGAACGAGAGGGCGCCTTAAGGCTTAAGCCCATATAGCAGATCCCCATATAGTGTGATAGTATGTACGGCCGATAGTCGCTGGTAGGAGGATCGGGGTGAAACGAGGGGGCGTAGGGGTGCTTTGCGCTGCTTATACGCCTCTCTGTCCTGCCGATGCCACCAACAATGGACCGGCTAATCCAGCCCTCGGGTTCAACGCTACATCACGAAAATGTATTATACACCCTAAATTATATTTAGCACTTCGTTCGCCCTCGCTGCTCCTCGACCAATCTCTCAAATTGCCTTTTTTCCCCCATCCAAGTGCGGCAAAACCGAAGAGCCTATTTAGAATAAAGAGTAAACGTATCAAAAGGCCAAAGAACCTGGGGAATGAAAAATGAATAGGCCAGTTTTGAATTATTCAGGGACACGTATATATCAAATTTTGCTCAAGATAAAGGCAGAAATCCTGCGGGCTATTGAATCAAGATATCTCTATCGGGGGTGATTGTACCTCATGGTGTACCTCGTACCGACCACTTTTCTGCATTGAGAGGAGAAGGCAACAGCGTCAACGGCTTGAAAAATAAAAAATTCTTTCGCAGCGAGAATCGATCGCGATGACCCGTCACCTCTTCCTCGCTTTCCACTACAATTCCTGCTTCATTCGTATCTATAGACCGTCGTATTAGCGTAAGGGTTAGTTTTTTTTTTCAATACGCCATTTTTTTCTATCCGCGTGATTTTCCGACTTGGAAAAAAATAGAACGAGCAGCCTGACGATGAATCTTCGTTTTCATTGGCGAGCCTTGAGGTACATGGGAAATAATACGAATGGAGGATTGAGCCATTAGCACAGGTAATTATAACGTCGATGATATTATCTGGCGTGATTTAAAGTTTTAGGAGTCTCTCTCTCTCTCTCTCTCTCTCTCTCTCTCTCTCTCTCTCTCTCTCGCTCTCTCTCTCTCTCCCCTCCCTCTGCCCCCCGGGTCTAGGGTGATCGCCTCGGGTTCTGATACAACGAGAGGTAGAAACCCGCCATGTGAAAGGGATACGGAAGACGGTGAATTGACGTCACGTTCGGCGCATATCCGGTTGTTACATTGTGCGGTATCAAGGCGAAAGGACGAGCAACTATATGGACATTAAACAGATGCTGTATCGCGTACGTAAGCATGTACAAGGAAATTCCTATTAGAGACCTACGTAAATAAATATATGCCTATCGACATATAACTACAGGGTGGCTTATTTAAAGTGTTACCAGCTGACGTCCCAAAAGGTCCACATTGTCATGAAAAAATGTTTCCCATTAAAGTAATTTGATTCTGCGAGGGGAAAGAAAAATGAGACCTTGGGTGCAACCTCCGGGCTCACGGAAACGCCAATGTCAGCATTTTGGAGACCTTTTTTCATTGCGCGTTCTTGATGCTCGTATCGAGATTTTTTTTAACAATATTGAAAAGTATTTGATCGAGAAAAACCTATCAGTGGGGTTTTTCAGGACTGTCGAGGTAAGCTTTAAAAATAGCCAGTAAAAAATGTGCTCATGGAGGAAAACCTTTATTTAAAACCTCGATGAAAATTTACTTATAGGTAAATAGTGTTTCAAAAAGTTTTCGAGGTGAGCTGCAAAAATATACAATAAGATGTATACAAAAATATACAGAGCACCTCCTGATGAGAAATTTAGCAGTCAACCTATCTGCGGCCTGTCTTTTTTCCTCTCGGAACCAAACAACAATTATTTGTGTCATTTTTTTACTACAATTCGTACGTTTGGATATTTCAGCCTGTAACACTTTAAATGGACCACCCTCTATACATATGTATGTTAGGATGACACAAAATTAGGTTCTATTTTTTTCCTTTTTCTTGCCATCCAATTATCTTTCTTAAAGAATAAAAAATTGTCGCAAAAGCTACGAGCGATCAAAAAATATTTAGAGGTCGCTCAAGCCTCCCGAAAATTCAAATTTTTATCAAAACATCGATGTTCTTTTTGTCCACTTCTAATCCATAAATTTTACGCTTTATAATTTTCAAATTAACCTCCCGAAAGCTCTAGCCGGCCAATGAAAATTTAGTGGTCGCTCAAGAGCTTCGTAATTTCCAATGTTCGCAATTTTTTTTTGCTCTTCTCACTCATAAATTTGACGCTTCGTAAAATATTGAAAAAATTAATCCTTTTTTTCTTTAGAAACAAATTTTTCAAATTTACCTCATACTTCCAACCCAAGAATTATAATCTTTGTTCTCATAAAATAATTCTTTGAAGCTCTTGTCCGTAAACAAAATTATAGGTCGTTTTACTCGTGAAACTTAAATGGCAGCTGTTTTCCGCGCATCGTAATGCGTCCCACAGTTGGTCTCGTTAGGCAAACTGCGGCCCAATCATAGCAGTACTCTATGATGAGCAACGCCATAATACAACAAGACATAATAACACATATCGTCTAATTGGTGTTTGTTACAAATTATTATAATAAATTATTCATAAAATGTAACACTTTGCTGTTTATTTTGTTTTTATGCTACAAGGAATTAAAATGCATGCCAGATTTATTTTTTGGCGCAAATTGTTAATTTCGAAAACCGTGAGCGGCGACTTAATATTCTCTGGCCGGCTAGAGCTTTCGCGAGGTTAATTGCAAAATTACAAAGCCTAAAATTAGCAGGTAAGAAGGGGATGAAAAAGAAAGTCGATTGTTTAATGTAAATTCGATTTTTTGGAAGGCTTGGACGACGTCAAAATATTTTTTTACCGTTCGCAGCTTCGGCGACATTTTTTTTCTTTAAAGAAGACAATCGGATGGTGAGGAAAAGAAAAAAAAATGGAGCTCAAATTGGTGCCACCCTAATGTATATGCAGGGTCGCCCGAATAGTGACATCCAAAAGAAAAATCTCGATGCCTTGATACCTATCCGAATCATCCGCATGTATGTTCCACGATATTGTGTTCAGCTTTGAGCAAAAGTATCTTTTACTTTTTTTCTCGAGTTTCCCTACAAGATAATTATATTTTTGTCTCTTTTGTTTCTGTAATTTCCCCCAAAATTGTTCCAAAGGGAGTCATCTAGCCTAGTATAAGTATTTTTTTCTGCCATCTGAACTTTACTGACTGATCCTCTCAAACCTATTCCCTTAACATTCGATCGAAATATAATACATTTTCCTCAGTTCGTCATTTATTTATTGCTGACCAGTGCACTTCATATCGATAACAAAAGTAAAAAAATCCCGAGGCAAGTACACACAAAATCTCATAAAAAAAAATACTTGCTTTTTTCTCGCGAACTAATAACGATCGTGGAGCATTCATGGGGTTGATTCGGATAGGCGTTTGGAGGCGTCCAGATTCCCATTTCGTGCATCACTTTTCGCCCACCCCGTATTATACATATATGCACATATGAAGGGATCGGTAGGATCTACGCAGCACACACGCGTCGGAGGCTGAGTTGCGCCGAGGGGTATGTGCATGTAGGAAGGAAACAAGACTACGCGTACGCGCATTGCACGAGCCCGTTACATCTATATAAATCCACGCGTATATGCGCCCGCCTAAATCTATATATACGGTGTACCGAGGCGCATATAAATACATGTGTATGGAACAAGAGGGAGCTAGAAATCGCGCTAGACACATTTATGTATAGACGCATCTACGAGGCGAATGCAGGGACTCAGCACCCCCGAATATATGTACCCAACGATATAATGCATGTATGCATGCAGCGCGATCACACGAGTTTCTATTCGACTGGGATATATCGCGGGGGGATAAGGATGCACACGTAAGAAGCCTAGTGGAGTGCAACAGTGAGAGAGCTTCAGGTCGAGAGGGAGGGCGGCAGAGATAGAGAGAGAGAGAGAGAGAGAGAGGTGTATAGCGCAAGAGGATGCTACCGAGTGGCTGGTGGATCTCTCTGTACTCCTGGTAGCCTCCTCGCACTCGGGAAAGGTACTTGTGACTTGTGTCTATATGTGTGTATGCATATATATACAAACACACAAACACACCTGTGTATGTGCGTATACGTGTGAGTCTGTATATTTGCATGTGTATATAGAATGCACTCACGTACGTAACTATGTGTTGCTCTCTTATCATGCCACAGCTATAGGAATCGATATCTCTACGCTTCAACCCGCTCACTTCGTGTCCACGAGCACAGTACTTATACTATGTCTATCATTGCCCTATCCCCTCCACTCTATCTTTTTTTCTCTTTCACTCTCTCTCCCGGTCTCTCTCTCTCTCTCTCTTTTCGTTTATTTTATATTCTATTTTTAGTTCTATTTTTTGTTCATCTAATCTTACTTTAAGTTTATTTGAAGTTATTATGTATCTATTCCATTCCGCCGTTACTTTCATTATCATTTTGCGGGCCCCGTTGGGTATGTTGTCTCTCGTTTTCTTATATTGTTTTTCTTTTCTTTTCGAATTATTGCGGCTGGGGCATCGCTGGTCTTGAAATTGTGAACTTAATTTCATTTTATTTTATTTCATTTGTATTCTCATTTTTATTTTTAGTTTTTAATCTTCTTTTTATTCTTGTTTCAACTTCATCACTATCTTCACTGTTATTACTAGGTTATTCTTTATTGTACACCACCATGATGTAGTCATTGGTTATCTCTTCATTTGCCCGAAAGTTTTATCGGGTCATGATAAATCTCTCTCTCTCTCTCTCTCACACATACGTCTCTCTCTCTCTCTCTCTCTCTCTCTCTCTCTCTCTCTCTCTCTCTCTCTCTCTCTCTCTCTCTCTCTCTCTCTCTCTCTCTCTCTCTCTCTCTCTCTCTCTCACACACACACGTCTCTCTCTCTCTCTATCTTATGCACGCATGCATACGCTATAGCTAACGAGAAGCACGGGCGTATACCTGCGGTCGGCAGCTGCGGTTATTAGAAGACGACACGCCGCCGCTCCGTACTGGAGGTTGTATACTAACCGGGAACTGACAGCGATGGGTACGCGGTCGGCTTAGAACTCCAACAGTATTCCATGTCAAGCGTCATTGGCTGTATCCATTAACCGGATGGGTGACCGCGCTTAGCCGTGCGCGGAACAGCCGTTCGGATCGATGAGCGAGAAGCGAGATGATTTTTCCAGATGGACTTTATTCGCTTTTGCAAAAAGGAGAAGATGATGGAGGGGAGATAGGGCGTCGCCCTTATCGGTGACGGTTTTTGACGATTTCGCGTCCACCGAGCACGATATGGAGAATTCCTGAGGTAAGGAAATAGAAAGAACCTGTGGGGTCCTTCCAGACCCCAGACTCATTTTGCAGCACGTTCTTGAAATAGCAGGGACGTATTGGAATTTGGATCGTTTCGATAATTCAATCAACCGCTTCGCGAACGCGGTTTCTAACCATTTATACCACTGGTGAGCCGCTACTTTTGACTAGAGCTTGGACTATCGGGTCTTTTTCTATTACCGGTATTATTACCATATTACCAAGTTGCAGTAGGGAAATACCGGTATTTTGATATTTTCCGACATTTTTGGAAAACCTTGTGTAAAAACGGTAGAAGCATGAAAGTGAAGATGAAGGTTATATAAATAATATTGTACAGCTGACAAAGAACATCGCTCAGGTGGGACTCTTCGATTTTGTTTAAATTTAGATATGTTATAAAGCACCGAAAAGCAAGCGATACGTATTTTTTTTATCGGCAGAAAAATAGATTTAAGGGCTGACACGCACCCTCAAAAATTGGGATGTTTTTCGTTTTTCGTCGATAACGTTTTAACGGTACAAGATATTACAAAATTTCGATTTGCAACAATGTTTATTTTTTTGTGCACTACATATTAGAGATGAGAACTATAACGTTATCGACGAAAAACGAAAAACACCCTTATTTTCGAGGGTTTGTTTCACCCCTTAAAATTGTCTTTCTGCCGACAAAAAAAATCGTATCGTTTACTTTTCGGTGCTTTATAACATGTCCAATTTTCAACAAAATCGAAGGGTGTCACCTGAAGGATGTTCCTTGTAAGTGAAACAACAGTATTTACTTAAAGTCACCGTCATTTATTGAAATATTTATTTATTATTGCTATATATACTCTGCTATGTTCTTGAACATATCCAATCCAAAATGAAATACATAAAGAAAAAAAGGAACTTTTATGAAAATCAATAAAATGGCGAACAAGCAAAATAAAAATTAGGAAGTTTTGTGATAGTCGGCGCAGTAGTAGCTACCAGAATGCAAACAAATCACATAGCTTCTGGCAGTCAGGCGATAGCATCGTTACTCCAATTAATGAGATCGAGCTTGTTGAAATAATGATTGCAAGAAACAGAGGGCATCTGACGTTTCAGATGCCCTTATTTTTCAGAGACGACCTTATCTTTTTGCAGGTGTAAGTCGCGGAAGAAAAAGCCCTTTCTGACTCTACACTCATGGATAAATAAGTTGACCCTTCGGAAATATTAAATGTAGGTAATAATATTTTAAGGCTGTTGAAATTTGTAAAAAAAAAAACAAGTAAAAATACCTTAAATGCAAATGATAACAATCACAATGATATTTGAATGTTTTCAACTCTGATATCGAAATATCGGTGTTATTCGTATCCAATATCGGATTTTCGGTCCGATATTCCAGTTTTTCTGTATTATTGAAAAACCGGTATCCATGCTCTAGTTATGACTCACATTCAGCAATCGACGGATGAGCACACATGCCCTTTTGTATCAGTGTTTCGTGACGGTAAGTCAATTTGAATTTTGGTCTTTGTAGTGTCGAAATACACTCATCATGACCACAAATGAAATGTACGCCGGGAAAATGATTCTTGCCGAGAACAATTACCGCCCAGCACACATTGTGTTCCTGTTAAAGCATTAAAAAAATTATGATTGAATATGTAATTCACAATGAAGTATGTAACGATCGAACATTTTTTATCGAACCATTTCCTTGATCCAACTTTTTAATTTTTATCTACGACTTTATATCCTGCACTTATTGTAATTTTCCAAGTTGTCCACATGTGAAGACACAAGTGACATATCTTGTGAAGACAACACTACATTTTTTCAAGTAGCTTATTCTTACCTACTTTTATAGGCCAGTTGATTAAATTAAATCGTTTGATTGTGAAAAAAAAGCGAAGTGTTTCTTCGACGAGAAGACATTTTTGCAGGTGTTTGACACTTGCAGTGGCTTACAACTACCAAAAATCATTTTTATTTTAGGAAAATTAAGGTTAATATACACGTACTCCTTGTACTGTCAACTGTATTACCGTGAGTGAAAATGAAAAATGAGCTTTTTTACGGAAATACCGAGTATTCTACAGTTCTTTTTACAATTTTTTTACACTTATACAGTTCTTTCACATTTTTTTTAGTTTTTCTACAATTTGTTTCACAATTTATTCTACAAAACATGCAGTATTTTACATAAATATAATTGAACGTACATACATTAGCGTAATAAAATGCTTTTTCAGGGCAATATAATAATATAGTAAATGTAATCGGTAATGTAAATAAATGAAATAAGCAATGTGAATAAATGTAATAAGTAATGTAAATAAATGTAATAAGTAACGTACATAAATGTAATAAGTAATGCACATAAATGTAATAAGTAATGTAAATAAATGCAATGGATCATGGAAACAAATGTAATGAATATAACCCAACATTCGGATTAAAAAAAAGCGATGCTTCGTTTTGTGTTTGGATGCTGAGCTCCTTATTGGCAAGGAGTGCTCCATGTTTAGATGTGTAGAAGAAGCTGCACTGGATGTCCTACATCAACCACAACTACTTCATCTTCTCACACTTGCTCAACGATTCTTCCCCTCTCGTATCGCCTCGTATCATCCCCTAGAATCTCTCTCTGTCCCTCCCCCCCCTCTCTCTCTATCTCCCGGACTTCCTATCCGCAGTAAGCTTTCCTCTAATCGTCTAACAAAATTCAATTTCCTCGCGATACCAACGTCGACGACTCCCCGCCAACTTCGTCAAAGTAGCGAGATCTCTTCATCTCTCTCTGTCTCTCTCTCTCTCTCTCTCTCTCTCTCTCTCTCTCTCTCTCTCTCTCTCTCTCTCTCTCTCTCTCTCTCTCTCTCTCTCTCTCCCTCTCTATCTCTCGTGCTCGTTCGGCCTCTGGTTCGTGGCTATAGGTAGTGCAGCCCCCAAGAGAGACGCGCTCAAATTCAACCCTCGCGTTTCGCGTGTCTCGCCCCCCCAAGTGCCGTCGACATCGTCGACGTTTCCATATAATCGTCCGCACGTATCCCCAAATTCCAGGCTCCTCGTCTTCCTGTCAGCCCCACACGCTTTTTACAAATTTCTCAACGGAAGAGGAGCCCCGACGGTTATTAATACTTGTATCCGTAACTATATAGTGATAAGCGACGAAGCGCCTCTGGATCGGAATATTCGATGATTAAACCGCCATGATATTTCCGGCACGATCCCAACGGAAATTCAATCTCAAACGCAAATCCATTCAATAACAGGTCGTTCGTTGTGTTGTCACGTTTTATAAAAAATCTCAAGTTCGTTTGGAAATGTCACACCTTTCGACACGAATATGCATATCATGTTCAATTAGTACTGTCGCACGAATTATTATCGAATTATCGAATCGTTGAAGATATTGTGCGCGGCTTTGATTTGCTTTTGATATGGTATTGATATCGAAAAGTTTATTGAATATGTAACAAAAAATTACTCCCAATGCGAGCAGAAATCTCTACTTTTTGCCGGAGGAAACTAAATTCAACGATGTTTCAATCCATCAATAAATGGTACGAAGCTTGCAGCATTGTTTGAACACCTGTCATTAAATTTTGAAGCTGCATTCATGAGGCTTGTAGTCCATTCAAATGAAACCTCAAAAGCCTGGAGAGAATCAACCATATCGGGATGCAACGAAAATTCGTGTTTCATTTATTTTACAAATAATACCTTTCAAGGAATAAAATAAAAAGAATGTAAAAATGTTGATTGGTATTCAGCAAAAATCAGCAATTATCTATCATCAGAATTTGTTTGTCGCAGGAGTTGTTGATTTTTGCTGAATACTTATGAATATAGTCTTAGTTCTTATTCGTGCTATCATTTTGGAACTATTATAATATCATGACAATCGTAGAGATAATAATGTAAGATTATAATGATCTCATTGTGATCTCATGGCTATTACGATCTTATAAAAAATGGTAGAATGGAAAATTGTTTAACTTTTTAATTAGTTGGACTAATTAAATTGTTGAACTAATTAAACCATTTTCCGATCTGCCAGTTTGATTTTCCAATTTCGAGGCTACATTCATGAGATATGTAATCCAATAAATTGAAACCTCAAAAGTCTGGCAATAATCAGCCACATCGGAGATGCAACCAAAATCCATTTTCTATCTATTTTACAAATAAAATCTTTTGAGAAATTAAAAAAATATAGACAAGTCTAAAACATTTGAAAGTAAGCGGAAAAAATCTGCAACGACTAATCATCAGAATTTGTTATTACTACGAAGCTGTTGATTATTGCTGGACACTAAAGAATATGTTAGTTTAATTATTTATTGAGCTTTTTAAAAAATAGTACGCATAACAAATTTGTTATTTGTTTTTCTACTATGATGATCTCATGACTATTATGATCTTACGACAAACTGTTAGAATGATTTTTTTCTTAACTAATCGAACGATTTCCCATTCTAACAGTTTGTCGATAACTTCTCTTATTATTATGATCTCAAATCAATACCAGCTTCGATATGACTCACTTTTTTCGGGTTATCCTCATAGCGCCAATGACAAAAAAACCTCAAACGTACAAATGATCCGCCAGAAAGGGCTTCATGATTTTTTTAAAGGTGTTAAGATAATCGCATCATTTTTAAAATTTGACATTATCTAAATATAACTTTCACGTGTTAAGAATTTTTTGCTTTTTTATACAAAAGAAAATGACGGTGTCTTTCGAAAACAAAATGGCCTTTAGGCGTCCTTTGAAAAACTGCTCATGTTATAGCTCAAAAAGTTATTGATCGATTAGGCTGAAATTTTGGAAGGTTTCTCACTATAGCAATATCGAAAGTACCTATGAATTTTTTTTAAGTATAAAATTAAAAGTTAAGTAGGCTTGGTTATAAAATTTTCATATTCTTTCCATTTTCTCGACAATTGTTACTCCAAAAAAGTAATTTATTCACGCGATAAACCTTAAAACTTTAGAAACCTCACAATATTTCAGCTAGATCCATCAATAACTTTTTAAGCTATAACATGAGCAGTTTTTCCAAAGACGCCTAAAGGAATATCTTATAACGGCGCCATTTTGTTTTATTTAAAAAATAAAACAAAATGAACAAATTCAAAATAACAATGTCAACATTTTTAAATGATGCGATTATTTTAACACCTAAGGCCTTACATACACTTGTGATGGTCGCGAAAATGGAAAAAAAATGCATTGCATATTCTTTAAGTGCAATATCTTAAGAATATTCTCACCAAATTTCATAAAGATCGGCTCATTAGATTCGCAGTTATAGGTATTTCAACTTGTTACGCTTGCCGAGCAGCAAGCGCAAGCAGCCACAAGAGAAGGAAGAATGGCTCATAGGCAGTATAAAATCAATGTTTTAAAGGCTGCAGAGGGTGCAGAAGGATTACAGTATAGCCCTGGAAACAAAATTGTAACTAAAGAACCGAAAATTTCGCCTTTCAAACAAATGATTTTTAGGTTAAAATTGTAATTTTTTTTTAAATCAAAATTTTTACAAATCCTTTGTCCAGGCCCAAGCCAATGCAATATACTAATGAATTTTTTTTCAAATTCTAATTTCAGATGAACCGTTCTCGAATTATTATATCCACCGCAACTGATGCTCAAAGATGGCGCTCCTGGGAGACAGCTAGAGTTCCGCCGTTTTGAAATTATTTT